>BDMB01000102.1:365017-546006 GCA_016859785.1 Macrotyloma uniflorum
TATTTGATTTTCTATATCCTTAAAGAGTTATTATTGTTATTGGATATACAGTGGTGGTGTGAGGGTGTATGTCTAGGAACGTTCTGGCTAGGAAAGACTTGGTATTTAAGAGTGTCCGTAGTGACCCACCTCTCTTTCCTGGGAACATACTGGGTGTACTAATTCACAGTCTACCGCCGTTGTTCTAGTAGGCAATATGACTCATAGTAAAAGTTTTATTTTGAAATCTTTTTTCTTTATTTATTGTAATTTTTATTTATGAAGAAAATATACTTGAATTCTTTTTCGGAAATTTTATATTTATTAATTAAAACGTTTTTGTTCGGTATAAATATAAGGTCTTACCCCAAGTATGATCCATCCAATCTTAACCCTAATTTCCATACTCTCCTTATCTTGGTCTCCTGCTCTGCATCGTTTTGACCCTCACTGACTTGAGCGTCGGAGCGTCTTCGCAGGTACCCCCCCATTCGGTCCAAACTCAGAGAGAAGATCAAGGTCCAGCGTCAAGAGCATATCTCCGAATTATATTCGGCTCGTATCAAGTACTCCGTGTAAGTACAATATCAAACAAGGATTAGTATTTTTTGTTACTTGCTACTTTTATTATTTACTAATACATGTGACTTGTGTGACAATAATTATCCCCATGATAATGTGAAGTTATAATTTTGTCTTATTATAATTACTTGCTATATAATTAGACCCATTTTACATAGTGATTGCATTATACTTGCTATATGTATTGCTTTGACATGGTATTGATACAGGTAAGCTCTGGTTTTTTATTGGCTAAAAGAGAATTGCATCATATTTGAATTTTTTACTAGAGTTTAGATTTTCAATTTTTGAAAAGGAATAATGAAGAGGAAACGTTATGTCCTACACCCATCATCAACCTCATGTCCTACTCCCATACAACCCCCTACACCAACACCATCCCCTACACCCGCACCATCCCCTACACCAAGACCATGTTTATCTCCAATTGTTCCACCCAGACCATCTCCAATCTCATTTATATCCCTAGTTGTTACATTCCCACCATCCTCAATTGCAACATTCACATCATCCCCAATTAGTGCATCCACATCAGTCCCAACTGTTACACCCACATCATCTCCAACTGTTACACCCACATCATCCCCAACTGTTTCTGAAAACGTAGATGATCAAGACTTTTTAAGTAATGATCTTCCTATGATTCAACCCATTGGTGGAGGGTATGCATTTTTGAGAATATTAATTATATTTTTACTTTTATATAACAAATCAAATTACTTTCAAAATTTCATGATTTGTTTTACATCTTTTAGGTTTCATCCATGTAAGATTGCAGCAAAGGCTATCACGTTCACCATTAGACAACAATACCAAAAGCCTTGGCTTACGTGAGGAGCAATTCCTAAGAAAGATAAAGAGACATTTTTTCAAAGATTTAAGGTATTTTTAGTTCATTCCCACTCTGACTTCAATTTTAGTTTATTAATTATCTATTGATATTTAATATTTAGCATAAATGTTTAAACTTTTTTTTCTCCTTATATAGAGACATGTAAAATGGAGACTTGATGATGAAAATCAAATAAAAAAAAATTTCAACTCAAAAGCATCTCACAAACTTTCTAAGATGTTCATGGAAACTCGAAATATTGGTAAACGTCCGATGTGGATTGGAGAAAATATATGGAATAATTTGTTAGCCCATTGGAAAATAATTCTTATTATTTAAAGCGTGAACGAACCAAGAAAAATAGGGCATCTGATAAGGGTGGGTGTATGCACACTGGTGGCTCCATTAGCATGCATGAGCATGTCATTTGAATATACATTATAAAATCAATTTTGTTTAATAATTAAATAACAATACGTGATGTGCATATATTTATTTATAATTTTTTGTTTCCAGTCAAAAAAATTGGTCGGACTCCATTTATTCATGTAAGTATCTCTTATGATGATATGCTTTTTTTTTGTAATATTTAATATATTCATGAAATAACATTTATCTATGTATTATAGGAAAATTTTCAAGTTAAACTTGTTGATGTTAGGTCTGATCTTTCAACACGTGTTGGTAGCTCAGAATGCACTCCCCTAGACCTTATTGAAGAGGAGAAGCTTAGAACACGATGTTGGGTGCCTGCTGTTGGTGGAAAGAAAAAAGGACATTTGTATGGGTTTGGTGATCTTGTCCGTGTTTACAATGATGGAGATGGTAACATCCTTAAGCATACACAAGCATCTTCTAGTCAATCTTATGATATTGAAGATATTAACAAACTTAAAGAACGACTTGTAGTTAGTGAGGCATCAATTCGTTTTTTGCATTCAAAACTTGAAACATTTATTAAGGTTTTTGTCCCATATCTTCCTTCTGAAGCAGCAGAAATAACTCAGACATTACTTCAAGAACATGTTGATAATAATCAAGAGCAACAACAGATGAATGAACAAGATGACCAACAACAAGAACAAGATAAGGATCAACCGGAAACTGAAAATGATGAAGTTGAATATAATGATTATTAGATATCTTAGTTTAGTTTATACACTTTAACCTTTTCATTTTGCAATAGTTTAAATTGAATTTTTCATTGCATTATTTGACATTTTAGTTGAATTTGTGAAATATTGAATTAGTTGAATGTTAAACTTATTGAATATTATATTAAAAATGTTAAATATGATTGGTGTGTGTCTTATTTTTAATTTTTAATGTTTAGTAAGTTTCATTATTTGAATTATAATAAATTCAATAAAAAATATTGAAAAATATGTTATAATTTTGAATTACAGAAAAAAAAAATATTCTCACAAATTTTTTCGTAAAAAAATATTTATAAAAAAAATTTCATACTTGTGGGTAATTTTCCACGGATTTGTTTGTGGGAAATTTCTCATAGATTTTGTTTGTGGAAAATTTCACATAGATTTGTTTGTGGGATATTTCCATTGATTTGTTTGTGGCAAAATTTTTCATTGATTTCTTTGTGAAAAAAATTCCCATGGATTTGTTTGTGGGAAATTTTCCATGGGTTTATTTGTGGGAAATTTCCCATGGATTTGTTTGTAGGAAATAATGTAAAATAATTTCCTACTGGCCTTTTACCCAAAAATTTATGACGGTGGGAAGTTTGTGGGAAAAAATTAATTTCCCATTGATTTTAAGTATTACCCATGGATTTGTTCCGTGAGAAATATGAATTTTTTTTTTGTAGTGAATAATGCAATTTATTATGAATAATATTACTTACTAGAACAACGGTGGTAGACTGTGAACCAGTACATCAGTTAATTTCACAGGAAAGAGAGATAAATCACTAAAGGACACTCTTAAATACTAAGTCTTTCCTAACCAGAACTTTTCTAGACATGCATTCTCATTCACACTGTCACATTGTATATAACTAGTAACAATAATAACTCTTTTTAGACATGGAAGATTAAATACAATATTATTAAGCATTGAAATAGACTTTATAAATTCTTAACGATAAAATCATAATAAACTTCAAATTAATTTCTTCAAAATAATCTCTTTATGCCTTCACATCACACCTAATTAAAACATCCCATGCAATCAAGGTATAAGAAACCTATGCTTCATCAATAAACTCCTCTTTGTTTTCATCGAACATATATTCACCTATAAAAGTGTTAAACCCAAACAAAAATACAAAAAACAAAAATAAAAGAGTGAGGAAATTATCTAACATATGTTATAAATACGTATAAAAAAATAAACAGAACTAAACACGAATACAAATGAAATATGTACACACAAATGCATAACACATCACATATCTCGAGACTGATAAAATATAACTTGGAATTTCACACTGCTAAGCCTCTACTTAGACTTTTCGAATTACCAAACTTGAAATTTCACATTGTTAAGTCTCTACTTATACTTCTCGACTGATCAAATATAACTTAGAATTTCACACTACTAAGCTAAAGTTTAGACTTTCTCAACTGACTAAGTATAACTTGAAATTTCACACAAATAACTCACAAACACATCAAGACTCATATCATGAGCATCTCAAATCTCAACACAAATTTAAAACTCAAATTTCAATGCATATAATTTTTATAAATAGAATTTAGGATTATAAAAATAATATAAATAAACCATTAAATCATAACACATCCAAAATTTTATCAATGACTTATGATTATTTTAAAATAAATATATTATATATTTAAATTCAAATTTTATTAAACACAATTTTCATAAATACAACATAAAGCTTATAAATACAATACAAACACAATAAATTATAATTCATCCAAAATTTTATTAAGGGTTTATGGTTAGGTCAAAGCAAACAAACTCTTATTGAATCTTAGGATGGACTAAGGAGTTTGCTGTTGTGATATGTTGTAATTTTCATATCAAATTGACCATTCTTGTAATTGTTATTTCTGTTATTGATGCGACCCTTTTTTATGTATTGTTCATTCTTACCATGATTGTAACTCTGGCTTAGATTGGCTTAAGGGACATTGAGTTCAGTAGATTTGTATTTTTCAAACCTTTCTTCTTGATCAAGAAGTAAAGTTTCAATTTCTTCAACAGTGTAGGGGTCAAGTCTTGATATAATGAAAGTAATAAACCGATCAAATTTTTCAGGTTACCCATCTAGAATTGCTTCAATATGTTCTTGTTCATTTAAAGGAGATCCAATAACTGCTAATATATCAACAGTTTTCGTGAGATCAAGAAGGTAGGTGGTCACTAATCTTTCTTTATCTTTACTTTGGTTTGACTAGCATAATAAACTTGCAGAAGCTTCCAAACTTGATGTGAAGTGGAGAGATCAACCATTTTTGTGAGAATGGGTGTGGTTATGGAAGCAAGCAACCAGGCAAGAATGAGTTGGTCTTGTTGTTTGAAATTTATATAATAAGTGTTGATAGTGTTGGTAAATTCATCTTTTGAGTTCTTGAACTTTGATAGATGATTGTCTCCTTCAAGAAAATATAAAAATATTAACTCCTCAAACATTGCCATGACTTATTGTAACTAGATGAGATAGTTGTCATCATCAAGTTTTAATGAAATTGAAGCAGTGAAGGTATAAGGTATATATAATATCGTATTTCTCAAACCGATGAGAGTAGAAGAAGTAACAGAAGTTATTGATAATTTTAGAAAATTCAGATTATCATATATAAGAGAGAAATTGATAAAAAAAATTGATATATCACTTTTTTAATTAGTGTAACATAATAATACAAGTAAATATATACATAAAAAATACAAATAAAAATGGAAACTTATTATTGAGAAGGTTATGTATTAGTTTCAATTATCGTTAGTGCTAATACTCTGCTTTCTTATTCTTGAAATTCTTTCCTAATTGTCCTTCCCCAAACACTCTCAACACGTCCACCTCACTTATTTCTGCACCAACTACCCTAAACTTTGAGATAAGTTGAAATATCATTATTTTTCCCTTTCCTCACCTTTAACCCTAACCTATACTCCCAACACTTTGGTGAAAACATTACTCCCTTTTTTCAACGGATGCACTGAAAATTCTCATAATTTCTATATCCATACTACCTTCCTTTGAACTATGCGAGCACTCCACTTTCTTTAACTTGTCAATACCACTTTCCCATAATTTTTATATACATACTTTTTTTTTTCTTCTGTAGAACACATACAATATTAAATTAAAGATAATTAATATTATAATTAAAGACTAAAAATCTCTTTTAATTTATCGAGAACATATTCAAGAATTTCATTTCCCAACACGTTCATATCATATACTCAAATAATAACATATAAACCAAAGATGAAATATACTTTAAAAAATTGAAATATAAAAATATGTAACATGAAATAACTCAAAATAAATGAGAAGAAGAATCATCACTCAAAATCTTAAAAATTTAAAAATAAAACTGCATAAGATAAACTAACATAATTTATCATTCTTAATATTTTAAAAATAATTTATAATTCATTTAAAATCTCTTATAAAGCTATGAGACTTTCTTATATAAAAATATTTGACACAAGAATGAACCAACAGTAAAAGATGTATATTTAGAAAATAAAAGAAAATTCATTTATTAATTATCCTCATTTTTTTTTAATAAACTCTTGTATTGGAATGAGCCATTTAATATCTTTGACTTTTATACGAAAAACTTTTTAAAGTAGTTGACTTCCATGCAAAATGCTATTGAATATTTTTAAATTAAATAAAATTTGTATCATAAGTTTATATTAATATTGATCTCTAATTTTTATTTTCCATTCATACTAAAATCGATTATATATAAATTAAGGTTAGCATAATATACTTTACAAACGAATACTTCAGATAGTTACTGATTAGATAGTTTCTTAAAAATTTTATACGTTAAATAAAATTCTAGTATTAATGAGATATTCAAGTGTTATATAGGATGTGAGTAATTATGAAAGAACTTTATATAAAATACCCAACTATCAAAGTATCTTAATTTCATGATCCATTATCCTAATATCTCATGAGGTATATTATAAAAATAAGTTCAATTATTCATAAAATATTTTTTACGGACTTTTTTTTTTTTGGAAAAAAAATTAGTTATCCTTTAAGTATTTGTAAGAAATTTTTCATAAATTCGTTTATAAAATTTTTTTTCATAAATTTGTTTGTGAGAGATTTCCCATAATTTTATTTGTGGAAAATTTTCCATAGATTTTTTTTAAAAAATTTTTTATTAGATTTTTACCCACAAATTTCCCATCACCACAAACTTGTAAGTAAAAGGATAGTAGAAAATTTTTCAAAAAAATTTTATAAAAAATTTTTCATAAACAAATTTATGAAAAGTTTTTTTATAAACAAATTTATGAAAAATTCCCCACAAATAAATTTATAAAGAATTTTTATAAAAATAAATGTGTAGAAAATATTTAATAGATAATTAATTTTTTTTCTAAAAAAAAATCTATAAAAAATATTACATAAATAATTAAATTTATAATTAAATTTATTTTTATAGTGATAAGATACGAACCGATAAATATTATAGGTTTCCAAAAACTTTAACAAAAAAACTTTCACCAAAATCATCTAATTACATTCTTAACAACTTAGTAGAAACATTTAAAAATGCTCTTACCAATAACTCCAACAACAACTTTTACAGGAACAATAATGAGGTGGAAATTAAGGAAAAATTACATTATAATGAATTACACATCTCACTTGACATCGAATTATATCAAAACAAACCAATTAAAGTCCAAAATTTTCAGAAAGAAAAAGAAATGAAATGTAGTTAAGGTGGATTTTGAATGGAGTTAAAACAAATAGAGGCTGTTTATTTAGTTGGCATAATGAGATAATAAGTCCCTAGTTAGGCAGCCATTAGTTTCTGACGCTTGTTGGATTCTTGAGCAATGACTTCCTTGTGTGCATCTAATGCACTTTTCTTGACTCCAGTATCAACCAGGGCCTTGTTCTCTTCCTCAATGTTATTGGTCACTGTGGGGGGATGCACCTTTTCAAGCTCATGAAGCACATTGTGTATGTCAAACGCAAGGCGTTGAGCAAGGGTGCGTGAAAACTCAGCCCTGATCACAACACGGAGCACATTGATGTGTTGAGCAGCAGGTGGCATTGGATAAGCTGGTACGATCCAACCGTGGCGTCGCAACATCTCTGATATCTTGTACTCATCGTACTGGCTTCTGTCTTTCAGAGAAAATGCCACCACTGGAACACCGTTGTCTTTTGAGAGTATATTAAAGCGTCCACTCTTCTCCAAATCTTCCTTCAGCACCATTGCATTTTCTCTGCAGTTCTCCATTATGCTTTGGTAACCCTAGTAAGTCCAATAAGAGAGGTAAGGGTATACTCAAATTCATCAAATGCTTCCTAGAGAAAATGGTTTAGTTCCTTCCAATTCTGATATTACACTTGGATCATATGCCTAGCTATTTTATGGTTAAATGTGACCATTGTTGTAACATTAGATATTTAGTTCTGATTGAAGATTGATGTGTTATAACATTGTGGTAATAAATTAGAGTGGGGAGAAGTGGGGTGTTTTGAATCCAACTAATATATTAGAATTGCTATTTTTCATCATGAGCTCACCTCTTGGCCAAGGCGAATTAGCTGATAATATTGAGCAATGATCTGACTAGAACCTGCAAGTGGATATGATAAGTTAAGTTTATGGTATGAGACTAGGTAATAAAGGATTAAGGAATATAAATAGATTGTAATGAATGACCTTTAGAGAAATTGAGGGTGAAGGTGGGTTGGTCAGCTCCAAGGTAATTAATATGGAAGACAAGGTCTTCTGGCAAGTCCTCCTTGTTCCTCCAAATAACCCAACCAATTCCAGCATAAACAAGTCCATATTTGTGGCCACTTACATTTATGCTCTTCACCAATGGGAGTCTGAAATCCCACTCTAGCTCTGGATATAGGAAAGGAGCAATAAACCCACCACTTGCAGCATCAACATGAATAGGTGTATCCCATCTGTAATAAGACAAGTAAAGCAAATTAGTGCATGAAAAGGGAAAACCAAGTGAAAAGTATACTTGAATTGAGAAAGAGAGGTAATTAGTAGAATGTTACTAACCCAGTTTGCTTGTTTTTTTGTAATAGTAGGTCATTGAGGAGCTTGACATCTTCGAACTCTCCATTGTAAGTTGAACCCAAGATTGCAGCCACACAAATAGTGTTCTCATCAACCAGCTCAACTGCTTTGGCAGGGTCCATCACGTAGTAGCCTTCTCTCACCTCCACTTCCCTCAACTCCACCTCAAAATACCTTGCAAATTTCTCCCAACATACTTGCACATTCGAACCAGTGACCATGTTCGGCTTATCATAGGGCTTGCCCTCTGCCTTCCGCTTGTTCTGCCATTTCTTCTTGAATGCAAGTCCTGCTAGCATTATGGCCTCTGATGATCCAACAGTTCCTGCACCAACTGCATTCTCATTTTCTCCGATTTCAGCATGGAACAAACGTGCTATCATGTTCACGCACCGATTCTGTTTTCAACAAAGAAAGAAAAAAAAATTAGTGACGGTCCCAAAATAAATATCTTTCATACTTCAAAATATATATAAAGATTGAAAAGAAAATATTCATTGCTAATAGCAGTTAAAGATGAGAAAGTACGTGAAGGTCAGTGGTGGCAGGATACTCGTCCATGTCTACATAGTTCTTGTTGATAGATTCCATGATGAGCTTGTTGCACTCTTCTTCCATGGAAGTGGTGACAAAGGAAGCCAAGTTAAGCTTTGGAATAGCATCAAGCTGCAACTCATCGTGTATGTTCTGGTACGCAACCTCTTTTGGCATAGAGTTCTCGGGCATGCTGAACCTGAATCACCAAAACAATACACTTCATTAATTTCCTCCCCAGAAAATAAAATCAAATTTAAGAGTATATATATACTATACATGTTGAAGTCAAATATAATGATATTCAATGAACATAAGAAATGGAAAAGTCATGATAAGAAAGAGGAAACTGAAAAAGAAAATATGTATACCTGGGAAGAGAGTCTCTAGCATAAGGATAAGCAAAGTTGGAATGAAGAAAGAGATCAGACTCAGAAGAAGGTTTTGGAAATACCATTGTGAAGTATTTTATAATACACTATGTTGCAGATTTAGAGACAGCAAAGAATGAATATTTGGTGGGATATGTTTTGCTTGGGAAGTTGAATGAGGAGGGTTGAAGAGGCTAGTGATATTTATACCTGGGGAATTAATGGTAGTTAGGTAAGAACATGGAAGGGGAGAATCGTTCTTGCCTTGAATTTTCTCTGGTTGATTAATTACAAAGAAACCAAACTTTCAAACTGCATTCATACCTTTCCCCTTTTTCTTACTATTTTCATTTTCTAGAGAAAGTAGACAAATTTTATTTGTTGGCGTTCTCATATTTTATTTGTGGGGCACTCAGTAAAGAATTTTTCAAACAATTTATTTTTCCAAAATCAAATTGTATATGTCATTTTAATTAATTATTTTTTCTTTAGTATGTTTCATTTTGAATGTGCATGGAAGACCTTGACGCGTTTTTGAAATCCTAAACGAACCTGCACGACTTTTTAGGAGAAAGAGTTGTAAACAGACAATTATATTTCGGTTAGAAAGTAAAAGTTCTAAAGAGATTTTAATTCTCTTCACTTTTTTAATTGAATATTTTTATCTCTCTTTTTTTCTTCTATTTTTCAAGGGTTTTCACATATGAACTCTCTATCTACCTAAAATATTTAATTGAACTTTGGAGTGGGTTTAAAATCTACACCTATAACTTAATCCTAATCTTTGAGATTTTTTTTTTTATAGC
Organism: Macrotyloma uniflorum; assembly: GCA_016859785.1. Lineage (NCBI taxonomy): Eukaryota > Viridiplantae > Streptophyta > Magnoliopsida > Fabales > Fabaceae > Macrotyloma > Macrotyloma uniflorum. The sequence goes on from BDMB01000102.1 coordinate 375,360, forward strand.
ATATTAATTTATTAGATGCTAGGAAAGACCAAATTGGTTGAATTTATTAAATTAATTTATTTAATGGGCTATGACTACTGAATTGAAAATTCACTTTTAAAATGAATTTATCAAAATCTATTAGGTTGTTGGTTTATTAATTAGAACTAATAAGAATTAATACTTTTATTTATAATTTATTATTATTATTTCTACATTAAAATAAAATATAAATGTGATATAATAATTAATATATATTAATTGTTGACTGACATTCTTTAATTCGTGTAGCAGAGACGCTTCTCGTTTGCAAAAAAAAAAAAAAAAGTTGTCATCCTATGTTAAATTAGTTTGTATATTTTATTTTATTTTATTTAAGATATGAAGGTTGATTTTAATTTATAATAAATATTTTTCATTATCTTATAAATATTTTTAAAAAAATATTTAAATTAATTCTAAATTATGTAAACATAACCTATGGTTTTAGAGAAAAAGCAAAAGCAGAAAAAACAGATGTCCATGGAATTAATCCGCCAGCAGTAATTAAAGTGTCTCCTTTGAACTTGAAAATAAGGTTTGCTGAAAAGGGTAAACTTGAAAATGTATTTATTGAAATATTTAAATATTTTAATTTAATCCAAACATAAAAAATATATTCATTTACAATTCAGCTTTAGTACACGTTGAAATATTCTCTTACTCATGGTTTTGTTGCAAATGAAAACACCTTTTCCATGGAATCTGTATTCATAAACCTCAGTCAACCTTAATATGTAATTAATTATAAGGTTTTTGCGGTGGATTTTATTTTATAATTTAATTTAAATTATTTTCTCAAATTTTTATTATAAAATTTTTAAATTTTTAAACATATTATGAAAAAATTGCATAATTATTATTATATTTTTAATTTCAATTTACTTTCAGATTTATTTTAAATTATAATATATATATCCTTAATAATAATATCTATGTTCTATATCAAACAATATTATATATTCTATTTTACATAAAATAAAAAATAGTATTACAAATCATAAAAAAAATTAAAAATCTACCATAAAATTATAATATTTAACATTTAATAATAAATTTTGTACTTCTAAAACATAAAACTAAAATTATAAAATTATATGATAAGAAGATTCATAAACTTATTTAATTATATTTTTAATTTTTTTTATTAAAAAAATATTTTTAAATCATTATTAATACAAAATTTAAAATATATTTATAATATTTAATATGTAATTTTCCATACTATTTTTTAAATAAATTATTAAAAAATTATATGAATTAATATTATTTATAATGATAGAGAAAATTTTATTTATCAACTAATAATTTTAAATATTTCAAGTTTATATAATATATATATATATATATATATATATTGGTTGATTTTTTTATTAATTTTTATTTAAATTTTATTGTACATCTATTATTAATTATCATACGACATTTATGTTATATTTTGAGATAAAAATTATAAAACAAATAAATAAAAAAATAATATAGAAAGAATAAAAATATATAAAATAAAATAAAGGTATTATTAATTTAGATGGATTGAAATAATAAGGAATGGAGTAAAAAAAATTATAGCATGAAAAAAAATGAAAAATAAATACTTAAAAAATATTTTTATAATAATTTAAAAAAATATTTTATTACTGTGTTTCCTGAAAAAAAATTATTATTTCTTTAATAAAAAACATTTAATTTTTAAACAATACTTATGAAAAAATTCTCTCTTATAAAAAAATATAATTAAAATAAAATAAAATAGGATTAACCTCATAAAAATTTAAATTTTCTTAATTCTTTTTTTAAACAAATATAGAAAATATTCATAACTACGTAAAAATATTTTCATTCCTAATTTTTCCTCCTAAATTACTTAATATATACATAACATATAAATTACAATAAAATAACACACTACAATATATCATAATAAATAACATTTAGAAAAAAATTATTTTATTAATAATTTTACTTAGAATAACATTAATGATTAAGGAATTAAAATTATATTTTTTTTATTAAATACATGATTGTTATCTTTAATATTATAAAGTCTTTGTTCTTTTTACGATATCTTCCTCTTCTCATTTAGCCTGACTACTTTTTTTTTATATTGAGTTGTGTTTGTGTTGATTAGGATCTTATGAATATGGTTCTGTTTGTATTAATTTAGATTTTATGAAATAGAGCAACAAGTCATGAGATTACCCTGATGATAAGTCATGAGATTTTGTGTTTGACATGATTTTCCAATTTATAAGTCATTCCTTCTAATTTGTAAATGTTATAATGATTCTTTATTGACTTAATTTTTTTATTATTATTATTATTATTAATATTAATCTATAGCTAATATAAATAAAAAGAGAAAAATAAATTAATATAATGCATAAATTGTAATTATCTATTTCAAAATTAATTTATTATAATTTTTTTAAATTATAAATTTAATTGAAAAGTAAATAGTTAAGTTTTCAAATTAATTATAACGTAGGATGAATTAAGAAAAAAAATTAAATAACATATGAAATTTGTTAAAAAAATATTAATATTGTTATAATCATATTTGAAATATTTTTTTAATTAGATAAGTTTATCTGTTATACCCGTACTCAATTCTTTATTTACTCAAAGGTTTAAGTAAATCTATCTCACATTGTCTGTTAAAAATAGTGATTCATTAAATATGTTAAGGATAACAGTTAGGCGGTATGAATTAAGATTTACTAAGCTAATCTTACTAAACTATAAAGGAGTGGGATATTTATATGTAATTATTTATCTCTAATATCATATTAAATTCTTTTTATATTGGTTTACTAACTTGAGCCTTATAGTATAATCGGAGGTACATACTACATAATCCAAAAGAGTTCTAAGAAGCAGGTAGTATTAGAGGAGATTAAAGGCAGACTTGAGATACTCAGTTTGTGTAAGTACATTTTGGCACTCATCATGGTGGGACCCAATTACTTTCAAAACGATGACTGTAACCAGGAATATCACATGTTAAGAGGAGACTAGGTAACCAACCTACGCCTCCCCTCTTGATGAAAGACTCTTACTAGAAGAGCTTGAGGAAGTAAAGTAGAGCTAAAAGTGAAGTTCTATACTGATAAGAGAAGATGACCTCTAAAGTTGAGACAAGTGAACACGTACTGAAAGTTACTCTAATGAGGGTGAGAAAAATATCAAGCGAAGAAGCTGACTCCTAAATTCACTAGGTCAAATCAGATTTTGAGGTAAATTGGTTTATTAACTTATGAGTTAGCCATGTCTTCCCCTTTGGTTAGGTTACCTAATGTAAATCCAAGTGTTCTATCTCAGAAAATTTGTACTTAGATCCAACTACATCTTAGAGCCTGAAGAGGTTATAGTTAAAAAGGATCTCTTTTGAAACTGCACCAGTTAAAATTGAGGACAAAAGGATCAAGGAACTTAGAGGTAGAATCACAAATTTAGTCAAGGTGGTATTGAATGTGAGGACTGGTGATTCCACTATGAAGCTTGAGGATGACATGAGGAAGGCATATCCACACCTTTTTACTAATAAGAATCATTTTCGCGGCGAAAATTTGTATAGTTGGGGATTGTAAGGACCTAATGGGAGCTAGCTCAAGTGAGACATGAAGTTTAAGGGGTGAAGGGTGAAAGTTGTTTAATTAAGTTTTAAAAGAACTATAAATAGAAAAACAAAACATTTCGTTCTTCATTATTTCAAAACCACAATCTCTCTAAAAGTTTTCCTCTCTCTACACTCTTTACCTTCTTTCTGACATTTCTCCCTCATCCCTTATCCTTTCCAAGATCCAAGAGTACCTAGTTGAAGCTTGTAAGGAGTAGATCATTTTAAACCAATTGAAATTTTGTTTTGGGTAAGTTTTCCATGCTCAAATCTCCCTAAGGTAAAAATGTGGAGTGCTTGCATATGGGTCTTAATCCCTTTGTATATATCCTTTTCTCCATCAGTGTTATTCTACATGAGTTTAGGTTCTTAGAAATATAGTTGGATTGTGAATCAAGTACTTTGGCAGTCAGTTATAATACTTGGAACTTTGTCTTATGGGAAGAAGTAAAGACACTTTTGGACTCCAAATCAGGTAAGGAAAACTAATTTTAATTTAAGCTTTACAAAAATTTGGAAAATTTGATTAGGAACTGATTTGATGACTGTTTTGGGATTGATATCCCCTAATTTGAGAAACTAAAAAAAAAATAGGAAATGTGTAATGAATTTACCCAATTTGAGCTGTGTTGTGTGAATTAGGTTTTGCTGATTGAAAACTGTATTGATTGAAATGTTGTGACTCTGACTGGTTTGTTGTTGTATTGATAAAGTATGTTGTGTTTCTAAATGATGTGATTCTAGTTTGGTATGTATGTTGATAATTACTTGAATGCACTACGAATATATTTTGAATGAGTGAAATGAGATTGTGTTAATCTGGATAATGAAGGGAAAATTAGATTTTTTTTTTTCTTGTATGTAATTGTGCTCTTGGATTAAATGACCTTTTGATTTGCTTGGTGAATGAGTAAAGAGTAGATGGATTGTTTGAGGTTGTAATTGTATCATGTTTTGACTTTACTGTGTGCTTAAATTGGGAATGACATAACATTCAATTTTGTATGGAACCTGTTTTGAGTTCTTGAATTTGATATATTTTGAACTGGTGTGTGATCAAGTGAAATAGAACTTATTTGGATTTTTAGGAAAATCTATCTTGAATCATTGAACCTCAATTTGTGAAAGCAGTCATAAATGGACCCATTTTATACCCCTAGTAGTGCCTAAAAGGAAAACTGGGTCAAAGGGTTTAATGTTGATTTTCTGCAGAATTCAGGTCTCCATAAAATTCATTGAGCAGATTAGGGGTTTGTTGAGCGAACTAACCCTGTCCCAAAATAGTGAATTTATTGTGTTTTGGATGCATGAGATAGAAATGGGTTGTGAAATAGATTGATGATATTATTTTGGCATGAGGCCTTAATACTCCTATTGAGGGGAGTTTGATTATATGATTATGAGTATGTTTTGGTAATGTAGTGTGTATGAATTTAGGAATATGTTATAAGGTATCTAGACCTTAATGACTTTCTAAGTTACGTAGATTAAGATTGTCATGTGGTGAAGATCGATGGAGATCTTACCAATTATTTTTTTATGATAGTTGGTGAGGCTACCCTGATGTGAGTTGGGTGTGATGATGTTTTGTGGATGATTTTGGAGTGAAAAATACTCAATTATCGGCTGGTTAGGCCTGTAGTCCTAGAGCACATATAAGGTGTTAGCCCTAGATATCCAAAATTCATACAGTGTTCTAAAAGGCATCAATCTTGATTTTGAATGTGTTTGAAATGTATAAAGTTTTTTTTGTAAACTTTTACACTTGTATGCTTATTATTTAATAATTTTATGATTTTTTTATGATTTATCTTATTTTCAGTATTTTACCCTTTTTTTTGTTTATTTTTGTGTGTTTGTGAACAGATAAAAAGATAAATTGTGAGTATTCTGTAAAAAAGAAATAGATTAGATAGATAGATGAATATACGTAATATTAAATATTTGTATTATTATTTGAAAAAGTAAAAAAAAAATAATAGAAATAATATTTATATTACTTATTTAATATATAAATTGAATTTATTAGAATAAATATGTATTTTTGGTATGTTATAATTTTTTTTTATATATATCAAAATCTTAAATATTCTTGAGATGAAAATCATCTTGAAAATATGTAGAAAATTTTGGATAGAATAATATTTAGTTAAATGTAACTTTGTTTCAGGAAATTTTCCATTAAATGTGCTTGTGTATTTTAGGAGAGAAGTGCATATGATATAAGTTAACTAAGTCATAATCTTAAACATATAAATAATTTTATTTAGTGGAAAAATATTCTTAATTTTATATAAGTGTGAATTCTTTAGAAATAAAGAAAATCTTCCAGAAATTAAATAATTTAATATTTTTATAAATTTCATATTTAATTTTTTATTATAATATTTAATTTGTTTAGTTTTTTTTATTATAATGTTTAGTGTTGTATATAATAAATGATTAAGAATATCAACTAAATTAAAATGTATAATTTTTACATCGCAAAATAAAGGTGGGTGGGATCTTGGATAAGAATTTTGTTAGATATTGTAAGTGGTAGACTTATACTTCCTTTTTATTAGCTAATATTATGATACAGCTGATTAAAGAAAATTATTATTGTAATTAATAGGTAGGTTTTTCAAAAACTATAATATTATATGAGTTTGTAATATTTGTTGTCCATATAAATTTTACGGTTTTTTTCTTTTTTTAATTTTGATTCTTTATTCAAAATACAAATAATTTGTACAATAATTATATAAGTTAATTTTTTCACTAATTTTAAATATTTATTATGAAAATAAAATTATTTATTCATAAAATATTTTTTTACGTATTTATTTTTTATAAAAAAATATTAATTATTTATTAAATATTTTTTATCGATTTATTTTTATAAACAAATTTATAAATTTATTTATGAAATTTTTTTTATAAATTTATTTGTAAAAAATTATTTTGTTTGTAAAAAATTTTATAAATTTTTTTAAAAAATAATTTTTTATTAATTTTTTATTTACGAAAGAAATTTGTAAAAAAATTATATTTTTTATTGATTTTAAATAATATGAATTTTTTTATAATAATTTAATTTATTATGAAAAAGTCAATTAAATATATGCAATTATAAGTCTTTATTATAATTTTCTTTAAAATGTGGTTCACATTAAAGTGAATAGTTATGTTATTAAAATAGATAGAGTTATATCTTAAAAAATAACATCTACTATTTATTATGTTAAAAAGTGTTTTAAATTAATATTATTTTAAAACTGTTAAAGCAAAATCGTGTATCACAATAGTTCACTAAGTACTACTTTAAAAAGGAGTCTAAGGTCTCTAAAAAGTAATATATGGTTGTTGTGGAACAGCAATAAGGAAATTTCCTATCATACTTTTATATATGTCTCTTGATGCATTATTTGGTCAACACAGTGAATTACGTTAATTATTTCATTTTAATTGATTTGTTTTGCTAATCTCAAACCTAATTTAAAACAATTATAATCTTAAATTTTATGCATTTATGCTATTAAGAAATTAAAATTACTTATAATTTAGAATACAAAACTTGAAAAGTGAGACCCCAATACCTCCTTACTTCTCAATTAAGCATCTTCAATGTTCTTTCTCTATTTTATGTTGGTGTATATTTTAGAAATTACCTTCACAATTAGCAAAATAATAATAAAATAAATAAATAAATAATAATCTTTTAATCTTCTCAAACTTTTTTAACTTTTTAAGTTACCTCTAGTTTGATTTTGCATTTAATATATATATATATATATATATATATATTTTGTAGTTATAAAAATTAGATGGTATTCTAAGATATACTTTGTATTTCAAGTTATTTTTATACTCTTTATTTAAATATAAAATTGAATAATAGATACTTATTATTACATTCCAATTCCATTGTTCAAGTAAGTAAGAATATAATAAATAAGATTAGAGAATGATTAGATGATATTTATCTGATTTAGATGATTATTTATAATATAAAAAAAAATTATTTTAAATTAAATTAATCAACTTATCTTCTAAACGAGATTTACGAAAACTAAATTGAATTTATTACCAAAATATGTTAGGGTTCATGACTTACCGGATCTATAATCTAATTATGTACTTGTCGGTTTAGGTGACAAACTTTAAAAAAAAATATCTTCTTATAATTTGAGTAGTGTTAAGTAAACTGATAAAGAATCAGTATCTTTCTAAAACATATACAACATATATATTATTTATTTAATATAATAAAACAAATTTTAAATATATTATACATTTAATTTAAAAAAATAAAAATAAAGTGTCTCTTTATATAATATATATTTATATATTGAACAGCCAATATAAAAGAACTTCATTTTTATTTTATCACGAATCTATGAAATCTTGGAACCAATCTTGGCTTCCATTCAAACAAGTCAGACCAAATGGACTATTATGATTTATTAATCTAAAATATAAATATAAAAAAAAATTAATTAAAAATGGGCTACTAAAATATGAAATGTCTAATTTTCTAATTTCAACTCTAGTCCCTATTCTATAGTCTAATTAGTGTTCCACACAGGTCGTGACTTGTGACAAGTCAAAATAAGTGGCCACAAAGAATGCATCACTAACAACCGTACAGTGATTTTTTCTTTTAATAATGTCTTTATGGACTAAGTCCCAATAAGAATTTGGTACTCAACGGGTTATTAGATTCTATATGTTTTTAACCCAAGATTGAAGTCCATTTCAAATTTTAGTCAAATTAATTTTGATAAAATTGACTTAAAGTTTTTCTCCATTTGGAAATCAATTTTTAAATCCTCTTAGTTATAAGTATGAACATTTACGAAGAGTATATTAAAATATAATATTGTCCACTTTCAAGTTTAAAGTTTTTCATTATTTTATAATTTTAAAAAGTATAAGTTAAGAGAAAAAAATTTTTTTTTTTTATTTTTTTAAATTACATAAACTAAAAGTTATTTTAATTATAGAAAATTTATAATATGAAAAGTTCCTTCAAAATTATGAGATACATTAGTTTATAAATAAACAAAATATTCTATTATTCTTAATTACCAATGCAGTATTAATATTTAATTTTGAAATACAATTAAAATATAAATAAAAAATATAAAAATATGTGTTAGTTAATTTTTATTTATTGAAATAAACTTTTTATTTAGACTACTTAAATATATATGGTATTGGTATTATACTATCGACTTCAATTGTTTTAACACAGTATAAAAAAAAATCATATAATTATGTGAATATTACTTAAAATCAGTTAAAAAAAATATAAATTTTTTACAAATTTTCTATTATAAATAAATTGTAGATAAAAAATTAATAAAAAATTATTTTTCATGAAATTTCTTATAAGCAAATTCATAAAATATTTTCACAAATAAATTTATAAAAAATTTCTTATAAATAAATTTATGAATTTTTTTATAAAAATAAATTTGTAAAAATATTTAATGAATAATTAAATTTTTTTATAAAAATTTTGTGAAAATATTTTATATATAGAATATTTGAATAGATAGAATTGGATTATTTTTTTTTCTATTATATAATAAGAAGAAAAAAATATTTAAAGTTGTTAATGTTAGTACTAAGATATATGTCTAAATTAATCTTAAATTTTACATGATATATTATGTATAAAATGAATTAACTAAATTTATTCATATTATTGGTTTCTAGAATAAATAATAATATTAATTTATTAAAATATTTAATTAAACGAAAGTTGATCATAAATTTTATATTGAAATAAGTGTTAGAATGTGGGACGATTATAAAATTAATTTTGACCATTGAGGGTGTTATATGCATGGAATTCAAAGCACGATCACCCCTTTGGTGTATAGAAACGAAAATATCCATGTTTTAGCGAAACCGTTGACCAAATGGTAATTCAAACCAACCAAAGAATATGATGAGGTATGCTATTGAGTCATATTCATGTCTTTAAAGGTAACCCTAATTAATAGACAATGAAAAATTCAGCAGAAGAAGATGAAACTATCAACTTTTACACGTTTCAACCTCACATTTTGACTCATTTTGTTTCATTAATATCAACAACAAAGAATATTTCACTGAATGAATATATATGCTTAACATATCCAAGTGCAAGGTTTGGGTGGAACATGGAACTACGTGTTTTTTCTACTACAAGAACACAACTTCAATGAGAATATTCTTTAGTTTTTTTAAAAAATGTTTTTTTTTAAGAATGAGAAAGGCTTTGAAAAGTGAAACTAACATAAAAATATATTATAAAATAAGGTTTAATCACTTTTTAAAATTTTATAAATAAATAATTGAATTGTTTTATTTGTTAAGATCAACGATTAGGTAAATCTTAAGTCCATTTGTTTAAAAATGGTTAAGATTATAAATAGTCTATTTCACCATAATTCTCTCATTTTTATTCTTATTTTTAGAGAATTCTAATTTTTTTTTCTAATCTCTCTAAACCTTTCTTAAATTTCTCTCAATTATTTCAAAGGATTCTTTTTCAATTCTTATTTCTTTGAAAATTCAAGAACATCGAGGGAAAGAGTGTGAAGAGTAAATTAATTTTATCTTAACAAAATTTCTTTTTGAGATCCTTTAAAAGTAAGAGAAGTTAACGTGAGTAAAAAAGAGAAAAAGAATAAATAAAATAACTTGTATTATTATTCATTATTGTGCCATAAATGTGCAAAAACACTTGTTATAAACAGGGGATTAATTAACAGATTAACAAATAAAGAAACAAACTAATAATAACATAAATTATCCATTATTCTAATAATAACAAAAATTATCCATTATTCTAATAATAACAGAAAATATTCATTATTCTAATATTCCCTCTCAATGTGGGTCATGGATGTTAAGAATACTCATCTTGGACACAAGAGTCTTTAAAGGAACAAGATAAAGTGATTTAGTAAGCACATCGGCCAACTGTTGAGAAGAAGGAACATATATTAATCTAACAAGTCCTTCTTGAATCTTGATCCTAATTATGTGACAATCTACCTCAATATGTTTAGTTCTTTCATGAAAAGTAGGATTCTTGGCAATCTAGATGACAGACTGGCTACTGAGTAAATAGAGAATGGAACAGAAATGGAAAGGTGAAAATCTTTGAACAAATATTGAAGTCACTGCAGTTCACAAGTTAAGGAAGCTAGAGTTCTATATTCAATTTCAGAAGATGATCAGGAGATAGTACTTTGCTTTTTAGATTTCTAGAAAACTAATGACTTTCTAAGAAAAATACAATAACCAGTAACAAATCTTTGAGTAGTAGATAATGTGGCCCAATCAGAATCAGAAAAAGCTTATATTTGTAGAGGATTGTTAGCTGGATAAAATAAACCGGCACCAGGAGCACTTTTCAAGTATTGAAGAATACGCATAGCTTGTTGTAAATGAGGTTCTCTAGGTGTAGAAACAAACTAACTAAGCTGTTGAACAAAAAAGCTTATATCTGGCCTTGTATGAGTGAGGTAGAGTAACCTATCAATAAGTCTCCTATAAGAAGAAGGATCCGGAAGAAGAGAACCTTGATCTGCATGTAATTTGAAAGAAGGATTAATAGGATTGGGGGCTGGTTTGCATCCTAACATACCAGCTTTAGAAAGCAACTCAAGGTAGTATTTCCTTTGATTCAAAATCAAACCAGACTTAAACCTTGCAACCTCTAGACCAAGAAAGAACTAAGAGGTCCAAGATCCTTGATAGGAAATTTTGAGTGAAGATGACTCTTGACAAACTGAATCTCAGAAAGACTATTATCACTAAGCACAATATCATCAACATATATTAAGAGAATTGTGATAGTAGTACCTTGAAGTTCTGTGAACAAAGAATGATCAGCAAAACTTTGTGTGTAACCCAAGAAAAGTAATTCAGATGTCAGTTTCTGATTCTAATTTCTACTGGCCTACTTGAGACCATAGAGAGACTTTTGAAACTTGCAAACCATTTTAGAATGAGGAAGAGTGAGGCCAGGAGGAGGTTTCATATAAACATCTTCCTTCAAATCGCCATGGAGAAAAGCATTGTCAACATCTAACTAGTGTAGAAATAATTGTTTGCACTAGCAACAGCTAATAAAACACAAACTGTAGTGAGCTTGATAACAGGAGAGAAAGTTTCAAAGTAGTCAACCCCCTCTGTTTGTGTGAACCCTTTAGCAACAAGCCTTGCCTTGTACCTTTCAATAGAACCATCAGATTTGTATTTAATTTTGTACACCCATTTGCATCCAACAATCTTTGTGCCAAGAGGAGGATTAACCAAATATCAAGTCTGATTCCTGTCCAAAGCCTGAAGCTCACTTGCCATTGCCTTTTGCCATAAATCTTGAGAATGGACTTCTTCGAAGGAGGTAGGCTCAACATGTGCAGAAATAGAATGACAAAAAGAAACATAAGTAGTACCACAATAGTATTAATCAAGATAAGCATACTTGTTTTTAATTCTAGAAGAGACTCTAATTGGAACAATAGTGTTTTGAACATTACCAATATTAATAACAACATCAGTACTAGGCACATTAGGGGTAGGAAGAGAAGGTAAGACAAAAAGAAAAATCATAATGAGTAAATTCAGAAGAATTGAGATTAGGAAACATATTAAAATTTTCAGAATCAGAAAAATGATGGGAATATGGAAATATATGTTCATGAAAAATAACATTTCTAAAAATACAAAAGGATTTAGAGTGAATATTGTAAATGATATATCCTTTGATACCAGATTTATAATCCAAGAAAATACATTTAGAAGCTCTTAGATCAATTTTGGATCTGTCAGTAGTAAGAGTACTGGAATAAGCTAGGCATCTAAAAGGCTTTAGAAAATCAAAGTCTAGTTTGTTTCCCAAAATAAGTTGATATGAGGACTGAAATTTTAAGAAAAGAGTTGGTAATCTTATTAATGAGAAAAACAATATGTCTAAGAGTATAGGACCAAAAAATTTTAGGAATTTTTGCTTGAAAAGGTAAAGTTCTACAATGCCATTTTATTGAGGGGTCTCAACACAAGAGGTTTCATGAGCAATTCCTTTAGATGAATAAAAGTCAGTGAGTAAAAATTCTTTACCATTGTCAGATCTAATTCTTTTTAAGTGACAATCAAACTGATTTTCATTTAAAGTAATAAAGGTTTTCAAGGAAGATCTGACATCAGCTTTAGTTTTAAGTAATAAAACCCAAATAAATCTGCTATAGTTATCAACTACAATGAGAAAGTATTTGAAACCTTCAATAGAAGAAATAGAAAGGGGTCCCATACATCAACATGTATAAGTTCAAAAAAAAAATTTGGTTTTGGTACTACTGTTTATATAAGGTAATTTCTTTTATTTAGCATAAGCACAAACATTACATGCATCAATAGGATGAAAAAGAATATCAGGAAATTGAGACGATAGAACTTGGAGAATTTTATTAAAAGGATGACCGAACTTCATGTTGCCACAAAGTACTATTATCATTATTGATATTGAAAATGAAAGTTTGTAAATAAAAAATGTTACTATTAACATTGGTATTATTTGAAGAAAAACTGAAAACACTTTGATCCAAAAGATGAAACAAACCATGATCTTTCTTACCTACTCCAATCATTTGGAAGGTAGGCATCTGTAAGAGAAAACAATTGGTTTTATAAAACAAGATCAAACAATTAGTATTGGAAATGAGTTTAGGAATAGAGATTAAATGAATAGAAAATTTTGGTACATATAGAACAATATGCAAAATTATATTGCCAATAGTAATGATACCAGAAAACTTAGCTTCAACATAAATATTATTAGGAAGCTTAATAAAAAATAGGAGAAATGGACTTAAGGCTCTGAAAAGTAGATTTGGTAGGACATATATGATATGTGGCGTCACTATCTAAGATGCAAAGAGGTGCAGAAAAAGTTATACATGAGGAATCAATAATGCATTGATGAACAATATTGAGAGAAGATGAAGAAGACTGAGATTGTTGAAGCAAGACAAGTAAAGTTTGAAATTTCTCCTTCGAGAAATCTCTGATACCATGTGAGTGAAAATGAGAAAAAGAATAAATAAAATAACTTGTATTATTCATTGTTGTATCATAAACGTGCAAAAGCACTTGTTTATATACAGGGGATTAATTAACAAATTAACAAATAAAGAAACAAACCAAAAATAATAGAAATTATTCATTATTCTAATAACAGAAATTATCCATTATTCTAATAATAACAAAAAATATCCATTATTTTAATAATAACATAAATTATTTATTATTATAATAATTAATTAAGAAAAATTATTCATGATTAATTGAATGATTATGTGTGTTAATGTGTTTTAGGAATAAAGAAAAAAGACAATAATTTATGAACACGCCCTTAGCAAGTTTCGAGAACATATATATGTTACTGGAATTGTATTTACTCCAAATGAGAAAGTAGAATTTCAATAAAAATATAGATGTATTATTAACATAAATTGTTCTTGATTATAGATTTATTTTAAGTTCAATATTTTCTAAATAGCTTCATTTATAAATTGTGTTTGATTATAACTTCATTTCTAGTTCAATATTCTCTACGTAGTTTTTCTTAACTTATTTCTTTTCCTTCCAATCATTCTAGTAATGTGTTTGGATTGATTGGACGACATATTTCAAAAAAAAAAATCTTCAATTATTTTTCCTCAACAATAGGTGAAGAACTATAAAAATAGATACAGGCATGTTTTTTACATATATATTAAAATATTAATACATTTTATATATTATAATAATTATAATAATTATAATAAATAATTAATATAATATTAAAATAGTAAATAATTATTAATAATAAATATTAAATAAAATTATTAATAATAATTTATTTTTATTTTAATATAAATAATTTAAAAATATTAATAACATTAAAATAATATATTTATTTCTTATTTTTTATTTTTATTATAATAATAATAAATAAAAATAATTTAAAATATATTAATAATTATTGTTATTTTTTTATTTTATAATAATAATAATAAATTTTTAAAAAATATTAAAAATAATTAAAAAATATTAATAATAAATAATACTATTTATTTTCTATTCATTTTTATTCTTTTTTCTTAATCTAAACAATTTTACTTTCCCTTCTCTTTCTTTTTATTTTTTTTCTTTTTTCACTCTCTAATCCAAACACACCTTAAATCTTTAGGTGTAGTCTTTTATGTGTGATATTGAATTGGATATTGAATTGGAAATAACTACAAAGACAAGAAAAAGTAGACTAATCAAGTAACTTTTATGAATGTTGGATGGTACAGCAATCATCTAGAAAAAAATTTCCAAACACTAATATATATATATATATATATATATATATATAAAAATTTTTTCTAACACTAACTTATAAGGCAAAATTTCCTAAGAAAAAAAAGTAAGAGCAAAGAGGTACTTATATAATTGGGATGAAAAAAAAAGAGAGATTATATACCTAGTGAGACTAGCTAGCTAACTAATTATATTTCTTTTAACAAATTAAAAAAATATAAATAATATGTAATTTGGATCATTACCTTAATATGGGTGCAAGCTTGGTCTTTAGGTTGACTCTTAATTATTTAATATTTGGGTGTGAAAAATGTGGCACCTACTAAGATAGAGTATTATGGAAAGTCATTATTGGATGTGAGATGTAACGTCTCAAATAATTATTCTTAATATTATAATTTTTTTAAAATAATAAAACAAACAAATAATATTTCAAGATTTTTTTTGTTAATGGTCAACTTAAAATAAAATAGATATAAAATATTTATTTGACAAGAGGTAATATTTAATAATCATTTAACTCGACTTAAATATGATTGATAAATGCTAAATTAAAATCTATAAAAAATAAATTCAAAAATTAAATAATAAATACGATAAATAAGTTGAACATTATTCATAATATAATTATATAGTGTTCAATTATATTATAATTATAAAAATTAAATATTTTACTTACTCATTTCAAGGAAATAGATAAATCCATGTAATTTTCAAAATAGCTTAATTGTTTAGGAGGAATAAACTATTTACAGTAATATTTAAACATTATAAAATAATATTACAATTAAGGAACCTATTTTTCGAAACCACAAAATAATCATATTTACTCTTATTATTTAACAAATATATCATCAAGTTAGAGTATAAAAATTTTTATTCATACATATATAATAATATAAATCCCTATACTTAGAGCAGGTTTCCCATTAACAAGAAGAAGCAAGTCCTACCAGTCAAATTCTCATCCAAGAGATGAGTATTTCACGAATCTTCTTACATAATTTCCTGAAAAATTGATTGTAAGGGTGAGTTTCTTCCTCACCATATTTTTCAAACAAAGATAAAACATTTATATTTAACAATCATAAAAATGAATATCTGAATAAAAGAAATGATCTATGTAATTGAAAATTATACCTTAATAAAATTCTTTAGAAATAGATTTCCTAACATTGTCAAATAAGTTTTTGTCATCTTTCCACAACATCATTATTTAAATTCTTTCATAATTTCTTATCACGTACGCTAGTCATATACCCCACTCATATCATTATTCATACTATGATCACATTAGTTGCGGTACTCTAGGTACTGTGGGATCCCAAAATAACGCTGTCAACCCCACCACCCAGGTGACATTGACCTTTACGCCAGTGTGGATAGTCGCTGGTTGGCAATACACCTCACGGATAAAACGTGTGCGCACAAGCCCCTTTAGCAAAAAGCATAGTCAACAATTTAGTCGGGTTATGGAGTGTGAGGCATGCGGTAGTTTCCATTGCACACTGTGTACATCACGGCATGGACCACTCCGCCACACTCTCATTCCCCTAAGTTATCAAATCTTCCTGAACTATACCCCAGTGTATCTCTGTAGCTCATCCACACGGAAATTAAACTTGAAATGACATTATTGTCCAAATCTCACAACTTTCCTACTCTTGAGATAGTTAGTTCCAACTCCTCATCTTCAAATACCATTTAATAATAAAAAAAATCACTTTGGGGGTGCAAATAGTAAAAATGGGATTGCGAATAGTAATTTTAAATTTTTTTTTCATTTTTTTTTTAATTTTTGGATGTTCAGCAAAAGTCAAATCTGTTGAGCGATTTTTTTTTCTAAACAAAAATAATAATAATAATAATTCCTATTAATTTTTAATCTAACACACAAATAAAATTTATATATAAAATTAAGAGTGTTACATGAGATTTGAAAGAGGAACTCTACTAATGTGCAAGACAAAATAAGAGGAACCCATAAATTAATAGTGAGACAATAAATAAATTATATGAAGACATAAAAGCAAAGAGAATTTGTTGAGAGAAATAAGTAAAAAATAAAGGAAAATGAGAAAACAAAGTGAGCAAGAATGACTATGACCAAACTTTTATAATATTGTTAAACAATTTGTAAGAATATTCAATCTAAACTTTCGATCCAATATAAAAAATACTAAAAATTAATCTTTAACCTAAACCAATCAATTTCCTCTCTTATACCTTCTATAATCAATAACTTAGGGTATAAACTCATCTATGAATGTATTGCCCTATTATCCTAGTTTTCACACAACTAAGACAACTATCTACGTTACTTCTACCCTGCATGATTAATCTACATAAAGGAAATAATTTATATGATTTAACCATTTTAATGTATTGAATTTGTATACTACCCTATATATTCACATACCAACATGAATACTCTATATTACCACATGCACTATAAGATCAAAGAGAAACAACTTGATTTCAAGGTGTTGAAAAACTTATAAAACTAGGTCAACTAAACCTATGAAAGTTAGATATCCCCTAAAATAAAAATAATAATGCAATAATTTCTCCACTATCGAACAAAAAACCAAATGTCTAACATAATTTAGATCGAATCACAAAGACACATATCAAGTTGTATTCAATTTTTAATGTTCTTTCTTATACAATTTAATTTGATTTAAATGCATGGAATTAAAAACACATGAAATTGAAATGAATAGATGTAAACACGATTGAATGTAAAGCGCAAATAAATTATAGAAGTAAGATTCAAACTAAATTTGTAAAGAATAAAATTGAAATATCAATATCCAAATTTAGATGTATAAGAAAAATGGAATATCATATTAATTAAAGAATTATTGATCCGAATTTAATCAATTGTAATTATGAATCAAATTGAAAAGTCATTCAACCTAATTTACAATTAGATATCAAATTAAACTTTAATCTAAATCTAATTTGAATTCTAAAATGCAACAAAGCAAATCATAATTACATTATGTAATTTTGTGAGTTAGAAAGAAAAAACAAACTTGGAGCACGTGTAGATGAAAAGAAAGGATTATTCTTTTATAGAAATGATCTTCTAAGTACAGAAAGATGAAAAAATAATTTAAAATACAAAGAGGAAAATGAGAAGGTAAAGAAAAGAGAATTCTAAAAAGTAAAGCTTTAGTCTGTAAATTGTATGTTTTTTTTTAATCGGCAATGACAAATATATTAATAAAAATTGGTACTAGATGTACCAAAAACAATTACAAGATATAATTGAGTAAAAGTATGCAGAAAGTTAAATAGTTAACTAAATAATTATCTCTCTCCCTACTGAATGGTTAACAGATACT
Source organism: Macrotyloma uniflorum (assembly GCA_016859785.1). Lineage (NCBI taxonomy): Eukaryota > Viridiplantae > Streptophyta > Magnoliopsida > Fabales > Fabaceae > Macrotyloma > Macrotyloma uniflorum. The sequence goes on from BDMB01000102.1 coordinate 393,675, forward strand.
CACCAAGTAGATTATCCAACACATAAGGAACATGACTAGGGATTCATACACCATTCTGTAAAAGATCCAAAAATCATTGAAACCATTGACTTGACCCATAACCAGGAGTTCAGTTGAGTTAGAAAGAAAATTTCTTCTGCATCTACCTTCTTATTGCGAAACAACGCGTCATTCCTATGCTTCCACAAACTCTACACCACCTCAACCCACACCACCTTCCAATATATATGTTAACCTTCTTGTGTTGGAAGTGAATGTAGTGTTATAACAAATGTTGCTTGAGAGTTTTAGTTCTACAGTACTTATGTCAATCCACATATAGTATTTGTTCCACAACACATTAGCTATCTTGCACTCCAAAAAATGTGTGATGGATTCCTCCTCCACACCACATAACCCGCAATTGATCACAGCCACCTACACCCCCGTACCCCTTAACTTATCCCTCGAAGCTATTCCTTCTAATGCTGTTCTTCACACTAAATGTAATGCCTTAGGGATAGCTTTAATCTTCCAAAGCTCAATAAAAAAAGCTTTCAAAATCTCCTTGTAACTCATTCTGGATAATGGAATAAGCTAATTTAACACTGAACATTCCCATGTCATCCCCCTTCCAAACCCATTTATCTTCTTCTTCAATAGTAGGTTGTTTCAATATAATGAAGTCCATGAGTTCTTTTACCAAATTTTCTTCCCACCTGAACCAAGGTCTTCTCCACGCCAGATTTCATACTCACCAACCATCCTGCCAAGAGCCCATATTATTGACAAGACCATGTTGATCACGAGAATTCATAAATAGCCTACTAAACTTCACACCTAATGTCTCTTCCCCAGCTCACTTATCCTGCCAAAAGAATGTAGTTTTATCGTCATCTACCACCATACTCATATTTTTTGAAAATCAGCCTTCACCTTACTCATTAGCCCCACAAATCTTTTTTAAATCCTTCCACCATGCTGAACAAGCTTTAACTTGTATTTTATCCTCTAAACCTCTCCACCCTCCATACTTAACTTCTAATACCTGCTTCTAGATCCCTTTATTCTCCTTTACTAGTCTCCATTTCCACTTAGCAAGTAATGCATCATTAAATAATCCCACATCCTTAACACCAAGCCCTCCTTGGTTCTTGGGATTGCAAATAGTTTCCCATTTCACCCAACTTATTTTCCTCTCTTCACCTCTCCCACCCCACAAAAATCGTCTTTGAATATTCTGAATCTCATAAGTCACTACTACTAGTACTTTGAAAAAAGATAGATAGTATAGGGATAAAGATGTTATTATCGATTTTACTAAGGACACCCTTCCACCAAATGAAATATATCTCCATTTCCATCCTGATAGTTTTTTCTTGATTTTCCTCAGAACTGGTTCCCAAAATTCAACCCTCCTTGGATTTCCCCCTATCTGCAAGCCTAAGTGTAAGAAAGGTACATTCATCAGATCACAGTTTAACATAGCCGCATACTCCTCAATCCCTCTCCTATCCACCCTTATCCCTCCAATTCTACTATTATGAAAATTGACCTTTAACCTAGAGGAAACCTCAAAATACCTTAATATGCTCTTGACCATCAAAATATTTTGTATAGATGCCTCACAAAAAAATAATGTGTCATCTGCAAATTGCAACAAACTAACCTCCACTCCTGGATTCCCCACTCTTACTCCAATCAATGAGAATGTAGCCAAAGCGCTTCTAACCATCACAGCTAATCCTTCAACCATAATAAGAAATAGAAAAGGAGCTAGAGGATCTCCTTGTCTAAGACCCTTGGTGGGATTAAACTCCTTAGTTGGGCTGCCATTAACTAGGACTGAGACAGAAGAGGACACTAAAAGATTAGAAATCCACCCAATCCACTTTTCACTAAATCACATTCTCCTCATCATGTATTTAAGAAATTCCCAATTAATTGAATCATATGCCTTCTCAAAGTCTACTTTAATTATCACACAACTTTTCTTCTTATTCTTTATTTCCTCCACCACCTCATTGGCCACTAGGACCCCATCCAACATATTTCGCCCTCCTAAAAAGGCACTTTGTGACTCATCAATCACCTTGTGTATACACCTCTTCAATCTGTTAGCTAATACTTTGGTCACTATCTTGTAAGCACACCCAACCAAAGAGATTGGTCTATAATCGTTGAGACTCATTAGTTCCTCCTTCTTAGGTATAAGTGAGATAAATGAGGCATTGCACCCACGTGGCCATTTACCGTCATTATAGAAGTCCTCTACAAGCTTCATGATATCAGATTTTAAAATTTCCCAGAACAACTTGATAAACTTAAAATTAAATCCATCTGGTCTAGGACTCTTCTCACTTTCGCACATCCACACAGTTTCCCTCACTTCGTCCTCCTCAAATCTTGTCGTTAAACCCTTATTATTAATAAGAGATAGCGACTGGAATTGGACACCATCTAAAGTAGGTCTAACTCCCCACTTTTGGGTGAATATTTCTTTGAATACCTCATAAACCGACTCTTTTACTTTACTAGGCTCCTCTGACCAGACTCCAAAAATAAAAAGGTCCTTAATGTTATTTCTTGTCCCTCTCTAGTTTATGGCTGCATTAAAATATCTCGTATTAGAGTCACCTAGGGCAATCCATTTGTAAAAGGGTTTATATAAAATTGTAAAATGTAAAAATTGTGTCTTTTAAAGTCTCAAACATATATTTATAGGTTGTAAAAGATGAAAATGAAAAGATCTAAAAAAAAATAAAAACTAAAAAAAACAAATCATAATCAATTTAGGATTTACAAATTCAAAATATTTAATTTTTTTATATTTACAACTTTAATCTTTAATTTTTATTTAAGTTTTATTCAATATAATATTTTTAAATAAAATAGGGACATAGATATTACTTTATTAAATATAAAGGAAGTTAATGTTATTTATTAAAAATATAAGTGGAATGAATACTTATTTAGAAATCAAAAGAAATGTAAATGTGTTTTACTAAAAATATAATAAAATTTTATTTGAAAACTAGAGAAATTATGAGTGTAATTTATTAAAAACATAAAAGATGTGAATATCTATTTTAAAATTTTAAAATTAGAGGAAGTAGGAGTATTAATTATTTAGCGTAGACTTGTGAGAGATAGATATAATTTCTCTTCCTTTAATCATTAATTTTATAACTAACAAATATTATTGTACTTTATATTGAAAATGTATTTATTCTAGTTTTAAAAAATCGTACATTCAAACATTGTTTTGTTCTTTATATACATCAAAATAAAATAAAAAGTTAACCTTGAAGTTACCTCCTCCATTTGCGTTAGAAGCTTCTCCAAACCAAAGACAGTTGTTTGAATGGGCCTTTGTTAGCAGGAAAACAGTAAAAGTTTTAGACTGATGAATGATTTATATTCAAATTTTTTAAAATATTCAATTAATATTATTTAAATTAGAAAAGTAATTCAAATAAAATAATATTAAAAATAAATATTATTAAACTTTTTCAATTTTAGAAATATACATTTATTATTTTGTAAAATTTTAATATTTTCAATACAAACAACTATGAACAGTTACACTCAAAATGTTTTCGAGAAAAGGGTTGTGACGAAAGAACTAGAATGGGCTTTTGCTTTTTGCAACCTTGTAATTACTTACTATCCCTTCTTTCTATTAGAGTGAAAACAATCACTTTAAAAATTCTTATATTTTTTAAAAAAATCTTATCGGAAATGTATTTAATTTTTTTTTTAACTATATGACAGACGGAGTCCGTTTACGAAATATTGTTCATTTTAAAAATTAAATTAAAGTTTTTATAATTTTATTTTTAATAGATATTTTAATAAATTATATAAGTTATTATTAGATTCAAATTTTTAAATAATGTGAGATTTTTTAATGTAACAAAATATAATGTGTATAGATGTTGGAACATGTGAGGCATTTGTGGATACATTTCGGAACATTATGTTTCCTACCTTTTTTCAAGAATGCTTTCATGTTAATGAGAGAGGTGAAATCTACAAGAATTCTTATTGGACCAACCTAAAGACGAAGGCAATTGGGCCAACGTGAATTTTAGATTCATTTCGGATTTGTAGATTATGAGAATGAAGATGTTATTAGTGAAATATGAAATGTTATTGGATAAGTTATTCATGAGATTTTTTTTTTTATTAGGTAAAATCTTGCATGAGATGTTGTATTGATGGAAGAAATAATATGTAAAGACACTTTAATATTTAATTTAATAAAGTTTAAAATAAATAACTAATAAATATAAAATAAAAGTTTTAATTTTTTATGTAGTTTTTGTCATTGAAGTGTGATTATATATTATATAAGTTTTCCAATATTTTATTTTTTTTTAAAAATGATATATATAAAATAAATAAGATTTCTTATCATTATATTGAAAATATTATATTTAAAATATAATAAAATTGTTATGATTATATTAAGAATGATTACAAGTGATTTGTAGATAATAATTTATTCATAACATATTTAAAATATTTATAGATATTTTATATTGGAAAATTAAAAAGATTTTAGGAGTTTAAAATTTTAAAAGTTTTATATTAGATTTGTAATCATGAAAATAAAGAAAACAAGAACAAAAGACAAAAAAAATAAACATATTTGTATTTTATAAAAAATTACATAAAAATATAATTTTTTACATCATGTTATATTAATGAAATTTTATATAATAATAAAAAATTATTACATAAATTATTTTATTTGAAAAACCTATTAAAAGTTCTTATATTATACTTATTTGACATTTTCTATTAAAAAAATTTATCAGACTATTTTTAGTAATTAAAAATCAATCTAATATATGTAGACATTTTATTATCTAACCCATTAAACGCTTCTCTATCTAGACTTCAAATCTAAGAAGAGTTTTTCAACATCATTGTTTCTCTTCTTCACCTTTATTCTTAACTAAAAAATTAATCAACTTCAAATAATTTTTTAACCTAAATGTTGATAAAGAATTTGTAAACACATTTGCACAATTATCTTCAAACGTTATCTTCATAATCTTAATATATTTAAACTTATCAACATCTCTAATGAAATGTAATCTTAAATTAATATACTTAATTCTCTCATATAATAAATACGATGATTAGATAAATATATAATAATTTGATTATTAATCAACAATAACAAAATCTTACCTATTTTTGTTGGTTAATATTTTTTTGTTATGAATTACGTCATTTATTTTCATTAACCTATATATATCCCAAACAATAATTTGATCTAGCGTATTTCTCACATTCAATCATATAATCATATAATCATTGTTTTACACTTAACATTATAATAACCATCGACTTGCAAATTGTGTGATTAATTAATTTATAAAGGAAAGCTATTAAAGCTATTATAAAGATTTAGTGTATTGTTTGGATGATGTTTTTATAAGTAAAAAATAAAAAGCATAAGTTAAAACCTTATTTCGTTTTTTTTTATAAGTAAAACTAGTTAGAGAAACTAAAATGAAATAAAAAACCAAATTTTAATTATAGTGAAAGCTTATTTCATTCTTTTTATATATTTGTATATAAAAAAAGTTATCAGTTTCATATTGCACAAGATGCAATAGATTATAACTTCATACATAAGTTGTTTGTTGAATTCAGCATAACCAGTAAAGTGTGATATTTTCCACAAGAGATATATGCCAGAAAAAATATTATAAAAATAATAAATGAAAACAATTTCAAATATTAAAATTGTGTTTGGATTAAAAAGTGAATTTGAAGAAATGGAAAAAGAAAGAAATGAAGAGAAAGAGAAGGGAAAATGAAATTGTTTGGATTAAAGGAAAGAGAGTGGAAAAGGAAAAAAATGAAGAGAAAGAGAAGTGAAAGTAAAATTTTTTGGATTAAGGGAAAGATAGTAGAAAAAGAAAGAAATGAAGAGAAAGAAAAGGAAAAGTGAAGTTGTTTGAACTAAAGGAATAAAAGGGAAAAAACTAGAAAGAGAAATAATATTATTTATTAATAATAATTTTTTTAAATATTTTGAAAAAAATATATAATTTAATGTTATTATTAATAAATTTCTTAATTATTATAAAATAAAATATTATTATAAAATAAAATATTATTGTTAATATATTTTTAATTTATTATTATTATAATAAAGAAAAAAAATAAGAAAAATATATATTATTTTAATATTATTAATAACTTTTTTAAAATAAAAGTAAATAATATTATAATTTTATTTATTTATTATTATTAATATTTTATTATTTTAATATTATATTAATTATTTATTATTATAATAATATATAAAATATATTAATATTTTAATGTATATAAAGTATTGTATAAAATAAATAATGGATTATGTGTATACATGACTTTCTTCTTTTTCTTTGCATTTAATCGGAAAAATGTAACTGAAGCAAATTTTCTTAAAATTTGTGTTTTTCTATATTGATTTTCACATTTTTTTTCACACATACTTTTCTACTGTCTTTCCATCCGCAAATCCAAATATATCCTAAAAAGAGAAATCGTAGACACCAAATTTTTAACGTGCAAAAACCTTTCATGTGAAAGAAAAACCCACAAGACCTAATCTAATAAAAACTTACATTAATAATAATAATAATAGATATACCACAAGTCTTTTTAAAACCTCGAAGAATTAATAAAAAATATTTTCATCACTAATAATGTGGATAATCAACACAACAACAAACCCTATTTAATATTCTAACTAAACAATAGAAAAAAATAACAATTGTTCTTCATTAGTTTTTTCTTTCTTTCTGCAAATTCAAATTCAAAATTAACTTCGCGTAGAAAATGATTTTAAAGTCATTCCTTTATTTTTTTCTTTTTTAATTTATTTTATATATAAAATGACCCAATTATCAATAATCATATAACAACATATATCTTTCTTACTCTTTCTTGCACTTATCTATAAAGTGGAGGATTTCTCAGGTAGTGTGTGTATAAGGAGACAACCATTTATAAGGTTATTTAAATAATTAATTTATATTGAACTCTTTATAAATAATATTCCTAATTATTTTTAGATTAGTCATAACTAAATCTCATATGATTAATACTTCATGAATATTGTTCTTAATTTTAAAACATAGGCTTTTGATATCGATTTCGAAGTTCATGGAATACTCACTCACAACTCAGTTTATGAAACGCCAATTTCACTTTTATCTTATTTATATTGTTATAACGTGTTGGAAATTATGGTGACCAAATCTTTCCTATGTGGTAGGTGGGATAGTTTTAGGATATTGATTTTCAAACATTGAGCCATCCATAAGAGAAGGCTATCTCTTTTCTCTATTACCCTTTATTTTCATTTTTCTAATTTCATTTATTTATTATTGTTCTACTTATTATTATTATATGGGTGATTTTAATATGTTTTCTTGTGCATGGGTGATAATTTTTTTTAAGATTCTTGGATGATTGTTTTGTGTCTTTTTTTAAGTAGGACCAGTTTGCTTAAGTTTCTTGTATTTCTTTGAGTAAGACTAGTTTTTTTTAAGTTTCTATATTCTTTTGAGAAGGGTTAGTTTTCTTAAGTGAGGTGATTGATGTTTTACTTGTAACTATTTTGTGTTAATTGTTGTTGTCATGTCTTTCATCAATTTTACTCCTATTATAATAATATTAATTTATTTTTTATCTTTCAATTTGTTTCTTCTTTATTAAATAAAACATAAAATTTAGAATTCTACAAGTATAAGATTATTTTGTTATTCAAACAAGCAAAGATCAATGAAAGCCCATGCACATGACATCCATAATCTATTCAATGTAATGTATTTGTATTCAATGTTTTTAGAAATATCCACATGACACCCGTAATTTATTCAATATAATGTATTTGAATTCAATATAGCATTTTGGCATTGAGCGATATCTGATGAATGCAATATGATATACTCAGCAGATTGTGAATGTTACGTAGATATTCCTAAAAATATGGGTGTCCATGAAACATTCTCCTTTCATGATATGATGTCTTCCTCTCTTCAATTCATAACTAGTTTGTTATACAAACTCAATTTTAAATGCAAAGTAAACGCACACTAGTGTAACATAGATGAGAACTTTCCTTTAAATATTATACTTTTCTTTTATTTTTGAAATACAAAGGAAAAAGTTGTTAGAGAAGGGAAATGGATAGAAACTTTTATTTCCAAAACTTTTGACATTTTTCACCAATTAACAACAGAAAACTTGAGATTTTGATGTAGTAAACTAATCCTTTAACAATGTAAACTGAAATGGAATTTGCATTATTTAAACATGCATTGTAATATGTCTCAAATAATCTCTGAACTAAGAAAAAGCGATAGAAAAAATGAATCAACGAGAATTTCTGTTTTTTTTAAGGGAAAAACCCTATATTTTGTGTCCTCTATTGAATATACAATGGGCATATATAAGACCCTCTCCTCTTAATTCAACTAATAATTAGAAAGACCTTTATAATTATCCCCTGCATCAGGTTGGTTCCCTTTGCCTCTTATAATAGATCTTTAATTTTGAAACTTAGTTTCTAACTATCTTTTTTTTTTTAACTCATGTTAAATTAAAATTAATAATATTAAATATGTAAAAGTAGATATAATATTTAACTTATCTTATAAAATTGGCTTAAAAAATAAAATTTATATTATATTTATATATATTATAATTTTATCTCAAGATTTTTAATACACTCATTATATTGAAGGGTAGACACCAATTTTACTAGTTATCAATAATTAATTTGTGAATTAATTTTTCAAGTTTTATAAGTACAAGAAAACTAAAATATCTAACTAGGAGAAATTTTTTTATATTATTATGCCTATTGATGTTAATCACTTGATTGAATTTGTTATAGTATTGATGAAAATATGTGATGGATTGAATGTAATTCAAGATTAGTAGTTCAAACTTTTCCTCATCATTGGTAGGATTGTATTCAAAGGACTAAAAATATGTTATGCACGCATAAGACTAGTTTGATTTTGAATTGGTTTAAAATTGATTCTATAACCCACACTTTAGTTTTTAAAACTAGTTCAAAACTAGTTCTAAATTTGAAAAGGGTTCAAAACCCAATTCTATGGAAACTAGTTTAATCATTTTGAAATTGATAGAGGCTAATATTTTGATCACTAACATTAAAAAAAAATGACCATGGTTGGATGTATAATATGATTGATCCTTAAAAGAGACTTAGACATGAATTGATTGAAGAAGCATGTTAATTATAAAAGGGAGAAGTTAAATAGAGTCACGTCACTTTTATTTTTTATGGGTGGATATTAAATAGATATTCTAAAATATAAGAAACAAAGTGAGTTCGAATTACATTGGTTCATCCCAAATTCTTGGATTACGTCTAGTTTTCCTTTAAGGTTTCACTATTCTAAAAAAATTATCTTCACTATCAATATTGGCTACAATGAGTACATCATGTCACTCTTGGATATAATGAGTACATTATATTATTCCTGGTTACAACAAGTATATTATGTCACTCCTGATTATTCCATCTTAATCTTCCATTGAGACTAAGATTTATGAGTATTCTTAGCTATCACTCCTAACTACAAAGAAAATAATGTTTAAAAAAAAATTACAAGAAAACTTTCTGAAAGAGGATAAATAATAAGATGTTCTTGATTAAAATTTTAACTTCACCAGAAAAAGGATATAACAATGACATTCTCTCTAAACTTGTAACTGTTTGTGGATTGTAATTATTGTAACTATTATGTCATTTGCCTTTGCCATTCTCGATTTTTATTATAAACAAAAATAATACTTTATTTAAAATATATTATTATGTCTATAGAGATATTATTATTTTTAATAGTAAAATAAAAAAATATAAAATTTTATTAATATAAATTCACAAAATATGAAAAGACTTATTTCTGTATATAATATTAGAATATAATATTTTGTATGATGCTTAGTCTTCTCAAAGATATAGACGTGTAAAAGATTCCTCACATTAAATGGTGATACGCCTTAACGAATAGATACAAAAATCTCTAAGTGTTTGCAATAATGCCAAACGAAAGGTCCATCACTTAACACACAAAACTTCTCTACAAGAACTTAATTATTGATAAGGTTTGATACATCAAAGAAAATTATTTTTTAAGAAGTTTTCTTTGACGAAAATGTTTTTAAACATTTTTCATAACTTTTCAAGTTTTTTAATTGATTATATTCATCTTTATTTTCAAATTAAATATTAATATTTTTTAAAAATTGTTTATGATTAAACCAATACTTTATCACATTATAAATCATTTACTGTAAATCTAAAGTTTACTTCACATGTTAAAAATATTTAATCATTATATTTATATTTACAATTATTTATAATAAAATTTCGTTATACAAACAAATATTTCCTCTAAATTTTTTTACTCTCAAAATTTCTTCTAAAAATTAAGCTGTTTAATTTAAAATAAATCATATAAAAGTAAAAAAAAAAAACATAGTCAACTCCACATTTCTTTAAGGGAAAATAATTGGTACCAAAAATTTCTTATTTAGTTTTTTTATTACAAGTCTGAACATAGTCCATATTGCGGGCGTGTGCATTGTTTGCAACCGGAAAACGTTTTTAATATATATAAATATATGATTTTAATATTTAATAATAATTTTTTATTTTATTTAATATTTGATAATATTTATTTATTCTTATAAAATTGATAAAAAAATAAAATTATATATTTTAAAAATTAAATGACTTAATTAATCTACTAAAGTATAAGAATAAAAATAACTTTTTAATTACATAAATTAAAACATAATAATAGTCAAGTACATTACTAAAACAAAATAACTCGTTATACATTGCATGATATCTAAATTTATTTTCATCATAAAAACCTATTGTTTATAACTATTTACTTAATCCTCACATGGACCACACTTTCTGGATCTCGATAAACTATAAATAAAATATACTATGATATCTTTTTATTAAAAAAAGACAACAAGGAACTCTTTAACCAATGTCTTTACTCGAGAAACTAGTTGTTATGGAGTTTAAAAAAAGAATGTAATAAACAGAATTATTGGAATATTTGGGAAGTGTTAAATAAATGATGAGAAAAGTGTTTAATTGTATCAGAGGACAAGTTGTTAGGAGAGTTTGTTGTTGGTGGTGGGTGAGTGACGCAATGTTATGGGAAAATAGATAAAATCACAGATATTATTTATTATTATTATTTAATTTAACAGGGTTGGTTGCTTCCTCTCTCGGCTTTCTCACCGCGTTGGGTTCCATTGGGGAAGACAACACCTTTCACTCTCTTCGTCTTTCTTCAACTTGCGTCTCTCTCTCCCTCTTCTCTGACAGCGACTCCATCGATTTGCAACTTGTTAGTATTACAAGAAAACAATTGTGGCGTTTCTTGCGCATTCCGAGATATAGTTTTTTTTAATTGTCAATAAATTCCACGTTCTTCTCTTGCTTCTCTTCCTACGATAGGAACGAGTTATGGGTACCACGGAGAATGATATATTGCTCGCTGAAGAGGCTCTTCTTCAGGTCACCTTCTTCCCCTACTTTTTTTTCATCAGCCGTGTTGAATTATTGTTAGTTTTATTGTAATTCTTGTTATTCATTTGATTTTTGGTTTCTTTATTCGATCGGCGTCGTCGTAAGAGCGCTTTGACTTGGGCTAGGTTCTCTTGTTTTGTAATTTATTATTTACCGGAGGAGTTTAATTCAAAATTACTTGTATTTTGTGTTTCCTTTGTGGATGTCGCTTATTAGCGAAATTTGTGTGTGATGAATCTTTATCTCTTCATGTTATAATTGCCTGGGAAAATGGAATAAAAATTGGCGCGAGGTTCAATCGGTTAAATACGCATCTTTGACTGTGATAATGAAAACTCAAACTGTGGTGTAATCAAGCTGTTCTTGTAGAAGTTCATATAGTAAAATGGGATGAAAGGATCTTCCAGTGATTTGGTAGGGTAAATAATTGTTGTACCTTTGAATTTCTCCCCGTCCTTTTGATTTCCATGCCGTGTTTATTTGGTGGATATAGTTGTAACTCAAACTCAAACAAATGAAGTTCACTGACAATTCCATTGGTTTTTCTGCTGTTCCCCTCTCTTATTGTTGTCAGTAATTTGTTTTCACTGTTTATATTTTGTATTTGTAAATTAGACACGAGAAGAGGTTCAATTTATATAGTTTTGCTGTTTTTAGCCTAAAATTATGTTACTTGATTTGGTAAAAAAATCAGTCACAACCAAAACATGAACATTATAGCAATATCAACTGCCTTACTTTGACATTCAAATCTAATATTTAGTTAATTGACCATTTTTATGTTGCTCTCCTTTCCTAAATTTGTGGGGCAACGAAATATTTTATATAACCAGTGCCTTTCTTGTTTCTTCCTTGATTGAATCTTTGCCAAGATGCGGTATTTTTCACCATGATAAACAATTGGTTGTTTAATACTGAAGGATGATGAGAGAAAACAATACACTGGAGATGGATCAGTTGACTTTAAAGGGAGGCCTGTTCTTAAGCGGAACACTGGCAATTGGAAAGCTTGCCCATTTATCTTAGGTAAGTTTTTTCAATTCCTAATGCTTAAAAGATTATTCTTTTCTGTTGATTGCATTTTTATGTAACGTGAACCACAGGCAATGAGTGCTGCGAACGATTGGCATACTATGGCATTGCTACAAATCTTGTTACCTATCTTACCCAGAAGCTTCATGAAGGAAATGTCTCTGCTGCAAGAAATGTCACTACCTGGCAAGGCACTTGCTATCTTACACCTCTCATTGGAGCCGTTTTGGCTGATGCTTACTGGGGACGATACTGGACCATTGCTGTTTTCTCCACGATTTATGTCATAGTAATTATTGACAACGATAAACTTTATATTCCTTATCAATTAATTTTCCACACTCATCCCTCTCTTGATATACTGCTAGAAGTGTCCTACACAATTTCATTGAGATAAAGCAAAATACAGTCAAGGAATATTCTTATACAATATTTTAATTTTTAATGGTGATAGGATGTTATCGGATCATTTTCTAGGGATCGTTTGTATGCAGAATATGAATTCTCTTACATTGCATGTCACACCATCAAAAAAAAATATTGAAGGATATTGAAGAATCACAAATATTATGTTAGAAAAATTCGGAAATAGGAAGACCAGTTTTGGGTGTACTGTGATTCAAACTTCTTTCTTCCATTCCACTGCACTTCCTAATATCCAAGTTTCTTAGCATGAAGTAAGGACCTTTTACAGATTTCTCTTGAACACCGAATATAATTTTCAAATGCATAATCATTAAAATTATAGGGTTAATATCAAGAACACTTCGGATTTTTATATCACCATGTTGGTATTCTTTGTCATCATTATATTTATTGTGCATCTTTTGCTTCTATGCGCTTTGTTGTTCGTCTATACTTTCTTAATATGTAACATAGCTGCTTCATTCAGGGAATGGGGACATTGACTCTTTCTGCATCGGTTCCTGCATTGAAGCCTGCAGAGTGTTTGGGTACTTCATGCCCTCCAGCTACTCCTGCCCAATACGCTGTGTTCTTCTTTGGTCTCTACATGATTGCACTTGGGACTGGCGGTATAAAACCATGCGTGTCATCTTTTGGGGCAGATCAGTTTGATGATACTGATCCCCAGGAAAGGATTAAGAAGGGATCCTTTTTCAACTGGTTTTACTTTTCTATCAACATAGGTGCCCTTGTATCCAGCACTTTTATTGTTTGGATTCAAGAAAATGCTGGCTGGGGTCTTGGATTTGGCATTCCTACTTTGTTTATGGCATTAGCCATTGGAAGCTTCTTTTTAGGCACGCCCCTTTACAGGTTTCAAAAACCAGGGGGGAGCCCAATTACAAGAATGTGCCAGGTTGTGGTAGCATCTTTCCGGAAGCGAAATGTGGTTGTACCTGAGGATAGTAGTGTCCTATATGAGACACCAGATAAGAGCTCTGCAATTAAAGGAAGTCGGAAACTGGAGCATAGTGAAGAACTAAAGTAATTTTATTGTACTTTTATGTTTATGTTGCAGTGTTATTAGCTTTCATGGTCACAAACTCACAACACAGGAAAAGGAGTGTCGTATTATGCTTGTTTCTTCCTACCATATTCAAACTTATTGTTTAAGGGTAATACTGATTAGTATTATATAGATTATTATTGTTAGGCTCTGACTGACCAGTAACAGTTAGCTAGAACTTTGGTGCTTAGGCCTTATCTCACAAGATAAAGGTCTGATAGGATAGGAATAGGATAACAAATCTTGGTGTTTGGAGTGCATAACAGAGAGCACAACACTATCTGATCTTTTACTCTCATGAGGTAATTTCCTTATGACACCCCTACTATAACCCTTGTTACACCTCTTTTTCTACTCTAGGACTGTTGCCACATACTTTGTTACCCATAAGCTTACACCTCTCATTAGACTCCATAGTCATCATAGAAGGAAACTTTTTAGAGAAAACAGACAATTTCTAACTTCTGTAACACCTTTGTGCTTCTGATGGATTTATTCATAATCTCATCTAAATTTCAATGGATCTTCATATTTTCCAAATCTTTTAGGTGCAAGTTTTAGACTAACTAAAACCATCATCTTTCAATTATCCAGCTAGACCCAACTGTGGTTGAGAATGTCACTGGTAAACTGTCTCATAATGGGGATTTCTTTTTGATCCCACGAGAAAAATATCATATTTCCTTTATTCTCCTTTTTTTTCTGATTTCTTTATTCAAATGTCAAAATCCCTTCCCCACATCTCTCTGGTTCTAGGGTTGAAGTTTATTGTCCGGTGTGTCTCTCCTTATCTGTGATTTTTTTTATTAATATTAGAAAAGAAAACAAATTGGTTTACATTAAATATGGTAGCATGTTGATATATTATAAGGGTTTTAGTGATAAAAGTTTCCTATTCAATTTTAGTTAGTTAGTAATCGACAAAGCATAATAGTTTTAAATGCTTATTAGGTGGATAGTTTTTATCCTACCCCTTTCCTTATCCAGTGAATCTTGTCTGTATCCAGAGTGTCAAGAAGCATTAAACATAAGGGAGTAAGAAAGGCCCACTAATGTACTGTTATATACTGTTGATTTGAGATCTTCGAATATAAGTAACACATTTTCTTTTTATTTCACTTTGCCCGTAAGTTTTATAGTATCTGTTTGATATGGAACTAATGGAAGCATATATTTTTAAGAAAAAATGATCATCGGTTGCTTATCTAATTTTTATGTCCTCATTTTGGTGCCTTACTATTCATGATTAAATTTTTCCTTCATGGCTCAACTTTGCACCTAATTGTCTCGTATTCTGCATTGTAAGAAATTACTATACTAAGTTTAATTTCTTGTCTTATTTGATGTCATCAGAGAATGAACTTGCTATATTTAATCATTTGTTTATTCAAGAGGGTTGAGAAATACGTCAGACTCTTCTGAGTAGGATACTGGCGGATCAATTAATTTTTTTGCTTTTCTTTTCCCTTTTTATAAGAATATTACGGTGTTGTATATCTTTTAGAAAATCTTTAAGTTGAGAAGCCCTGTACTAAAATTTAAATTTTTAGCTGTTGTCCTAATCGTATACTCTTCTATTCTGCTGTCGATAATAGCTAAAGTAGCCTTATTTTCTTTAGAAGAGTTTACACTCAATTTTGGGTTCCTGTTATCTAAAACGACAGTTCTTTTGTTTCATTGAAGGTGTCTTGATAGAGCGGCTGTAGTGACTGATTCTGAAGGCAAAACCGGTGACTATTCTAACAAGTGGAGACTTTGCACTGTGACACAGGTGGAGGAATTGAAAATCTTGATTCGCATGTTTCCAATTTGGGCTACTGGGATTGTTTTTGCTGCTGTTTATGCCCAGATGTCAACATTGTTTGTGGAACAAGGGACGATGATGCAAACAAATTTTGGTTCCTTCAAAATTCCTCCTGCTTCCCTCTCTAGTTTTGATGTGATAAGTGTTATTTTCTGGGTTCCCGTCTATGACAGGGTTATTGTTCCCATTGCGAGGAAATTTACAGGCAAAGAGAGGGGCTTTTCAGAGTTGCAAAGAATGGGAATTGGCCTTTTTATTTCAGTCCTGTGCATGTCAGCAGCTGCTATAGTGGAGATTGTACGTCTGCAGCTTGCAGAAGAGCTTGATCTTGTTGATAATCCTGTTCCTGTACCCCTTAATATATTTTGGCAAGTCCCTCAGTATTTCTTATTGGGTGCAGCAGAAGTATTCACATTTGTGGGGCAACTTGAGTTTTTCTATGACCAATCTCCAGATGCCATGAGGAGTTTATGTAGTGCTTTGTCTCTGCTGACTACTTCTCTGGGGAATTACTTGAGCTCTTTTATTCTTACTATAGTGACTTACTTGACAACACGAGGTGCAAATCCTGGATGGATTCCAGATAACTTGAACAAAGGTCATCTCGATTACTTTTTCTGGCTTTTAGCTGGACTTAGCTTCTTAAATATGTTGGTGTACGTTGTTGCTGCCAAAAGGTACAAGCAGAAGAGGTCTGCTTAAGATTTTTCAAGCATTTATTTGGACTGGAAGGGCGCCATTTCTCAATGTCAATGTCGTGATTGTTCTGTATGTGGAATAATGATGTTCAACAGTTATGTACGTTTCTTTCACTTACAGGAAAATCTTTGTTATGCCCGATTCAAAACTGCCCTCTGTCATGAAGCCTGAAAGTGATGAGATTGCGTACTACCCATTTAGGCTTATTATGGGAAGTTAATGTTCACTTTCTCAACATTGCAACATTTACATTTGTAATTACTGATGGAGAAAAGGTTGATACTCCTTTTATGTGTTCCATCGTTTCATAATTCCATCAAGGATTGATTGTCATTTGAGTTTCATGTAATTCTGAGCTCCATAGTTACTGTAAAATCCTACGAATCGAATTCCCTTTCACAATTCGTTTTCTTTATTAGATTTGTTGAACTGGAATAATTGTCTATAAATTCACACTGTTTTATAATTTAACTAATGATTAATTTGAGACAATTTTGTTTAGAAGAATTTAATTAGAGAAAATAGTCTAAGCACCGCTAAATTATACTGTTATTTAATTTTAAATTGCCAGATAGGCTTTCTCTTGTAGGTTGATTTGAAAGTTTAGAAGATGTTTAAATCTATATTGATTAGTGTCAATTAATTTGGGTGAGACTATATATATATATATATAAATATTTTGTTATTATATTTTAGATAATAATATATTTACATATATTTTAATATATATTAATTTTGATATTAGGATATATATAAATATTTTGTTATTATATTTTAAATAAAAAAAATATTTATATTTAATAGATATATTAGTTTTGATATTATTTTTTAAATTTATTATCTGTATATTTTATATATTCCAATCAATAAATAAGATCCATTGACGAAAATATAATAATAAAATATTTATATATATTAAATCTTAATAGAGACCACACAGTAAACGAAAAACTTGAAACGGTTTGTCATTGTCCACACATGGGCAGCAATGATAAAATGGGCAGATTACTCTATTGGCTATAAATGCAATAATTGACAATGGGCCACAGACGTGTAAGACATTCCCTTAGAAATAAAAGCAATGCGAGACAAACTCGACCTCATTCTGAATTCTGATTCATCCAAATCCAAACTGCACACGTAGTTATTGGATTGGGTTTGTTTTATCTTAAGACTAGGAATACAAATATGCTAACTAATGATGATTCCAAGGACAACGAAAAAGCTTAAATTATTGTATATTTCATCACTATTATTTTTTCAATCATACTCTAAGTATACTTTTCAGGTACTAATAATGATTTACCCAAATACTATTTTTAAATAATTATTATATAAATAAGTAAATAATCTAAAACAATTTATATTTAAACCACAATGTAAACAATCTAAATTTAATTAGAGTATATTAACAGTGTAAATTTTTTATATAGTTTATTTAAAAATTATGGAAAATAAATTTTAGTTAACTAATAAAATCAAATTCATAAATTTTAGGTAACTAATAAAATCAAATTCTTGACCGTATCAAACTTAACATATTGTTAGGATTTAATTAAATTCTTTTATGCATGTCGCCGTTCCAAAATATCTGAATTTTCTTTTATCACCTACTATTGCTAAATGTTCTGAGTCTTGCTCAGTTTAGAAGCAAGAAGAAGAGCGAGAGACAGAGAGAGAGAGAGAGAGAGAGAGAGAGAGAGAGAGAGGGTTCTCGCCAAAGACATGGCTTCTACTGTCAATGGTACATCACTTCTGGAAGAGGGTCTCTTTCAGGTTCTCCTTCACTCGATCTTTCTTTCTCCATACATACCCTTACCTCAAATGTTTTATCTTCTTGTCAAGCTAATTACTTATATACAATACAAACTATATAAACCTTGCCATAACACAAAAAAACACATACTCATACCAAATAGTTCCAATTAAAGAGACAAGAAAGAAGGTATTTTGCTATGATATGTGATTGTTTATTTATTTAACTGTGAAGGCTGAAAGGAGTGAAGAATACACAGGAGATGGCTCAACTGACTTTAGAGGCAGGCCTGTTCTTAAGAAGAACACTGGCAATTGGAGGGCTTGTCCTTTCATCCTAGGTAGGTAAACTTTTGCATTTCTCTTATGCTATTAAATAGTAAGTTTTTTGTATATATCATTTATATGTACATGAATCTCAGGCAATGAGTGTTGTGAACGTTTGGCCTTCTTCGGAATTACAACAAATCTTGTTACCTACCTTACCACCAAACTGCATCAAGGAAACGTTTCTGCTGCGAGAAATATCAGCATCTGGCAAGGCACTTGTTATCTTACACCTCTCATTGGAGCTGTTGTAGCTGATGATTACTGGGGTCGATACTGGACAATTGCTGTTTTCTCTTCGATTTATTTCATTGTAATAAACTAAGACAAGATAGTCCTCTTTTCCTCGTCAAATGGTTTTTTCACACACATCTCTCTTTTGGATCAGTCATATGATATAATTAATGAATTTAATTAGAATGTACAGACACTGATCCAATCATTAATTGTCATATATGATTTAGTTATGAGATACCAAAAATGATTCCTACCTGGTTATCAAAATTAAACTCTTGATTACATATATGCTTTGTTGTTAAGTTGTATTTTCATGCTGTAATAGCGATATGACTACTGTGTGCAGGGGATGTGTATTCTGACACTTTCTGCATCTTTACCATCCTTGAAGCCTGCTGAATGTTTGGGTTCTGAATGCCCTTCAGCTACTCCTACACAATATGCTGTTTTGTACTTTGGTCTGTACGTGATTGCGCTTGGGACTGGTGGTGTGAAAGCATGTGTGCCATCTTTTGGGGCTGATCAATTTGATGATACTGATCCCAAGGAAAGGATTAAGAGGGCGTCTTTTTTCAATTGGTATTACTTTTCTATCTATCTAGGTGCCATGGTGTCATGCAGCTTAATTGTGTGGATTCAAGACAATGCAGGATGGGGTCTTGGATTTGGCATCCCTGCTTTGTTTATGGGATTATCTGTTGTAAGCTTCTTCATAGGCACACCTCTCTACAGGTTTCAGAAATCAGGGGAAAGTCCTGTTACAAGGATGTGTCAGGTTTTGTTTGCGTCTATCTGGAAATGGAATCTGGTTGCCCCTTCGGACAGTAATCTCCTTTATGAGATACCAGACGAGAGATATGCTATTAGAGGGAGTAGCAAACTGCTGCATACTGAAGATCTAAGGTAATTAAACTGTTTGACATATATTATGACCTTCCTTCATTATCATAACATAGGCATAGGATTATGTTTGTTATACATGTTGATTTTCTAATATACTTTTTTGAAGTGTAACTAGTCTAATATCAAATTTGGAATTAGGTGTTTATGGGGAAAATGTTCATGAGCGGAGCCCTGCTGTATTCTTACAAAGTTGTAAATGATAGGGTCTAATTGGTCATTTACAAATTAAAAATTAGCTATAGCTTTAGGCCTTGCTTGGCACACCTAGTAGTAAGGCCTGATAGGATGGCATCACTAATATCATTCTGATTTATCTGATGTTTAGAACACTTGATGAATTGCATAACACTATCAAATCCCCTCCTTTCATCAAATAATTTTTGTATGACACTACTGATGCAGTACCAGGCAGCATTTGAGAAATTATAGACTTATAACCTTTTTTGGATTGAGATTATTTCACTATCTGTTTTTCATAAATTGCTTAGGGGATTTGTTAACTTATTTAGGTGAACTAAGGTAACCATGGCAGAATTAGAGTCCATGTTGGATACGGTGGATAAAGATTTGTCATTTGTATTACTATACTATTTAGAATGTTTATTTGAAGGTATATACTGTCAATCATGTTGTTCTGACTTATTTAGTTAGTATGAATGTATGTGTATTCAATTTCATTTAACCATCAATGAGCACATGCAACTCTGCGATTTTATCATAACTGGGAGCTGAATAATGCCTTAAAGTTGAAGAAAGGAAAATGGTTTAGTATACTGTAGAAATTAAAAGAAAATATTCAATTTGATCTGCTAAAGTTACATGTGTCACAAATTAGTGTTCCAAAAACTTTAGTTGCCAAACTAGTTATTGTTGTTGTATAGTCCTCCCAATATTTATCACCAAGTTAGCGCCTCAAAGATTTAATCTGTCATTAAATTAGTCTCAAAGATTCTTTTACTGCTTTGGTTCTCCATGAAGACATATATCGTGACACTTTAGATCCTCGACAGATTAATTTGATGATGGCAGATTTGAGGGGCTAATTTTTTGCAAACTCTTGGAGAACAAATATGGTGATGATTTAAATCTTTGCAGGACTAAGTAAATAACTTTTTGGAGGATTAATGTTGTAATGGATATAACTTTGAGGACCAAATCGAGAGTTTTCTCGAAAATCTACTGTTCATTTTATTTTATTGAATTATAGTGCATTTAGATCTATTTGCATAGGGAAAACCTTTTATTCTTTTCAATTCACTTTGCTTTGATATTTTGTAAGCGTTTTATGTCGAATAGCATGTTTTAATGCTAAATACTGATCACCAGTTGGGTATCCTGTATGGTGCCCTCTTGCTTAAGTAGTCATGATAAGACAAGTAAATGAGTAAAATTAACACATTTCTTTAATGATTCAACTTTGCACATAATTGTTTCCTATTGTAAAATGTGAGAAATGATTGTAGAAGATTTGTTTGCTACTTTCAGACTAATAATGAAGTTCTGAACTAGCTGTACTTAATCAATTTTTTGGAGGAAGAGAGTTATTCCAGACTTTTGTCAAGGTTTATATCCTTTCAGTATTGATGAAGTGCTGATTTCCCCAATTGTAAGCTTATTGTGTTTGTTGACACTTTTCTCGGATAGATTGCGTTTAAGGATTTTTCTTTTAGCATGTTTTTGTTGTATTAAGAAATCTTGTGCTAAAGTTTGAAGCTTTTTTAACATTTTTTTTTTCTCTTCCAAATAATAATCTGTAGTTTCGTCACTTTCTTAAAAATGCTTCCCCCGAATGTCAACTACAAACAGGACTTTCCTGCATATAACTTTCTTACACTCCTTTTCTTTTCTTTTTTGGCTTTAATGAAGGTGTCTTGATAGAGCAGCTATAGTATCCGATTATGAGAGTAAAAGTGGTGACTATTCTAATCCATGGAGACTTTGCACAGTTACACAGGTGGAAGAATTGAAAATCTTGATACGAATGCTTCCAATTTGGGCTACTGGGATAATTTTTTCTGCTGTTTATGCCCAGATGTCAACATTTTTTGTGGAGCAAGGAACAATGATGGACGCAAGTATTGGTTCCTTCAAATTACCCCCAGCTTCCCTCTCAACTTTTGATGTCATAAGTGTTATTTTGTGGGTCCCTCTCTATGACAAGATAATTGTTCCCATCACAAGGAAGTTCACAGGCAAGGAAAGGGGCTTTTCAAAGTTGCAAAGAATAGGCATTGGCCTTTTCATTTCAGTCCTGTGCATGTTATCAGCTGCTGTGGTGGAGATTATGCGTCTGCACTTTGCAAGAGAGTTCGACCTTGTTGATAAACCTGTTGCAGTGCCACTTAGTATATTTTGGCAAATCCCTCAGTACTTCTTCTTAGGAGCAGCAGAAGTATTCACATTTGTGGGGATGCTTGAATTCTTGTATGATCAATCTCCCGATTCTATGAAGACTCTAGGTAGTGCCCTGTCACTTCTGAATTTTTCATTGGGAAATTTCTTGAGCTCTTTCATACTTACTGTAGTAACTTACTTCACTACACGAGGTGGAAAGCTTGGTTGGATTCCTGATAACTTGAACAAAGGTCATCTCGATTACTTTTTCTTGCTTTTAGCTGGACTTAGCTTATTAAATATGTTAGTATACATAGTTGCTGCCAAAAGGTACAAGCAGAAGAAGGCTTGTTAAGATTTCTCTGGCATCTATTAGGACCGGAAGCATGTTCTGATCTATCCTTCTATCATTGTCAATGATTTTTTTGTATTCTTCTAATTTATTCGAGCTCTGATTCTGTTTCATCATACCTGTAATTAATCATGCCTAAAAGTACGGGATACTCTTATTTGTAAGTTTGACTCTAGCTTCATTTAAAGAACAAATGATTTACGATTATTATATCCTCCAAAACATATATGTTCTTCTTCTCTTAATTATTTGGTGCTTTCTAATGTCAAATTGGTATAAGAGTTTTTATCTTTGATGAATTTGTGAATTGAGAGAAACACCAATGGAAGGAAATACATACATAATTGGTCCATCATTAATTTTTAATGGTAAGGTGTATGAGTTATAGGTTGTAAAGATGATCAGTCATCGTAATTGAATCAACCACTAGCTCACCTTTTCACCATCATTATCAATCTTGGTCTACTAGTATTTTAAGGCTTCATCTCAAACTAATCTAGTTTGATGGGTTTAAATAAAAAACAAAATTACAGTTAACTCCTTTAAGATTATGCTGAACTACACTCACACTCCTTTTCATTTTAAAATAGACACTCATATCTCTTGTATTTTTAATAAATGACCTCATATTTCTTATATTTTAATAAAATGACACGTATTTATTATATTTTATATGAAAATATAACACTTCAAATTTAAATAAAAATTACAAATATTTAAAATTAAAGTTTTAAAATATAAAAAAATATTTTTATAAATAAATATATGATTACTAATTGTATAATGAAATAATAAAGAATTTTTATTTTTGAGAAAAAGTATTTTAATATAAAAATAAAAAATAACTATAAATTTTATTAATTTATTATTATATTTATATATGATTTTAATAATAAAGATAAAGTGTGATCATTTTTATGATCTTGTAACAGGTTTTTTTCATTGAATGATATACTAATCTTGCTGTGATATTGTAATTTTTGTTAATTTAAAAAGTTTTTGCATCTACGAGAGTATTAGAGGTGTTCGGAAACCATTTTTTACTAAAATATATCTAAATTAAATATAAAAATTTTACGCAAATCGGTTTGGTTCTGGTTTGGAACAGAAAAAAATTTAAATCAATTCAAATCAATTTTAGTAATTTGATTTGAATCGGTTTTTACGATTTTTAATTTTTAATTTAATTTTATTTTTTATTAAAAGTAAAGTTATTTTTATTTTTAAAATTAAAATATAATTATAGTAAATATGTTACTTATAGATTTAAAAAATATACTGAATAATAAACTATTATAAACATAATCATTACTAAATATTATATAAGTATAATATTAGTTTATGAATGATTCTAATAGGAAAAAAATAAAAGATTGCAAACCAATAATAATAATATTATATAAAAATGAATGTAAGTGAAGTAATTTTAGTAGTTTAAAAACTTTTAAAGTTATTATTTCATTACTTAAATTTTTAGTAATATTAAAAATTAAAATTATATATTATTTTAAGATTTATAATAAAACTCTTATATCTTTTAATACTCGTTCATTAACAAAATTTAATTCATTTAGAGACCTAGATGACCATTAATATAAAGAAAAATATCAACTCTGTAAGAATATAAAAAATAAAATAAAAATAATCCTAATAAAAATAAAATTAATTGAAATGAACTTAATTTCAAATCAAATGAATATTGAAATACATAATAAGATAAACAATAATTACGGAATTAAATTAAATATAAAACAGGAGCAAATAAAAAGTAAATCAAATTAAGAAAATCATGAAAAGAATGATTCAAATAGAATGTGAGAATCTGTAATAATTTAAATAGAAGGTGAAAATATGGTGGTGAAGATGAATTGGAATAAAGGTTGATGATGTGATTGCGAAATCATAGTGATAAGATTTTTCAAGAAAATAGATCTTAAACTGAAAGTTGTAATAGGAAATGTTAGATTTTTTCTTTAAAGTAAAATAAAAAATATAATTATATTTTAATAAAGTATTGTAGTTCGGTTTGGTTTCGATCGGTTCTGAAATGTCAAACTGTATTCCGAACCAAACTGCGCGGTTTTAGAAAAAAAAATTCAAAATGATACAAAAGTTTGCGGTTTTAATCGATTTTCGATTTTTTGGATCGGTTTTCGATTATTTTTTTTTAGAACAGTTCGGTTCTAAACACCCCTAATGAGTATTATATGTGAATTTTCTATTATCATATATTTAGAAGACCTTAAGAAAAATTAGTACAATTTTTCCATAATTAAATCATTTTTTTCTTATATTTTAAATATTAAATCTAAATTTTCATATTTTTTATTATAATTTATTTAATATATTATTTTTTAATAAAATAAAGATGGTGAATGACAGATTAAAAAGAAAAATCAATATTATTTATTAAAATTAAAAAATGAATATCTATTTAAAATATATATATATATGAATATTATTTTATTGAATATATAAAAAAAGAGAATATAAGTGAAAAGGAGACTTTTTTTTATCGTATTATTATTATTTTAATAAAATATTTCCGAAACGTAACTTCTTTTAATTTATTTTCCAAACTGTTTAAACTTAGAATTCGATTTCCTGAAAACCGAATTCTAAATGTTACATTGTATCCCTCTTTGCCTTTTAATTATCAAACTTTCAGTAATAAAAAATTTAATTAAAAATAAAAAATTTAATTTTAAAATTTAAATAATAATTATTTATAAAATTAATATATTATTTAAATATATATTAAATTATGTAAATATATTTAAATAATTATTAAAAATACTAAATAATAATTTTTTATTATATATATTTTTTTAATAAGAAACTTGAAATTTATAAAAAAAATTTAATTATATGAATTATTTAAGTTATAAAATAAAAATTTTAATTTTAAAATTTAAATAATATAAATATATTAAATATAAAAATTAAATGTAAAATTTTTAAATAATTATTATTAATATTAAATAATAAATTTTAATAAAAAATAAAATAAATAAAAATTTAATTTATATAATATATTAAAAAATTAAATATTATATTAAAAAAATTATGTAATAATTTTTACTTAATAAATTATAAATATTCCATTAAAAAGAATGTTAGAATTATATTTTAAAATAATAAAATAAAAATATTATTTAATTAGCTAAAATATTATTATTAATATAAAATAAACTTAAAATTAAAAAATAATAAAAATTAATAAAATTTAATGCATAATATTAAAAATAACATAATCATTGACAATAAAAATTGAAAAAAAAAATTAAAATTTTAATCTCCATAATGGTGTCCAGTTCCACAACGAGGACGACGTTTATTACGTTTTGGATTTCGTCATTGTGGTTATTGTTCTTGAATTTTAGGAGAAAATTTGTGGAGGATTTTCTTCATGAACCTCCAGATTTTGGAATGTAGTTGAGGAACTACCTAGTTGGTTAGCATAATCTAGTTGGTAAAGAGAATTGATGTAAGGTTGAGTTGAAGCTGGAGTTGAAAAATCTACTCCAAATAAGTTTGAGAAGATATTCTGTGAGGTTGTTGTAAAAGAATGTCTTCTGTCAATTGTATTTGGTTCTGGTGTCACAAATTGTTGAGGTAAGGAAACAGGTTGTTGAGGCTCCTCATAGGATGATATGGAAGTTGCATTAGTTTCAAAAGTGGCTCTAGCCCGTGGTTGTTGGTGGCTCTTGGATCTTTGAGCAATTGTGGTACAGATAGAAAAATGATGGAATTGGCATTGTAGCATTGCATGTATTCTATTGTGTGAAATAATGTGTCTTGTATTGAATCACCCACTAATGTCAATTGTCGTCTATTATTCCATATATCAATCCAGTGAGCATGTTTTGTTATCCAATTTTTGTCATGTCTTCCCCTCATATCAATGTTGTGTAGGTCATCCAAATTATTTGGTGGAGAAGGGATTTCTTGGAATAAACCAAATTGTAACTTCACTCTATCAGATTGGTGTCATTCAACAATTGCAAAACAAATGATGGTTGTACATGTAGTCCACAATTGGGCATCCCTAAATGCTTGAAGTGGGATTGATCTTTGCAAGTCCTTATATGGGGTTCATAAAAACTTTCACCAAAAAATAATTTTTGTTACTAAAACAAACCGAAATTAAAAAAAAAATTAATAATTTTAAAAGAAGATTTACCTGATTAGTTTGAATGTGATCAAACATAGTTTTATACCCCACAACATCATTGTGAGGTACATTTCTAAAGTTTAACACTCTACCTCCGCTCCATTTGTAGACCAATGGGTATGTTGGTGGAAGTCTAGAAATTGGAGCAATATATGGCATGCGATGCCATGCCCAAGATTGTAAAAGTGATGCACAACCACCCATTGTTTTGGCCTTTACATCCGTTGCTCTACACATTTCCCTGTACAACACAACTAAACAAGCAGATCCCCAACTATAACGCCTAGAATTTTTAAGATTAGTTAATATAGATAAATACATAAGATGGACCTTATTTCCTGTTTTGTCAAGCATCAAAATACCTCCAACTCTACAATGGGCGTGAAGTTATTCTTTTGATGGTTCTTTTGGGAGTTGTAAAATATTTTCCCTAAGCCACTTTAGCTTGATCATAGAGCCAATTAGTGACACTCCTTTGACTGGCACAATGCCCAAATATGTTTCACACATTTCGTCCCAATCTAACATTGTTGGGCCAATGACTGGTAATCCATCAACTCTTAACCCGAGTTGAAGTGCAACATCCTCTAGCGTTATGGTGCATTCTCCTATTGGAAAATGGAATGTGTGAATTTCAGGTCTCCACCTTTCTACCAGAGCTGTTACCAAAGCATGATCAACCTTTAGATGTCTTAACTTTGCTACTAGAGCACAACCTATTTGTTCTAGTAATGGAACAATTAGAGGGTGAGGTTCTGGCATTGAGTGACAATATGATGATATAATATTTTCAGTCTCCTGCAATTATTAACGAATTAGGCACAACATTTATTCATTTTGCTTTGATAATAACATTTTGGCTGACTGATATTGCAAGTATGTGATAGATGATATTTCAAAGTTAGATAGTAAATAAATACATACTTGGATGCAAGTGAGAATGGTAAGATGTAAATTAAACAAAGTTATACCATCTATACTTATAGGAAATCTTAACATTGGTTGGGAGAACAGAAAGTATGGTAGTTGTGAAGTGTGCCTGACAAGTCACACTCACTCGATTTACGTGTTCCTCAGAAGACATCTTTTTTTGTTGGGAGAAGAGAAAATATGGTAGTGGTGAAGTGTGTCTGACAAGTCACACTCACTCGATTTACGTGCTCCTTAGAAGACATCTTTTTTTATTAGGAGAAGAGAAAGTATGGTAGTGGTGAAGTGTGCCTAACAAGTCACACTCACTCGATTTACGTGCTCCTCGGAAGACATCTTTTTTGTTGGGAGAAGAGAAAGTATGGTAGTGGTGAAGTGTGTCTGACAAGTCACATTCACTCGATTTACGTGCTTCTCAGAAGACATCTTTTTTGGTTAGGAGAAGAGAAAGTATGGTAGTGGTGAAGTGTGTCTGACAAGTCACACTCACTCGATTTACGTGCTCCTCAGAAGACATCTTTTTTGGTTGGGAGAAGAGAAAGTATGGTAGTGGTGAAGTGTGCCTGACAAGTCACATTCACTCGATTTATGTACTCCTCAGAAGACATCTTTTTTGGTTGGGAGAAGAGAAAGTATGGTAGTGGTAAAGTGTGTCTAACAAGTCATACTCACTCGATTTACGTGTTCCTCAAAAGGCATCTTAGTTGCTTCCTTACTTACCATTATAAATAGAAGGTATAACTTTGTTCATTTTACATGTTACCATTATCACTTACATTCTCCTTCTTTGGTTGTTTGTTGTTTTCACTCTACAAAAATCTTTCTACCTTTATTATTTTCAGAGAAATGGGTTCTATATATGTCATTGTTTACTATGATGGTGCCATGAACAACTGTCCTATTGAAGGAGTCACTTTCAACTTAACATACGCCAAATTGGTGTCTTTAAGAAGAGGTCTATCTCTACAAACGATGAAGAAAATCATCCATAAAAAATGTGAGAAAGATGCAAATGAAAGGGTGACAACTATACATTTTCGGTACCCAATAAGACTTGGGCCTGGAGTTAACAACTACACAACTGTGGAGTTGAAGGATGATGAAGACATCGAAGCAATCTTCAATATACATGATTCAAATGTACTTCAATCAGGTATTGAATTATATGTTACATTCGATGCATGTACTTCGTCATTTATCCAAGCCTCACAACCACAACTTTCACCCTCACATTACCCTATCCATGACGTAATAAACCCACATATAACAACAGATAATTTCAATTGGGAAAATGACACTCAATCATTCACCCAAATTTTAAGTTATCCTTTGACAAACCAGAATGAATTAGAATCTCAACAAAGCCAACAATCACCCATAGAAGAAAATGCTATTGTAGGTCTTCCAACCGAAGTTTTTGATCCTTTTAGTGAAGATGAAGATGAAATCCTTAGCCAAATTCCAGATGATGAAGAAGATGTACAAGTGCATCCACCTTCAAATATTCCTCCATCACAACCAAACATACCATACAACTCACCACAACATTTTCTCAACTTCCCAACTCATATAAAAATAGATGATTTAGAGTTTGGCCATGTCCTAGATCCGAAAACAGTAGTTTATCCACCCAAAACACTATTCGTTGGTCAGCGTTTTGCCACAAAAGAACAAGTGCAAGATGCTATCAACCGATTTCATATAGTAAACCATTGTACTTACAAGGTTCAACTATCAAGCCCGGTTAGATTTGTCGTGCAATGTGTTCATACCGATTGTGAATGGAGATGCCGAGCAATATTGCGCACCAAAGACCAATATTGGGAAATAATGAAGTTGGAAGGGCAACACACATGTCTTCCACCTCTCATTTCACAGGATCATAACAAGTTGGGATCACGAATGATTTCCCAAACAATCTGTGACATTATTGAGACTGATCCTTCAACACCTATCTCCACCATCATAGGACACATGAAGTCAACTGTGGGTTATACCATCAGCTACCGAAAGGGATGGTTGGCCAAACAAATTGCCATCGAAAACATTTATGGTAACTGAGAGGATTCGTATCATAAGTTACCTACTCTATTACAAGTAATGGAATTGCATGTTCCGGGCTTCATTTAGAAGATGAGTACACAACCTGCGTACCAAGGTGAGGTGGTGGACAATAATTATGTTTTCTTTAAGAGGCTATTTTGGTCATTCAAACCATGTATTGATGGTTTTCGTCACTACAAACCTATTGTTCAAGTTGATGGAACATTTTTATATGGAAAGTATAAAGGGACCTTATTGGTGGTAGTTGCACAAGACGGACACAATAACATAATTCCAATTGCCTTTGCTATTGTAGAAGGTGAAACTAGTGATGCATGGTTCTTCTTTTTAAGAAATCTACAGAGGTACGTAACACCACAAGTGGGGTTGTGTCTCATTTCATATCGTCACGAATCCATAAGAAGTGCATATTATAGACATGGAAGTGATTGGACAGAAAACAATTCTATACATGTGTATTGCATTAGGCATATTGCACAAAATTTTATGCGACGTTTCAAAACAACTGCTCTCAAGAAGGATGTGGTCAATATGGGTAATTCTTTATTTTTCTAGAGTTTTTAATATCATTAATGCTTGATTTTCTTATTAATATTTTTTATATTTTGTTAGCTACTTATATTAATTACACTTTAAAATTTTTTGTAGCATATGGCATGACTGAGTCTAGATTCTTTTACTATTATAACATAGTAAGAGATAATAATTTGGAAGCAGCACAATGGTTGGATGAGATTCCAAGAGACAAATGGACACTTGCATGGGACAACGGAAGAAGGTGGGGACACATGACAACAAACTTAGCAGAATCAATTAATTCAGTCCTAAAGAAAACAAGAAACCTCCCAATATGCTCCATGGTGATAGCAACATACACCCGTTGCAACAAATTCTTTACAAAAAGAGGTAGGGAGGTAGATGCCATGATCACAACTAGTCACATATACTCTGAAGTTGCTTCAAAAACATTGCAAGATGCACACTCAAAGGCGAACACCACAGAGTTATCAATTTCGATAGATCAAGCACAAGATTTGTAGTGGAGGAGACTGAACATCCGCGAGAAGTTCGACCAGTAGGGAGATTTACAATTAGATTAGATGAGTTGTGGTGTGATTGTGGGAAGTTTCAAAAAGTTCATATGTCATGTCTGCATGTACTTGCAGCATGCAAACATGCACACCATGACTTTAACATGTACATCGCTCCAGTGTATACATTACAACAAGTTTCTAAGGTGTACGAGCAACAATTTGGAAAACTCAGACATGAAGACTATTGGCCAACTTATACAGGTCCAACTTTGTGCCCAAACCCAAAATTCAAAAAGAACTTCAAATGGTCGACCTAAGTCAAGCCGAATAAGAATAGAGATGAACATTATAGAACAACATGGTCGTGTAAAAAATTGTTCCTATTGTCATACCCTTGGTCATACCAAGAAAACATGTCCCAACATTACTCGTGCTTCTACTTCACGTAGTTAATTTATGTTGTTTAGAAATTATTTTCTTTCATCTATGATGTTTAGAACAATGTTATTAATGAAGTTTTATTTAACGTCTTTCATGTAAACTCTAAACCTTAAACTAATCTAATCAACATGAATAATGCTTACTTTTTATCACTCTAATATAGATTGTGACACATCAATACTGTTTAGTCACAATCACCAATAAAATTTTTTGACAAATTTTCTCATAACTTTAATAAAGACTGTGATACATCAATACTGTTTAATCACAATCACCAACATAGCTTTTTCACCACTTTTATCATCACTCTGATACAGACTATAACACATCAATACTGCTTAGTCTTTATTCATGCAAAACTTTTTGACCACTTTTATCATCACTTTGATAAGGACTGTAACACATTAATAATGCTTAGGGAAATGAACAATGAATCTCAATTGTTCAATTACATAACCTAATTCTCCACCATCCACATTTTCTATTCACCTTTCCTATCATTTGTCTATAAATAGCATACATTACATCTTTCAACAAATGCACTACAACTACGAAATATAAAAATTCTTATTATCATTCTCATTCTCTAAAAAATCTTTAGATGGAAGAGTTTGGCATCACTAATAATCAACATTTCACAAATTCTTACCTAGCTGCTATCTTTGTAAATGGTGAAATTGTACACAACGAACAAAGTGTAAGCTTCTATGGTCCATTGCCTAATTTATTTCGAATCCCATACCAGTGTACCTTCATAGAACTGAAACAAAAAATATGTACTGTTCTAACTCTTCCTCATAAGACAACATTCAGAAAGCTGTATTATCGTAAACCAAATCTGAACGGTGAGAATTTACTAACATATGATATCATTCCTATATTAACTGATGTTCATGTAGCGCAGATGCTTGCTTGGAAGTCTCAATTTTTCATAGATACAGTAATTGAACTGTATGTCATATTGGTCAAAACACCTGAACAAATTATCATGTTTCTAAACCCACCTCCCACAACATCTTCATCAAACGATCAACACATTACTTCTACAAAAGTCATACTTTATTTCGGTGGACCTCTCCAACGTGCTACCATCAAGGAATCTCCATATGGTTTTGGACTTATTTACACAAGCTTTTATCCAAGAACAATGGTAGTTGAACACAATTGGTCTTTCAACCAATTTTTTCAAAAAAATCAGTGAAATACTGGATTATGGAGACCATAAACAAATAACAAAGATTAACTATCGACGTCCAATCCAAGTTATCAACAATAAACTATTTTACGACTCCATAGAAATCAAAACTGATTATGATGTGCAACAAATGATTAGAAGATGAAAAAAGTCTAAAACAATACATAGAAGCGTGCAACGTGACCAAACATGGAGAAATATTGAATTATTTATTGAAACTATTGATCTGCGCTATGCAATAACCTTTGAAGAACTTCAAAGAGATGTTAAAGACAGTAGTTACATTGACAACAAAGGAAGAGAAAGATCTACCAGATTTAGAAATATTATAAATTAATTTCAATATAACTCTTTTAATTCATTTTCATTTAAGTCATTTTAATTTCTATGTATGTCTTTTATAATTAATCATTTTTCATTTAAATCATCTCAATTTCTATGTATGTCTTTTATAATTAATTATTTTTCAATTACAAGGTATGTTCTACCATTTATTTCTATTTCAATAAATTTATTTTTCTTTAATATCATGTTCTATCATTTTTATTTTGCTACTAATAACTTATGTATAAATTTACTTTTAATATTTTATACATTAAATTTATTAAATTTTTCTAAAATTATAACTTAAATAATTCATATAATTAAAAAAATGTATAAATTTCAAGTTTCTTATTAAAAAATATATATATATATATAATAAAAAAATATTATTTAGTATTTTTAATAATTATTTAAATATATTTACATAATTTAATATATATTTAAATAATATATTAATTTTATATATAATTATTATTTAAATTTTAAAATTAAATTTTTTATTACTGAAAGTGTGATAACTGAAAGGAAAAGAAAGAAATAATGTAACGTTTAGAATTCGATTTTCATGAAACTGAAGTTTAGTTTGGGAAATAAATTGAGAGGAGGTACATTACGGGAATATTTTATTAAAATAATAATAATACTGTAAAAAAAATCTGAAAAGAAAGCTGTAATTTCCCTTTTAATTAATAATTGTCATTTTGCTGAGGTACATCAAGCCCAAATATTTGCACCTAGGCCCAATGAAGAATGGAAGGCCCCGATCCACTCTAAAAAACCCTTAACAAAGCGAAAGAATTGAATGCTTCTCTTTCCTCAGGTTTATAGCAAAATTGGCGCTTCCCTGAAATTTTGGTGTGAGTGAGGTAAGTGAAATGCTTTCTCTTTCCAACTTTCGATTGAAGATCACAATAATCATAACAATAATAGCGCTTTTATTTCTTCCTTGCTGTGCTGTGCAGTTTCATTTATCAACCAGTCTATATTTATTGATTTTTGTGTTGGAAGCAGCTCCAATTTTGTGACCGACTGGTACGTAAGACTGATCATTGTTATGTTCTGTTTGCGTAATTTGAAATTCCTGTTTTTCTGTTTGTTTTTATCCCAATTTCTGTTTGTTCTACAAACCTTCTTGAACAAGGGTTGTGTTCCAACAAATCAAACAGTTGAGAATTGTCAAACATAACATTATTTCTAGGCATTGAGGAAAAAGAAGCAATTTACAGTCATTGGATAATGATGTCCTGTTTGGATGACCCATTCACCTATCCCTCTATCCTCTTTGTTTATCCATAAATGTTTCCATCATAAATGGTACTATTAATTGAGCCCCGCTTCACTTTGACACTGAAAAAATAAAAAAGGATGAATGTAATTAGCATTAACCTCAAGAAGCTCAATGTAATTATCTCATTTTTAAATTGATCTATGAGTTCATGAGCTGCATGGGCCTTGTTTAGAGAAAGTCTGTGTTGTATGAAAGTTCTTTGATTCGGGACTTATTACTTGGAATGATTGTTCGTCTTCTATCAACCAGAGGACCATTAGGCAGAAGTTGTCTGTTCTAACTCTAAATTGGGATATGTTTATGGTTTTAAAAATTTTGGTATGAATGAAATCACCTAAAGGTTAAGCTTAGGTAATGAGAGTCCTGTGGCAAAATGCTCTCTTTTTACCTATGAAGACCCAATATGATCAGAAGAAGCAAGCTGCATAAACATCCTCCCCTTGAGCTGTATTGATTATTGAGAAATGAGAATAATTGTCAAGGCTTCCATTATGATTTCTTCTCTATAAATGCATCTATCAATCTCAGCATTGATTTCATCTGGGTCACTAATTGATAGAAAGGAAGTTCTTGGATTCTTATGATGTTTTCTTAGTTTGCAATAAAATAATACTTGGTTCTTTAGACTAACTGAAACTTATCCACTGAAAATGACATTATAAAAGGTGAAATCTCTGTTGTACTAAGATAAATTAAAAAATATTTGGTTGGATTTATTGTTGTGATGAAATGCAGTTCCCTAATGACTTCTTTAGTAATAACCTTTCTGCTACTGGCATTTTAATGTGATGTACTGATTTGCATTTGATCTTTATGAAAAAGAAAAGGCACATTTACTAATATATTTTATTGAAAATTTACCGCAATACTTTCATAAGACAAATAACTCACTATAAAACCTTTGTCACCTCTTTATTATGATGGTTCATCTTGCAGCTGTCTTTTTTGCTTTGTATCACTTGGAGAACAGGAAAAAGGAGTTCTTGTTGTATTGTTTGTACAAAATCTGAAAGGTCAATTAGTTCAAGTTGTCTTTTGATCTCAGTAGTGCAAAGCAAGAAAATATAGCCGATAAACTTATTGCTGTCAGGGATTCTGTGGAAATTCAGAAAAGGTGTAGCCTTCCCAAGGTTACCTATTTAATTTTGGGAGTTGGCAATTTGAAAATACTTAAAAATGTCTCTGGCTGCTCCAAGTTCCCTTTTGAAGGTGGAGGAAATACGAGGAAGAGGAAGGGGAATGGTTGCATCTCAGCCTCTTAAAGCTGGTCAAATTGTCCTAAGAGACTCTCCCATTCTGCTGTATTCAGCTTTGCCCTTGATTAGACACTCTTTGTCGTCATCCTCTACCTCAAAATCGTGTTTCTGTGATCAATGCTTCAGAACCTTGCCTCCAATTGCACAGGGAGATTCTTCATCATCCACAGTTTTGTGCCCCAATTGTTGCCACCATCGATTCTGCAGCTCAACTTGCCTTTCAAAGGCATTGAATTCCTCCCATTCTTCTTGGGTATGTCAAGCTTTATCTTGTCTCAGAGCCAATTCCCTACTTCTTGAACAGCCCCTTGAGCTCCAGGTCCAAGCTAATTTTCTCATAGCTGCTTACAATCTTGCCAATATCTCCCCTTCAGACTTGCAAATTATGCTTTCTCTTCAGGGTTCTCCTGATGATACCATCGTTGCCGCAGCTCAGTTCCTACACCCCCTTATTTCATCTCTCAACTCACCTTCTCTCGTTAGTCCCCAGTGTGGATTTTCTTTAGAACTCACTTCTGCACTTCTTGTCAAGGACAAGCTCAATGCCTTTGGAATAATGCAGCCCTTCTCTGCAGATGATGACCAGAGGTCTGTCAGAGCTTATGGTATTTACCCCTATGCTTCCTTTTTTAACCACGATTGCCTTCCCAATGCCTGCAGATTTGATTATGTGGATGCCAATCCACCTGATGACTGTCATAATACTGACTTCATTATTAGGATGATTCATGATGTTCCCCAAGGTAGGGAGATCTGTTTGAGTTATTTCCCTGTGAATGAAAACTATTCTAGTAGGCAAAAGAGATTGATTGAAGACTATGGCTTCACCTGTAATTGTGATCGATGTAATGTGGAGTCAAATTGGTCAGATAATGATAGTGTTGAAGATAATGGTGAGGATGAAGAGGATAATGCTCAGGATGAAGAGGATATGGATGAGGACCAACATGAAACTATGGCTTCATCAGACACTGACAAACATGCCCTTGAAGATAATAATGATTTCCCACATGCTTATTTCTTTTTAAAATACATGTGTGATAGAAAGAATTGTTGGGGAACATTAGCTCCTTTACCTCCACAGGGTGATACTCCATCTAATGTCATGGAATGCAATGTCTGTGGCAAATTGAAGAGTGACGACACCCTTGATATTGATGAAGTTCTTATGGAGGACTAAGCATCTAGGATGCTACTTTTAGTAAGTAACCTGCATTCCTCTAAATGTTTAGATAATTTTTTTCTATTTATTCTTTTTGGCACCTTTTTATTGTCACTTCTATGATTGTTTGCATGTGTTCATTAATTTCACTGATCACAATTTTCATATATATATATATATATTGGCCCGCCCATAAAATTGTGAGTGAGCAACACCTTTTTTTTTTGTAGAAAACATTGATTGTACTTCTACAATTGAAGAACTTACTTTAGGAGACTGAACCTGTTTTTAAAGTCTGTAGTTCATGGTCCTTTTATGCATGATATTTTCAGTATATAAAAGGTAATTACATGAAGTAATTGGTTACCAAGGAAAAAGAATGATTATTCTTTCTGGCATATCGATAGTCAGAGTCAGACTGATTTTTTTGGTTTGTTATTATTCAATTCTGGTTTGAGCTAGTATGTTACTGAACTCTTGATGATATGTTTAGATGGGAAACCTAGTGTTATTGAATTAGGGTCAAAAAACCATCCGTCTTCAGTCGTGTTCGAGTTATATCTTGAGTGAAAGATAATGCCACATTGCCCAATAACCAGACTGGAAAGAGGGAAGCTATAATGTATGGATCCGATACCTATCCGATTATATTATATATATTCTAAAAATAATATGATATGATGTAGGATTTATAAAAATTTATAAATAATAATAAATATATAACTGTAATTGTACAAATCCAAATTAAATCACATTTTTTAGATGTTGAAATCATCATAAATTACTTTATACTATTTATATCATTTATATGTAGGAATAACACTATCAATCTCATCATTTTTTAAATAATTCATAGAAACAATTTCCTTTGATTTATGCAAATGATAATATTTATATGTTTGTATATTATACATATCTATACAATTCATGTATTTTTATTAGAGATAAATGTTTGAAAAGTTTGAACTAATTCACCAATACATATAGGTGGAATATCCAAAAGTATCAATATCAAATACGTGAAAAAAAAAAAGTATTAATATTTTATAAGTTTGAATATTTCATCCATAGGTATTAGTGAAGTATCCTAGAATATTGACATGTTCCGTGTCGGATATGGATAAGTGAAACAATTCGAAGTGAGACAAATTGAAGTATTGGTGCTTCATAGAAGGGAAGGAATGATGAATAACGAAGATCTGTGTGATGATAAAGAATTGGAGTCCATGACATACAAACATAAGTAACCCTCATGTTAAATAATTTGTTTTGTATACGCAATTCATATTGAAAGTTGTCATGTCACCCATTCTATTCCGCCCTTTCTATACGCAGCTTGTTTATCACACCTGCATAGATCCATTTCTTAAGAATTTTTTAAAAGTATGTACTGCTACCCTGTAGAAACTTTCTATTTTACTATTATTTTTATTGTGTGTCCTCGTTCGTGGAATTTAATTGGCGTTCTATTACTTGTTTTGGAGGAACTACTCGAACTGTTCACAACTTTCTCTCATTGGATTGGGTTTATTTACATTATTAATGTCTTCTAGTATTTTCTTTGTTGCATGTAGATGAAGGGAATTCTTCCTAGATTTTGCCCGAGTTACACTGTACGAGCGAGACCAATGCTTACTCAGGAATCAAATGTGGCTTTTTGTGTTGTTTTGAAGAGTTTGTTCTATGCCGGGGTTTGTTGTTTTATTCAAATTCTGATTTGGAATTACCGGCAAAATATTGCCAGCATAGTTGTTGAAATGTACTTTTGATGATAAAAGTCTCTTGCACGAGCATAATGCTTCGCACTTGGCAGTTTTTAACTATTTCTTTATTTTATTTTATTTACTTAAAAATTAATTTAAGTTGTAAATAAAAGGCAGATGAAAGTATTACAGAAAATTTAATTAAAGTGAGATGTTAAAATTTTTTTCATTTTTAGAATATGTATGGATTTTTCTTTTGTTTTCTAGTAAATATTTCTTTTGGTTCTTAATTCATTTTTTATTGTGTTTCATCGTTGTTTTTGGATTCTTTAAGTAACACATCATGCTAATGAAAACATTTGATACAAAGTTTTTCAAATATCAAAAGAAAAAATTGAAAATATTTCAGAGATTAAAAGAAAAATCTGAATATTTTGAGGTTTAGTCTGTCAATTTTTAAGGAATGAAATATAAAATAAAGTATTTTTCAGGAATCAAAAGAAAAGAAAAAATTTATTAAAGACCAAAAGAAAATTGAGAACGTATTTCTGGTATAAAAAATTATTTAAGCAAAAAGTAGATATTTTTAATTAAAAATAAATTATTTGAAGACATTGGATATTATCACATCCTCAATGTACAAATGCAAATTGGTGAGGTTTACGGGCTGCATCATTTGTTTTTCCTTTAAAAGAAATACAAATTTTTATAATAGAATCTTTGCAAGAATTGTAAAATTGAAGGAAAACTCGTTTATTAATCATCGAGTAGGTTTAGTTCAATCAAAGGGTTTGGGTCTTGACAACTTGGGTCTATTCTATTGAAGCAAGATGAAACTTGAATCTTAAATCCCAGGTAATCCAATATAGAATCTTTATATGGCCTTTCTCCTTTTTTAATACAAAGCAACAAAGAAGATGAAAAAGAATATCATTACTTCAATTGATACAATTTGTAAATTCAATTTTAAAACCAACTGTGAATTTAAATTAATTTACTCTAAAAAATAATGATGATCCTTAAACCATTTTTCCAGCAGAGGTTCATGAAAAGAAAATATTTGCCTCTCATAATTGCTGTACCAAATTTGGACTTAGAATTCCTCAATCCATATTAGGTCATAATCATTCTTTATATGATGAAAATTTAAATTGAGGTGCAATTATATATATTAATTTAAAGAAGTTTGGCGAAAAAGAAAAGCGTTAAAATTGAGACGATGAGTAACTACTCGTCAAAGTCCTAGCACTCGATTTATCTTTTTAGGGCTTTGGTATGTATTTTGATTCCTCTTTTTTTTTTTTCTTCTTTAATGCACGATATTAAATTAACATTTTTTAAAGCAAAATGGGATGATTCGCACCTAAAAGAAATTATTCCTCTTCTTTCTTTTTCCTTTGAATAATAGTAAGCAATTAAAAATCCCCATGCTGTGATTAAAATTGTATTCAACACTTTTGATTCAATTGGGTAATTTCTCATTCCCATAAATGCCTGATCTAAGTAAAATTTATAGACACCATAATTGTTTGCCAGTTTCATCTAACACTCAAGTTGATATAGTACCCAGGAAATAGTTGCTGGGAATGTAAATGGAAACTGTACTTTTTAAAACTTCAATGAATTCAAATTTCCTCCACATGTTTCAGTCTGACTCAAAACATTTTATTTTTAAATGCGTACCTACCTTGTACTACTTACGCAGGTCCAAGTTCATGGCCTGAGAACTTGTTAGTGCTAATTCATATTCTTGATTTTCATTTATGCAGAAGCAAGGTTTATGAATTAAAAGTAACAATAAGAGGAAGAAAAAGAAATGGTGAGTAGAGAAAGCCTCTGTTAGATTTTGAGTGCATCCATCAATATCCACACAAACTACAATGCCTGTGTCTGTGTGCAACAAAATTCCACACAATATTGAAGCATTCAAACAAACCCTGAGATAAAAAAGGTGGTCCCTAAGACCAAAACCCATGATTTAATTCATCTTCTTCTTCTACTCATCTTTTAACCTTAACTGGGCCCCTCAACAGCATGCCCTCTGGTGGGACCCTTTAGTTATATGACACCCACCAAGTTGATTTTCCATGTGGTGGAAGATATGAACCCCACCATAAGTGAGAGAGAATGTGGAAGAGAGAAAAAAAGAAGAAGAAATGCCCCATTGGAGAAACGGTTGGTAACCATACCATACAAAGGGTCCAGGAAGAAAAACACAAAAGGAAAAGCTGAAATTTGAATTATGTCTCTTTGGGGGCATGTCTTTTCCACACCCTTGCTTTACATTTAAGAGCAGAAGCACAATATGATAACCTTTGTAATTATTTAGTCCCCCACATATATAACCAAGGAAATAAATTTTAAAAAACTAAAGTGAACACAAACACATTTTCAGAATCCCAAGGAACATCCACTTTTCTCCTTAGCTTGCGTTGACTGACTCAAACAACTACTACTATTCCTACTCTTTCTTAAACTCATCCATGCTTTTCTGTTTTCTTCCACAACTTGTACATAAATAGACCCTTCTCATCATTTTTTGTTGCCACCCAGAGTCACACTGTGTAGTATACCTTATAACAAAATGAACCATCTTCATTCCCTAGCTTACACTGCTACTACTACTACTAGCCTCTGTGGTTCTTCCCTAGGTTGGGATTATCACAACCTTGGAGTTCTCAACGCGGACAAAATGTCTTTAAGTACTATACTTTTCTTTCTCTTTATATTGTTACCTCCTTCTTGGATAACGATATCAATGCTTATAACTAGCTAAGTTTTGCAATGCAATGATTGGTGATATTCAATATGCAGTGCAAGCTATGGAGGGAAGTACACCATCACTCTCACCTCAACACTCTGATTTCTCAACTGGGTATCTCGAAGATGCTTTGATTGAATCATGTGAGCGTTCCAAACGTAGACGCTTGCTCCCATGTACTACCGATGAACATAGCAAGAGTTTCATTGATGACCTTGAGCAGGTATATATAATTAACCATATATAGTCTTTGTTTGAATATTTATTTTCTCTTTGGATAAGTTTTATATTCTGTTGTTCTTGGAGTGAGACTGAATATATCTCATGTAGAGTTTCTGGAATTTCAACCCTTCATGGCACCAACCAGTAGAGAACTTCAACTTCTATTGCATGAACCAGATAGAAAGGTTTTGTGGATTTTCAGGTATATGTATGTCATATATGTACTGTTTGTTACATGAGTTCTAAATGATATGGTCAATTTGGTTCAAAAAGCTATTATTTCAAACAAAACAATGAACAATGCATGTAATTAAGTTATTGAGAAAAGGGGTCCCAGAGAAAAATAAAAAAAGAATTAAGGAAAAATTTATTGACAATTGGTGATGATTGTGCTGTTACTTGTACCTTTTTTTTAATGTGACATACCTGATGTATATTGTAGATGAACTTATAAGCCCATCAAGGAGTGAGGAAGGAAACATTCTTCTTGCAGATTCTAAAACACCGGAAGAGACAATATCAGCCTCTGAATCTTTAAATTCATCCTCATCATACAAACAACCGGTGACATGCAAAACCACAGACCCCACAGTAGCCCCAACAGGTACTATACTCTCCTTTTCTCTTCTAAATATGATAATATATAAGGAAAAGGAAAAGGAAAATGAAAAAACTTCCATATTTTCTTTTTGGTGTCTTTCTTCTATCAGAATTGGAGTTTTATTTCTGTAATCTGAGTAAATAGAAGATTGCAGTAAAGGTCAACATATGTTACTGAGGCA
The DNA here is from genome assembly GCA_016859785.1 of Macrotyloma uniflorum. Taxonomy (NCBI): domain Eukaryota; kingdom Viridiplantae; phylum Streptophyta; class Magnoliopsida; order Fabales; family Fabaceae; genus Macrotyloma; species Macrotyloma uniflorum. Next base: position 435,512 of record BDMB01000102.1, read on the forward strand.
AAACTCCAATTCTAATAAACGAAGAACAACATCAGAATCATCTATGGGAACCTGAAAGGGTACCTAAGAGTTGTCCTAATATATATTTGTTAGTATTAACACATGAATAAATGCTTCTTGTATTGTATGGTGTTACATTTAATGAACAGGAAGTGATGAGATGGGGAACAAAAAGGTGGTAACAAGAGTGGTGTATCCATTTGCAATGGTGAAGCCAGGAGGTAGGGAAGGTGATGTGACATTGAATGACATAAATGAGAGGATCCTAATGCCTCCCACAAGGCCAGTGAGGCATCCAGTTGGGGACTTTGCATGTCGGCCATGCGTGTCCGCAGAGGGTCCAGGCCTTTCAGGGAAAGCAGTGGTGGCCCTTACTAGAATTCACACACAGGGAAGAGGCACAATCACTATTATCAGAACCAAAGGCTAAGCAATATTGAGCAGTGTTGTGTTATGGCTTGCTTGCTTGCTTGCTTGCTTGCTTTGCTAGCACCTAACTAGCTTTTACTTGAAGCAGCTTTTTGAGCCTGATTTGCTTTGTTTTCACCAGTCCTTCTTCCAATTGTAAAGATGGAAAGCGATATCTATGTATGTGCATACAACTTATATAATACTTGAATCTTATGTTAAAGCTGTTCTTCTCAGAGATTCAGGCCAAACATGAACAATTATTTGATTTGAGTGTTGTCCTGGTTGCTTCTAGCCAGTGATAATAACAATATTCAAAATAAATAAAAAGAATGTACAATTAAATGGAGAGGAAAAAACAAATAAACATACAGAGACAGCACAACGGAATTAAGGTTTTCTGCCACTGGTTAGGACTTTTGATCTTTGACAAAGACACAACAGTAGATGGCATTGTTGTTTCTGCACCCTTACTTTTTTCTTCATCAGGATTTGGAAGGATATATGTGTCTTTGTATATCATTATGATATGGTCAATTGAAGTATGGCACAAGAGAAATAAATTTACATTTCACACCACATAAAATTTTTAAAACTAGATTCACTGTTATACAAATTCATTAGTTAGATAAATGAACAAACTGGTTGCTGTGAGACACTCTCAATTTAGTAAATAAATAAAGAATACAAATTGGTCTCACCCGTGATTTAGTATCAAATTGTTCTTTAAAATTATAGTTTAATAAGAAAACAGTCTCATAAAAGTTAATGACAGAACATACTTGTGAGATTCTTTACACATTCAAAAATCAAATTAATCATTTATTTTTCATTATTTCTTGACTTGGTTGACCATTTATAAGAACTAAACACATGATAGCTAACTCTGAGTAAGGCTGCAAGGGCAAAATTTCTTTGTTAAGTGCATAACATACTTGTTTGTAAAGATGACAGCAGAGTCTTTTAAGAGAAACAGAAGAAGAGCTCATGATTATTCTTCTTCTTTTTCAATTTAAACAATTCACAGCATCCACAATTAAAAACTGATACATTCACAGATTTCAGTGAGAAAAGGAATTGAGGACAAAACAAGCACTGTTGCAGTTTAATATACCCACACTAATAACATATATATCAGCACCCAATACAATTCTAGCTATATCACACTAACTACCTACACTAAAATACAAAGAAGCACGATAAAGGTTGAGCAAATCTAATGTAGAAGCAAGTATTCTTTCTCTTTTCTCTTTCTCTTTATGGATAAGATATTACTACTTTTCCGATACTGCCAGACAGAAGAGATAAGAAGACATATACTTAATTACCAACTCCAAATGTTTACATTGACTTTTGCTAATATAAAGACAATTTACAGCTACCCCCAGGACTTTATTTGCCTCTTTTCTTTGTTAAGAATTGAACCTAAAACTTCATTTTACTTTACAACATTCCAACCTTTAAATCAAGTTGCTTCAAATATATCCACAGTCCATCTTTTGTCTGCTAAATCTTCCTTCTTTTAGTTAAAAAAACTTACTATTATATGTAATTAATTGCCTTAAAATATTGATAGGCTTAGATTCTCACAAGACACTGAAGAACAAACAGTATGTGACAAACAGTGAGAACAGTCTCAAGTGAATCTTTCATATGAGTACTAATACTTCAATCATGAGTCCAACACTTGATATTATAATGTAGTTGTTAGAACAAAAAGGCCTAATTTCTTCATGCGCAGTTGTGATATTTTGTGGTGTCTTCCTCAGAGGTCAAACCATGTTCAATTTTAAACAAGGCAAATTATAGACAATATCTACTATGGGACCCATGAATAAGTAATAAAATCATACAGTACCTGTGATTTATAAACCAAATTTCGATCACTATCTACTGTCTCTGCATGCTGTGTGGAACCACTATCCTAATTTCGGTCACTATTTTTATGTAGCAAAGTTCATTTCATTGGCACATCACTTAGTGGCATTTGATCTTGTGTATGACTCTGCATGGTGTAGACCTACCTCACTTGAAGGGAACACTGTCACAGCTGTACGGCAAAAGTCTCAACATCTAATCTGACCTCATATGTGTTTGGTGGGGGATTGGGTCATTGAGTGGAAATGTCCATTCATTATGTGTGTTTATATGCATGGTTTTGTCTCCTATAGCAACCATATGTTAGATCAACCATCCTCTGACTTTTTCCTTTTCCAAATATTCTCTTGGACCATCTCTTTTATGTGGTTTTATCTAATGTTTTGGACCCTTTGCCTTGTATCATATATCTATGTTGTGTTTTTGTGAAGCCACTTTTTAAAATGTTATAATTTGAATGTTAGAAATTTTTTATGCAGTTGCAGCACTAAGTTAAGAACAGGTAGGCAGAGAAATTTTTGAGTGGCAAATGGAAAACTTAATCATTATCCAGTTGTGAAACTCCAAATGAAATGACAAGAAAATAAGCCAGAAATAAATGATGAAATGATTCCTTTACCTGGATACTCACACATGGCAAATCGGCACAACAATTATAGTCTTGGGCCTTTTTAAAGGTAAACTTCATAATATATTAGAAAGTGAAAAAATTTTAATTTAACACTGTTTTGATATCATTTTTAGTTGATGAGATTTTTCTCAATACACATTTTTATGCTGAACTATCGATTTCTACGTCTGAAAAGAAAAATAAATAAAAAAATCCATGTTACCTTTATGTCGTGATGTGTAAACACTTTCCTGAATCGACCATTTCATTGGTGAAGTAAAAGTGAGGATTCGTTGCCTTGTCAAGTGCAATTGATGGGTTGGCTTTTTTAGGTCAATGCGGCAAATTATTTGTTTTTTTATTTATACAAAATTTAAATTTTAATACAATTTTATTCTGGTCATCACGTGTGTGCTTCATTACTATAAAAGTACAAATATATTATAAATTTGTAATTCCTTTTCAAAATTATTTATTTTATGGTGACAAGATGATAAGAGGAACTTAAGAATATCGGTTTATTTAAACATTACGATTATATGAACTTTTTTTTTTTATCTAATATTAAGCTTGAAAACTGATCATTATAACAGGATAGGCATCTTAATTAAAATTACTCTAACAAAACATTAAAACTAACCAGATTTATAAAATTACAATGTAAAAAATATTATGAACTTAATTTATTTTTAAAACTGATTTAGTTGATAAAGTTTATATTTTATTTATATAATATAATTTAGTTTTATTTTTAATTAATATGAGATTTTCTCAATACTCTTTTTTACGTCGAAAAAATATTCTCAACTCGAACGTGATCCAGTAACTCAATTTAAATTCAATAATTTTATTAACACAATTAAGATTCTGTATAACGGACATTTAATAATCTTGTTAATAATTAAAATTTCTCAAATCATATAAAAAAATAATAATTTATTAACAGATGGTTCAATTTAAGTCTAATAACTTGCTATCTAAGTTTGATATATTAATAATAATCTAATTTAAACTTAATAATCTTATTAATCAGACTCTAATATCATATAAAAAATATTACAAATCTAATTCATTTATATAATATAATTAAAAAATAATATAATTTTGCCTACATTTTTAATTAATATAAAATTTTTCTATCACTTCTTTAAACAAAATATCAGAAATAAAATATGTTCCACAATTTAACTTTCCTTTTTCCAACGTTTAAAAACTTTGAAGATGATTACGTTCGAAATCAAAGATGAAAAAAAGAAAAATCCACGTTGGAAGGAAGAAGAAATGGGCCAAGTGAGGGTCCTATCTATTATTAAATGAAATGTGTGATCATAATTAGAGCCAATATGAATCAAAGTGGGTTCCACGCTAATGAAAATCATAATTCATGATTGTCTACTCAAGAATAAATGGTAGGGTTGGTGTTGTTTAAGTTCAAATGTTTACTACTTATTTTAATTAGAAGATGCCACAATTAATGTTCTGTCCTATTTCCTCTCTATGCAATTCATTCAAATACAATCTCTGACGCACACAACTCAGATTTTCACCCATATAGTAATGTTTTAATTAATCTAAGGTCAAAAACCTAAGTCACTTTTTATTATTTTATAAATGGAGTTTTGCTTATGAATAGTGATTGTTGTATATGCCACACAAGATACTATCTTTTTCTATTTTTCTATGAAGTGGCTTTATTCAAAAATAAAAAATAAAATTATGTTAGTAGGGAAGGCATAAATAATTTGTGGGAGATATAAACCATAAAATAGTTTTTATTCATTATATATATTAATTTTAAAATAAATTATTGAATTTTTTTTTATTTTTTTATTATATCTTTAATTACTTTTCTTTTTCTATATTAAATATACAATTTTTATGATTTGAAATTAATGATAATATTTTTCATTAATTATTTTTAAGAATATGTATGGTAAGATTATTATTGATGTCTTTAAGATAAAAAAGTTACAATGACATTATGAATGAAAATGTTTTCTTTTTTAAAATAGATGAGTTAGAACTACTTCAAAGTAGTTAGTTTTTTTAAGAGAAGTGTGATACCACAAATTCATTATAAGTGAAGGATAGATGGTTATAGTGATATATTAGGGTATAAAAAATGAGAAACGATTATGGTAATTTTTGAGGAAATAAATAGTGGTAAATGTAACATTTAACTATTATACACTATTTGTTGATAAGCGAGTAGAATTATATATGCCTATTTTTATATGTTTGTAACCACACGAGGGGTAGATGAATTGGGAGCTACTATAGTAGTTAATGTATCTTATAGTATATTGTTGTTAAGGAGTTGGGTAAAAAAATTAATCATATTGTTACATACTATGCGTACCATGGGATAGAGATGACTAGGAATGTCATTCCCTTTATTTAAAATTTTTTTTATCATAATAAGTTTGGGATGAGAACTTGCTCAACATAGAAAATGTACAATGCTATTAAAGCGGAATTAGAATATTACGGACTTCTTACTGTGGGTGAGTTTTGATGAGGATGATCTCTGACTCTCTTTTTCTCAACTTTTGAATTGAAAAACTTACTCAAAAAGGAATTAGATTATTTTAGAATTATTATATAATTAAGTCTTAAATCTTTTGAAATATTTTATTTAATATGTAAGTTCTTTTTTACCTTTTTTTTACTTTAATTTTATTTTGGACAATTAATTTTTACTAATAACAATTACGTCCCATAAATAAATAAATAATAATATATATATATATATATATATATATTATAGATATTCTTTATATTTAATATTATGTTGATATTGTTTATTATTATTATTTTATCTTTTCTCAACAATAAATTTCTAATATAGTTCACAATAAAGGTTATGTTTGAAGGAACTAATGCTAAATTAAATATCAAGATTTTCTAAAAATTTCTTAACCCTTTCATTTTGAATTATTTATCCATATTAAGAAGTTTAACTAAGTTTTCATTTTTAAGTTAAGTTTAGGAATATTAAAAAAATTATATAAAATCTTTTATATATATATATATATTCTTTTAATCACAAAAATCTAAAAACAAGGTTTATTAATTTTTAGCATTATGTTTATCATCCTTCTATTAGAATTGGTATCAAAGCTCCAATTGAGGACTTTGAAGAAAGGAAAAAGTGATAGGGATGGTAATTCGAAATAATATATTCTCTTAGGTTATAGTTGTGATGATTTTAACTTCAAGTTATGAGATTTGGTTATAAGAAAATTATTAAACGTTCTCTTTTAAAATTAGACCATTAAAGATATTGACAAGAAAGAGAAGACAAAAAGAGTTGCTTGGAGGTACATTAATAATAAGATAGGTTTAAGTATAGATGTGAATAATGTAGCTAATATGTTTGAGCCATAAGTTAATAAACCACTTGATCCATATCCTCTTGAACCACATATAGAACCTCAATTAAAAAGAACTATTAGAGAACATCATTTCTCCTCATACATATCTCATGTTGACTGATGAAGAGAGTTAGAAAATTATAAAAAAGTTACATCATATAAAGGGAAGGATAAATGATACAAAATCATGTAAAAGAAAATAAAATTCTTATAAGAGATTAGTATAAGAATTTCACCCATGCATCTCTCTTTATATTTTTGCCTAAATTTATTATAATCAAAATATTTTATTCCTTTATTGTGACCTAATTATTTTAAGTGTATCTTACTCATTTATCATGACCCAAATACATAATACTTGATATAAAATATCATTTCTAACTCATATAAAATGTATATTATTTATTTAAAAATAATACAAAAAAAGAAATTTTTTAACAAGCTATCCAAATAATGACTTCCCTTTTTTTTTTCTACTAAATATATGCATTTATAATTTTTTTTCATAAAGTCTAGGTTTAATTAAATCTTGATGAGCTCGTTAAATATCAATTAACCTAAATAAAAATAATTTTATGAAAACTTATTAAATATAAAATGATCTAATTGACTATTAAATATAAAATGGTCTAATTAACTTTGGTGTTTTTATTAGGCTGTATGTAATGTTTTCCTGAAATTCTTTACACCATTTCATGAAGTTTCATTCTTTAAAAATACTATACTAAAAACATTTTTGGTTAATTACACTTTTAATCTCTCCTTTATTATAATTATGTAATTTTAATTGTTTTTCAATTGTAGGAAATAATATCTCCAAATATCAAACATGTGCAATAACAGAGAATTTAGTTTCCATTTCTTGATGTGAGTTAATTGATGACATGTTTGAGGTTTAATTGAAATTTTAAAACAAATGATATATTTATGATACTTGGAGGACAAAAATACAATCAAGTAGCATATAATTGTGTTTTAAAATTAGGTTTTTTATCTTTTAAATATTTTATAACTGTGTTGTCTTATGCACTTTATCTAAATTAAATTGTGTTGGTGTGTAGCATATGTATTACTTTAGTAAAAGAAATTAATAGGTGGAGGAAGATTGGTAAGAACCTGAAATTATTTAATAGGAAGTGATGCATGTGTATTAGGAAAATATATTATTTTGAAGGGTCACCTTCTATATATTTTCCCTTCATTAAAATATCTCTTAAAACTTTATACTTTCCGTCCTATGTCATCGGAGGCTCACTCTACAAATACAAGAACCACCCCTTTATTTTAGGCTAGGCTTCTAAATAATACTCTATTTTTATGAATAATATATTTAAAGATTAGATAGTACCAGATGATTCATTATTAATAATTCCAATAAGTTGAATTGATTATTTTAAAAATATTTAAATAATGTAAACACAAAAGATTAACCCATAATATATAAAGACTGTATAATGTAAGTTTAGTTCTAATTAATTTATTTATTTGATAATCATGATTCAAGATGAAATGAAATTAATTTCAAATAGAGGTATAATTTACTAAAATTGAGCTCTTTTCATAGTTTTGTAACTAGAAACACTTGATAATCATATTTAATAAAAAAAATCTGAAAAATTGAAGATATTTTTATTGAAAAAGAAGGAGTTTGAATTTGATGAGTCTTAAAGTAAGAAAAAGTTGATGGAAGTTTTAGTTAAATAATTTTAGAGAGTTGAATTTTTGACAGAAATCTTATCATTTTGGTACAACTCTGCATGTTAATGGTTGGTGCATGATTCTCATAAAAGCTTAATTTCCTATAGTTGTGCAATATGCAATATCTTTTCCTGTTACAATCATGCTGCTGCTGCATCACATATTTGTCTGCATAATCCTACGACAAACCTTTTTTTAACTGCATTCAGATACCTCAAAACTCAAGATCATTTTTTAAATTTAGAAGAAGATATATACTCTTTAAAATATTATATAAATTTTATCTTATTAATTAATAAAATAATATTAAATTTATTAACATTTTACTTATACTCAAAATTGTTAAATAGATTAATGAACAATGGTTATAATAAATTATTAAATAAAATTTTCAACAATTATTTTATTAAATTTAAATTTAATAAATTAAAGTTTATTTTGTCAATTTAATATATATATATATATATATATATAATTTTTTTCTTAAAATATTTTTTTTTAATATTTTAATATTAAAATAAAATATGATAAAATATTAAATTAACTAATTAGTAGATAAAAAAATTATATTTATTTTTAAATTTATATATTATATTTATATACATGTGAATATATTATAATAATTAAAAAATAAAAAAATTTATCTTACTTTTTTCGTAAAAAATATTATAAATCTCTTTTCTAATTTTTTATTTTTTAATTTATAATATTTTCTAATCTTCTAATATCAATTAACAGGTAAAATTATTTAAATATATTTTAATTTTTTTATCAGTTGAAAAAAATATATATTATAAATATAAAATTATGTTTTTATAATAGATAAAATATTTTTTAATATATAAAATTATATATTTAATTATTATAAATCAGAAAATTTTAATTACATAATTTTATATAATATTATCAGATAATATATTTTATTATATTGGCTTAATTATTAAAAAATATTTAATTAAAAGTTTATATTTTTTTTCAAAATTTATGTTTATTTTTTTATATAATTTTATTATTCATTATATATATATATATATATTTTTAAAATAATTTAAATGTTAATTTTTTTTAAAAAAAATAATTATAAAATATTTAAATTAAAATTTATGAAAAACTATGTAAAGTAAATTAACATTTGATTTTTTTTATTAGTAAATATAAAAAAATTATATTAGTTTTAATTATAAAATAATAATTTTAAAAATATTATTTTATTAATTATTATTTTTTTAAAAATTATTCTTATTTATTATCATTAAAAAGTATAAAAATAATTATTTTATTTAATGAAAAAGAAATGTATGATAAAAAAATTATTATTATTTTTTAAAGTAAATTTTATTTATTTTTTAAAAAATAAAATCATAGAAAATAAAATTATCAATTATTTGTATATAATAAATACAAAATTTTAAGGATTATGATCTTGTCATTATATATAATAATAAATAAAAGTTAAAATTTATATATCACGTTGTCTAATTTTATCTATCTTTTTCTACTTATTTATATATCAACTTATCATCTTATGATTAATGCATTCGTAATCAACTTCTGAGTCAGTGAGGAAGAAGAAAAATAAATTAAGAAATTTTGAAGTTGGTAAATGCTAAAGGCGTTTTTGGAAAGAATGGACACATGGAAACACAAAATAAATGAGATTACATTTTGAAAAGAAAAAAAAAATGCTTTGCCTCATAAACATATCAGACTACGAGACAAAAACACTTTATTGCATTGTCTTCATCAAATGCCAACCAAATCCACGACATAGATCACCTTTTCCTTTTTTTCTTTCTTTGTTTCGACAAAATGGTGGAAACAAGAAAACAAAAACTAACATAAAAAACCATACTTTCAAACTAATTATTCAGTGTTATATATATAAATAATAAAAAATTTATTAATAGAAATAAATTTTAAATTTAATTTATTTTTATAAAAAATTATGTATTATCATCTAATATATTTTAATTTAATTTTTCAAAATTTTCTTAATTTAAATGATAGAAATTTGTCTCATAAATTCAATAATTTTTTATAGGAGTCCGTCTTTTAAATTCAATAATTTTATTAGAATTTTAATATTATTAAAAATGAATTTTAAATTTAATTAATGTTTATAAAATTGATTTATGAAACCCATCAGCATAATATTGTCCACCATTTAGGATTGTGAAATTAGTTTTTATGTAGTGAATAAATTGAAAAAAATAAAAGGGAGATCACTTTGATGAGTCTCTACTCCCCCATTGAAGTAGGAAATGAGATGATTTATTTTATGTTGTTGTTTTGTGTTTGGTCTAAGATGCATGTAAAGTTTTGATTTTGCCGTTGTTACTCCTTTTGTGTGGATGATTGGCATTTGTTGTTGTTGGTTTTTTCTCTTATCTAACAAGCACAACCTTTGGGTCCTTTTATCACTATCAATGTGTTCTTTGCAACCAGCAAGTGGGTCCACCTACATGGTGGCCAAAGACTATTAGATGAATTTAATTTGGGACTCATTTTAGTTCATTTACTTTGAAAACGAAATAGCCATGGAAGATTATGAACCACAGAGAGGCACAAAAGATGTGAATGCTTGTGATGATGAAACTCAAACTCTTCATAGTCAAAGTCTTCATCTTTCTATAGGAAACACTAGAAAAGTTCATATTGTCTTGGAATCAAATCATATGTTCTCAAAAGTAAAACTCTAAAACTTGTTTTTCAATAAAAAAATACTCTCTATCAAATGCAGTTTTTGAAATGTAGAAGTTAAAGAAAAAAAAATCATAATAATAATGACCCACAGCCCCCAAAATCTACCATCTAAAATTACTATTTTTTAGATACAACAAAGAAGTTAGCAGCTATCCCTAATTCTTAATATTTTAAGGGGAAAAAAAAGTCTAAATTGTAATCCTATTCCTTTTAAGTTATTATTGATCCACGATATTTATTCATTTTTTCACATTTAGTAAATTTTCAATTTTACATAACTTTATTTATTTTAGTTTGATTTAATTGAACTCTCCAAGCATGTTGATTTAATTGATTTATAAAATTAAAGTTATATTTGAAAATATTAATTTATTTAAACTAATATTTTGTAGTGAAATTTATTTGAATTTTTTTTTTAGAAAAAAAATTAATTTATTTGTACTAATATTTCATGATGCAAGAAAATTGTGGATACATATATAAAATTATTTATTAATATTTTTTTTAATTTATTCATTAATAAGTTTTAATATCATATTGTGAATTTTAATTTTAATTCATTTTTTAAAATAAATTTAATATAATAAAATTTATATTTATTAATATATTTTAATTTAATTTTATCTTTAAATGATGCAAAATTTTTTAATTAGATTTATTTATTTTTCTATCCAATTATATTTTTTCTTAAAGATATATAAATTAAGTATAACTAACTGACAATTTTTTTAGTAAACAAAATTTGAAATCACATTGATGGTTGTGTCATTGATATGTTATTAGTATCTTAAAACCAACACATATAAAGTAATTATAAAGTATAACACTATATAGCTATTCATATGAAAAAAAATAAAGGAAAATATAATTGAAATTGTTGTAACTTGTTTTCAATAAGGATTCTTGGATTTTTCTCATTGTCTTACTTGAGAGAAAGAAATTTAAAAAGTTGTGAAACAACTCACTAAAACAATGAAATAAATTAATTTAAAAGAAAATCGATAAGAATAATAGGAAGATTAATTATCACTTTATAATTTTAATGTTTCATTACCATTTTTATGTATTCCCGTATAAATATTATAATAAAATTTGGATGAAAAGTTGTACATTTTGAAAAGTAAAAAACTATAAACCTTTCTTCTTCCTTTTTTATTCGATTTGATTTAAAATTTAAAATTAAAATTCAAGACTTGAAACCTAATTAGTACACAAAATCATCTTAATTTAAAAGCAAAAATTTTGAAAGACGTAAAACAAATAGAGAAAAAAATATTAGTTTCAACCAGAAAGGATTTTCAAATATAAGTAGAAAAAAAAATATTTTAAATTTTAATTTATAAAAGTAGAAAAAAATATTATGTCAATTTATGATTTTAATGTTCTTAAATTGACAAATGAATCTAAAATTATCCTTTATTTGTTGATTATGATAGATATTAATTATTAATTTTCAATATAGTATTTCTATTTTTCAAATTAATAACTCTAATTAAACCAACTTGTTTATTTTTATGAAAATCGTTTGATTATAATTAAAAGAAATCAAATCCAATTCAATTCAATTAAATACTTTTGATACTTTTTTTTTTAAATTAAATTAGTTTTTCTTAACCATGAATGTTAAAACTAAGATAAATGTATCCAAAAAATGAAAATTATGATTTAAAATTTAACAAATTCTTAAGGACTCGGCAAACAAAAATTGCGTTCCAAATATTTATTCTTTCATCTAACAAAAATATCTTGATACTATTTGTTATACATGAATTATTGTATCATATATGATATTTGAATAAAGTACAAAGTCATCAATAAAATTAACATTTTGATATATTTTCAATCTACAAGAAAAAAAAATAAAAATAGGAATGAATAAGAATATAAAATTAGGAAGAAGATTGAATATTTGGAAAGGTTGATGCATTTAAGAAGAATTTGAGAGAGAGAAAAAAAAAAACTCTATAGAAACAATACCAATTTTAAAGACATTGAATGAAGTTGTTATGTGGTGAAATCATATTTTGAATATTAAATCATATAAGTTGATTAATTTAATTTATTTTTTATTATTACATTTAGTTATTGATTATGATTTTAATAAATTATAAATGAGTTTTTTCTAGTTAAGATTTTATTTTTTTTTTTTTACTTTTTTGAAACCATTATTAGAGTTAAAAGAATTCATTGGTTTGGGACTGTTATTTATTTTGGAATATATATTCGTTATTTTTATATTATAATAATTTCTGGTTAGTTATTTTTTTAGATAATGCTAGTTATGTTTTTTCTGAATTTTAGAATAAACATATTAGACAAATACATAAAAAAAGAAGTTAAAATCAGTTTATTTTATTAAATAAGTGCTTTTTAAATAAATAAACAACACGAACAACTAAATCTATTACTTAGTATTACGTAGATTTTATGGATAAGTTAACTTATAAAAAAAATATTTTTTTATAATTAATTTATACATATAAACTAATTCATAAAAAAAATAATAATTATAAGATAAAAGTTTAAAAAAAATTGGAAGAAAAAAATGATAAATTGTTTGGAAATTTATTGATTAATTTTGAAGATAAAAATACTTTTTCTTTGAGCTGTCATTATCGACTCCATGCATGCTTATGCTTGTTGTGTTGTTTACTTTTCTTCATTACTGTGATAACATGTGCTCTTCTTCTCATTTCTTTTTTCTGCTTCTCTTTATATATCAATAAGAGATTAAAGAAAACATAAAAAAAAACTGTTCAACAAAAATGCTTCTCACGCTTTTGCTTTTTTCGGATCCTTTACGGTGGAAAATAGATTCCACCCCTTTTTTAGTTTAATAACAATCCGCAATTTAACCTAAAAAGATATTATGAAATTAAACTAGAATGTTTCAATCACCAGTGACGTCAGAAACGTCATACCTTGACGTCAGCACCACTTCAACAAATTGGGGTTTCGATTCTGTTTTTTAGGTTGGGCCCGTCCCTCCTCTTTTATAGCCCATTCAGAACCCAATTTCTTGATACTGAAAAGGCTTTTGCCGTTTACACTCCCTAAATTTCTATTTGGTTCTCCTTTCCTTTATTTTCTTTATCATCTACTCTTTTATCTAGAAAATGTATATAACACTATTAATTAAAAATCTCACCTCGTTTAAGATATTTAAGATATGACCGGATTAATATACATAAAGTAGTGCAAATATTTTTTTATTGAGTTAATTTTATAAGAATGAGTTAGACTTAAAATTCATTACTAATATAATATTAGAATCAATTTTAACAAAATTCTTGAGCCACTATTAGATCACTTATAAATTTTTTTTATCGCTATTGGATCACTTATAAATTTCTCGTAAGGGAGGATATTGGAGATCCCACATAACTTAAAGATATAATCAAATTAAGTTAGTTTTGTGAGAATGAGTTAAACTTAAATTTACTGTTAATATTATTTTTTTATACTCTACTCTTTTTTTTTTCATTCTCTATATTTTTTATATTATCGCAGTTTTTAAAATATCAGTGGTCGAAAGTAATTCTACTCCATGATTAATTTCTGTTTTTTTTTTTCAGAAAAGAAAAAAAATTTAGATAGTAAATAGATTGGTTAATATCTCTAAGAAGGCTGAGACTGTGCTTTTTTATGTTTAATCATTAAAGAAGAAAAATGAAAGAAGGAAAATAAAGGTGAACGAAGAAGAATGGTGAAAAGCATAAAGGAAAATGTGTGAACTAGATTATTTAAAAAAAGTGACAAAAACATAATTTCACATAAAAAAGAAGAAAAACTAGAGTGAATTTAACAACTAGCGAGTGTACATAACTAAATTCATGAAAAGTCTTTAATAAGACCAAATTTTTTTCTCTCAAGATATTCAATTTATCATTTAATAAAGAAATATATATATATATATATATTAGTTTAAAATAAAGATGGAATAGTGATATTTAAATAATTATGTAATTGCAATAACACAAGGTAAAATGATCGAATAAAACATGAAGATTATAAGAAGTAATTATATATTAAAAACAATGCTAAATTAGAAAAATAAATATCAAATGGACATTAAGTTAATATTTTTTTTTTCTACGCAAATTTTTCAATAAATACAGTTTTATTTGAATAGAATAAAATTATTATAGATAACAAAATTTTCTTTAAGAATTTACATATCTAGAAATCGATTTTCAAATAACTAGTTAAACTAAAATAACCATAATTAATAGACACAAAGACAGTTTATATAAAAGGAAATAACGTACTGATAAAATTAAAATAAATAGATATTAGGGTGTGAATACTGAAAAAAAGAAACATATATAAATTATTTAATGTATAATCACTTCAATTATTAACATCAAACCTATGTTAAAAAAATTAATCAAATAATAGTAATTAATGTTCTAAACAAAATTGTTTTAAAAATAATTTTAATATTTAATAAAAATAACAATAACAATAATATTATATGAATAGTGAGAAAAGTAATATCATCAAGACATCATCTAAATACTTAATTATATATTGAGTATTGTCTTTACATGTCAACAATTATACCCGAAAACAAATCTCAAATCCAAAAATACTGAATCCATAACAGTTGGGTTTTCTCCTCAACTGCACTGCGACTGACTGCATCAGTTTTGTCTCCTCCGCTATTATTGTTTTAATTTTTAACTCATTTTTGTTACTTTTCTCTCTCTCTTCCCATGGAAATCACAGAAAAATAAACACAGTTTTAATATACTTTTTCTTTTGTCCCTTTATGTCCCTTTCTCTCTCTTATTCTTTCTCTACAATTTTTTTTTACTGTTCACTTTACGTCATTTTAATATTCATGCTACGCTACTCTACATCTAAAAGTTAAGATAGTATCAGAGTTCTTCAATTGAAGCTCCCCTTTTCTGTAAGTAATTCCCATACTGCTCTTCTTTTGTTTTGCCTGATGGCAAGTGTTGCAGACAAATTCCCCTTTTCTATATGTGAATTAGTTGTAGGGTGCTTTTGACCTTCTCCACATTGATATTTGGGGTCCTTGCTCTCAAACATCTTTACATGACCACAGATTTTTTCTTACTATTGTTGATGATCATAGTAGATATACTTGGATCTTGTTAATGAACAACAAATCTGAAACACAGAATCACATAATGACTTTTATTAATCAAGTTGAAAAACAATTGAGTAAACATGTTAAAACCATACGTACGGATAATGGCCCAGAATTCCTAATGAATCAATTTTTTGAATCTAAAGGTATCATTCATCAAACATCCTGTAGGGAAACACCTGAGCAAAATGGGATTGTTGAGAGAAATTTAGCATCAACACCTTCTGAATGTTACCCGTGCTCTCCTTTTGTTAGAAAGTAAAATATAGTGAAGAGAGATTGAAGAAAAGATAATCTTATTCAGTGATACGAGCATGGCTTATATAGCCTACAAGATGTGATAACCAACCCCAAACTATGGGGTAAAAGATCGAAAAATACGTTAACGGATCTCCTAGGAGAATTATTCAAAGTGGACTTATTCAAAGTATAAACAGAAAACTACTAACATTCCCTCCCTTAAGCTAGCTTACAACTAGCTTACTTCTATGACATTTATTACTCCAAGCATATTACGAAGCTTTTCAAATCTCTCTAGCTTTAAAGATTTTGTCATTATGTCCGCGACTTGGTTCTCTGAACTGTAATAACTAAGTCTCACAACTTCATCTTTTACCAAATCTCTGAGAAAATGAAATCGTACTGCGATGTGTTTGCTTCTACCATGAAAGACTGAATTTTTGGATAATTGAATGGTAGAATTGTTGTCACATAATATCACAGTGCCAGATGCTTCCTTCTCTTCAGCTCCAAGTTGTTCTAGAATTCCTCTAATCCAAATACATTGGCAAGCACATGATGTTGCCGCAATGTATTCTGCCGCAATGTATTCTGCCTTAGTGATGGATAAACTTATAACTGGTTGCTTCTTCGAGGCCCAAGACACGGCTCCAGACCCCATTATAAGTACTAGCCCAGAAGTACTTCTGCGATCATCTAAGTCTCCTGCATAGTTGCTGTCAGTATAAGCTATAAGGCTTGCACTTTTCCTTCCCGTTTTGTAAAAAATCCCATATTTTGTAATTCCTTTCACATATTTGAGAAGTCATTTTGTTGCCACCCAATGAGATTCCTTTGGATCCGCCATATACTTGCTGATTAGGCTAACCCCAAACATTAAGTCAGGGTGAGTTACAGTTAGATACATGAGACTACCCACTGCTTGTTTGAATTTTGTAGCATTTACCCTAGAGCCATCTTCATCCTTTGATAGATGAGTTCTTGGAACAATTGGGTTTCTTACTGGATTACACTCTGACATGTTGAACCGTGCTAATATTTCTTGAGCATATCTTCGCTGACAGATGAAAATTCCAACCTCACTTTGAATTACTTCTATCCCAAGAAAGTGTCTCATTCTTCCCAAATCAGACATATCAAACTCTAGCATCATTGAGGCTTTAAATTGTTCACACATTCTCCTATTGTTTCCAGTGAAAATTAAATCATCCACATAAAGGCTAACTATCAAAATGCTGCCTTCAATTTTCTTGGTAAACAAGGTGTGTTCACTAGGACATTTTTCGAAATTCTCTTTAGCAAAGTATGTCTCAATTTTGCTATACCATGCTCTTGGAGCTTGTTTAAGTCCGTATAGTGCCTTTTTTAATTTGTAAACTTTGTCTTTATTTCCCTTTTTTATGAAACCTTCAAGCTGCTGTATGTACACTTCTTCCTTGAGCTCACCATGGAGAAAGGCACTCTTGACGTCAAGTTGGAATACCTCCTATCCATGTTGAGCTGCTAAAGTTAACAATATCCGCACAGTGTCAAGCCTTGCCACTGGAGCAAACACTTCGGTGTAGTCCACACCATACTGCTGTGAGTATCCTTTTGTCACAAATCGTGCCTTGTGCTTCTCAACATTCCCACGTTCATTGAGCTTGGTTTGAAGATCCATTTAACCCCAATATGTGTGACTCCTTTTGGGGCATCAGTTAGTTCCCATGTTTTGTTTCTTTCAATTGCTTTAATCTCCATATTCATTGCTTCTCTCCACTTCAAGCTTTGAGAGGCTTCTTCGTAGGAGCAGGGATCATTACCATTGTCAGCCATCATTAGTGCCATTGGTCTTCACTTCTAGTTATAATTATGTCTTCTTCCCAGTCTGGTGTATCATTTTTCCAGCTTTCTTCAATTCCTTCCCAATCCCAACTCTTATCTTCTTCAAAGATCACATCTCTACTTATAATGACAATTTTTGCTATGGGATCAAAATATTTGTAAGCTTTAGATTCATCACTGACTCCTAAAGAAACACACTGTTTGCTTTTACTGTCGAGCTTGCTTCGCTTTTGATCTGGTACATGAACATGAGCTATGCATCCGAAAACTCGAAGGTGATCCACCTTTGGCTTCTCACCGCTCCATACTTCCTTTGGCGTTTTCTATTCAATTGTTGAAGTTGGACTCCTATTTTGTACATGGATGCACCATTTAGCTGCTTCAGGCCAGAAAGCTTTGGGGACTTGTCTCTCATTTAGTGTTGCTCGTATTGCGTCCATGAGCGTTTTATTTTTCCTTTCAGCAACCCCATTTTGTTGAGGTGTATAGGCAGTGGTTAATTGCTTGGAAATTCCTTGATCTCTGCAGAAGTCTCCAAACTCTGTTGAGTTAAATTCACCTCCTCGATTGGTTCTTAGACAAGTGATGAATGCACCAGCTTCCTTTTCAACACCAGCTTTGAATCTTTTAAACACAGTGAATGCTTTTGACTTCTCTTGCAAAAAATAGACCCAAGTTTTGCGAGAAAAATCATCAATAAAGTTTAATATATACCTTTTATTGTTGTTTGAGGAAGGTGTGATGGAACCGCAAATATCAGCATGTATCAACTGAAGTTGTCTTGAGGCCCTCCACAAATTTTTCTTTGATATTGGCTCTCGGTGCTGCTTGCCGGCAAGACAGGTAGTGCAAATCCCTTTGTGGGGCTTTAACAATGGAAGTCCAGTGACCATATTCTTGCACGCAAGTGTATATAGTCCTTTGTAGTTAAGGTGGCAAAAATGACAATGCCACAAATGATTTTCCTGGTCTGAGGTGGTATCAACTTGCATGCACAAGGAATCTTTAAGAGCTGTTATGTAAAACATCTAATTTCCCTTCATACTGGTGTGCATAATTAACCCTTTCTCTGGATGAAACCCTTTGCAACTACCATCTTATATTAAGATGGATAACCCCTTTTCTTGAAGTTGGCCTAAGTTCAACAAGTTAATTTTAAGTTCAGGAACAAAGTAAACATCAGATATTACCTGAGTAATGCCATTAATTTGTACACATATGTTCCATTTGCCTACAACTGACATTGTTGTGTTGTTCCCAAGTTTCACAGTTCTACATAATCCTTCCATGTTCGCAAACCATTCTCGGTTTCCTGTCATGTGATTGCTGCACCCGGAGTCCAAGTACCATATTTCTTCATGGATTGTTTGATGCAGCTCTTCATATGTCGCAAGTAAGAGTTCTTCATCTTCTTCAAGCTCTGCATAATTAGTCTTCTCCCAATCTGGGCACTCATATTGAAAGTGACCCAGCTTGTGACACTTGAAACACTCAATAAATGTTTTATTGAATGATTGTCTGCCTCTACCTCTTCTTCCTCCTCTGTTGTTGCGTCCTCCTCTGAATGAGACCCGACCTTCTCTGAATGAGCCTCAGCCTTCTCTGAATGAGCCTCTTCTGCCTTTAAAAGGTTGATCATCATTGGTTATCTTCAAGACCTGTTCCTCTGTTTGTAATCCTTGCATGCGTTGTTCATGCACTAAGAGACTGCCATGCAATTCATCAATGTTTAAAACATCCAAATCATTTGATTCCTCTATTGAGCATACAACATAGTTGGACTTGGATGTCAAAGATCTGAGTATTTTGCTAACAATCGTGCTCTCCTTCATTGCTTCACCATTTGTTTTCATTTTGTTAACCACATGAAGCATTCTGCCCATGTAGTTATCAATGGTCTCCCCTTCTTTCATAGCAAGTAACTCAAATTCTCGTCTCAGTGCCTGGAGTTGTACCCGTTTTACCTTTGTGGATCCCTGATACTTCTTCTGCATGGAGTTCCACATTGCCTTTGAGGTGCTTTTGTCAAGAATAGAAAATTCTTGACTTTTAAGTCTTTGAGCTTGGCCTCTTCAATACTCTTTCGTTGTGTCTCGGTCGGAGTTGCAAGAGTTGGAATACCTTCTTTTATAAGTTGCCACATTTCTTTGCTTCGTAAGAAATTCTCCATAGTTATAGACCAAAA
Organism: Macrotyloma uniflorum; assembly: GCA_016859785.1. Lineage (NCBI taxonomy): Eukaryota > Viridiplantae > Streptophyta > Magnoliopsida > Fabales > Fabaceae > Macrotyloma > Macrotyloma uniflorum. The sequence continues at coordinate 455,548 of BDMB01000102.1, forward strand.
GTCATAGTGGCCATCAAACTTTGGGATAACTGGTTGAACAAATTTTTCAGCTACAGACATATTTAACTGAGGCTATTTTCTTTTCCTCAAATATATTCATACAAATTAATTCTTTCCTCTTTTTCTCTCTTCTCAATTTCACTTTTCTCTCTTTCTCCCTCAATTTCTCTCTCCTCAATTTTACTTTTCTCTCTTTCTCCCACGTCTCACTTTTCTCCTTTCTCCTTGCGTTTACTTTTTTCTCTTTTTTCTCTCTCCTCAATTTCACTTTTCTCTCTTTCTCCCTCAAATTCTCTCTCCTTCTCCCACGTCTCACTCTTTTCTCGTGGGTTTTCTCGCGTGTCTCTCTTAAAAAAAAACTAAACCCTAGGTAGCTGCTAGACCCGTTGTGAGGTGAGATGTGTTGCGTTCTGTCTCCTTTTTTTTATTTCTCTGGTTTGCAGTGGTGCGCCGTCGCTGGTTTGGGTGGGCATTCGCTGGTTCGCGTGCCTGGTTGGCGGTCGCTGTTGGACGTTGTCTTCGGTGCCGCGTTCTCTGTCGTTGCTGTCGCGCTGGTGCCGCGCGCGTTCGTTGTCGCCGCTAGTGCTGCGCGCCTTCTTTGTCGCAGGTTGCATTTACTGTTCTGTCGCCGTTGGTGTTGCGCGCGTTCTCTGTCCCGGGTTACGTTTACTATTTCTCTCATTCACGGTTTCTCTTTAACTTACATACGATTGTGCTCACTGGTTCACTATGGATGCGCTGTCGCTCAGCACACAGTAGTGCACACTGTATCAGGCCCCTTACAGAGCTCTGATACCGATTGTTAGAAAGTAAAATATAATGAAAAGAGATTGAAGAAAAGATAATCGTATTCAATGATACGAGCATAGCTTATATAGCCTACAAGATGTGATAACCAACCCCAAACTACAGGGTAACAGGTCGTAAAATACGTTAACGGCTCTCCTAGAAGAATTATTCAAAGTGGACTTATTCAAAGTATAAATAGAAAACTACTAACACCTTTTTCATTCTAACTTACCTATGAGTTTTTGGTGTTACGCTATACTGCATGCTACATATTTGATAAATTGTATTCCTACACCTTTCCTCAAGAACATATATCCCTTTGAACAATTACATGGAAAAATATATGACATCTCCAATTTATGTATATTTGGATGCTTATGCTATATTAGCACTTAAATTTCTCACCGCAGGAAACTTGATCCTCGTTCGAACCCCTGTATTTTCTTAGGTTTCAAACCTCACACAAAAGGGTACCTTATTTACAATCTTGTTACACGTAAATTTGATGTATCTAGAAATATAATATTTTACAAAAACCACTTTCCTTACACTGAGTCTAATGAAAATATTAGTAATTGTTCTCCTTCTTTACCTGTCAACATCACCAATAAATATCAAATTTTTTATACTGATAACCCCCCTGATTTCTATATACCCCAAACAAACAGTCAACCTTCACATTATAACATATCTGATAATAATAATAATGCCTTGCGACGTTCTACCCGTATACGACAACCTCCTTCCCATCTCCGTGATTTTCACACTACACTCACTACAACAAGCTTATCTCCTTTATCCAATACTCGTTATCCCATAGAGTCCTTCATCTCCTATAATCGCTTATCTTCTTCCTTCCGAAAATATATATTTTCTATGACTTCTAATACTGAACCCAGGTCCTACAAAGAAGCTTGCAAAAATGACTACTGGATAAAAGCCATGACAGAAGAAATCCAAGCTCTTGAAGCAAATAAAACATGGACAATTACTAACCTACCACCTGGTAAAAATGCAATAGGGTTTAAATGGATATATAAAATTAAATATAACTCAAACAGATCCATAGAACGTTACAAAGTCAGGTTAGTTGCCAAAGGTTACAACCAACTTGAAGGCTTGGATTATATTGACACATTCTCTCCTGTAGCCAAACTTACCATTGTCCGCATCCTTCTTTCCCTTACTGCAATACATAATTGACACCTCAAACAAACAACTTGATGTTAATAATGCATTTTTACATGAAGACATTAATGAAGATATCTACATGCAAATTCCTCCAAGTATTACTCCAACACAACCAGGACAGGTATGTAAACTGCAAAGATCTCTATATGGGCTTAAACAAGCCAGTCGTCAATGGTTTGCAAGGCTATCTACTTTCCTTATAAATAATGGCTATCATCATTCTATTGCTAATCATTCATTATTCATAAAATTTACTACATCTAACATCACTTCCATCCTTGCTTACGTAGATGACCTAATTCTTGTTGGCAACAACATATCTAAAATTGATCATATTACCAACCAGTTGGATAATACATTCAAAATTAAAAATCTTGGGAACTTAACATATTTCTTAGGTCTTGAAATAGCTCGAAACAAATCTGGAATACATCTCTGCCAAAGAAAATATATCATTGATCTTTTACAGGATACAGGAATGTTAGCTTGCTCTCCTCTCAACACACCTATGAATCATCAGCTTCGACTCAATGCCACAAGTGGTACTCCTCTTCCTGATCCTTCTCCTTATAGAAGGCTTATTGGAAGACTCATATATCTTACAAACACACGCCCAGATATTACTTGCGCTGTACAACATCTTAGCCAGTTCATGTCTGCACCCACTAATGAACATCATAAAGTTTCTCTACGCATCCTTAGATACCTCAAACATGCGCCTGGTAATGGAGTTTTTTTTGCCAGTAATAGCACCCTACAACTAAAAGCTTATAGTGACTCTGATTGGGCTTGATGCATTGATACAAGAAGATCCATCACTAGCTACTCAATATACCTGGGAAATTCTCTAATCTCATGGAAATCAAAAAAGCAACCAACTGTTTCTAGAAGTTCTTTCAAAGCTGAATATAGAGCTCTTGCATCCACTTCATGCGAAATATAATTGATAACTTATCTTCTACAAGACCTGCGCATCCCTTTTTCCAGTCCCTCTTTGCTCTACTGTGATAATCTTTCTGCTATCCACATTGCTTCCAACCAAGTATATCATGAAAGAACCAAACATATAGAGATCGACTGCCACATCATAAGAGAAAAGATTACAAGCGGTTTGATCAAACTGCTACCTATTCCCTCCTCTCTATAGGTTGCAGATATTTTTACAAAAGCGCTTCCTCCAATCTTATTTCATGAGTGGTGTTCCAAGTTGGGAATTGTCAATATATATTCCCAGCTTGCGGGGGGATGTCAACAATTATACCCGAAAACAAATCTCAAATCCAAAAATACTGAATCCACAATGGTTGGGTTTTCTCCTCAAGTGCACTACAACTGACTGCATCAGTTTTGCCTCCTCCGCTTTTACTGTTTTAATTTTTAACTCATTTTTGTTACTCTTCTCTCTCTCTTCTCATGTATATAAATAATGTAATATTATATTAGAAATCATAGAGAAATAAACACACTTTTAATATACTTTTTCTTTTGTCCCTTTATGCCCCTTTCTCTCTCTTATTCTTTCTCTGTAATTTTTTTTATTAATATTTACTTTACGTCGTTTTAATATTCATGCATACACCGTTGTTACTCTACATCTAAAAGCTAAGATTACAAACTAAACATTTTATATTTAGTATAAATAATCTACTTTGTAGAATTATTTTTTTTAATTAAATTTTGCTAAACATTTTTTTGAAGTATTGAGCTGTTTGGACTGAATATAAATATATTATACTAAATTAGGTAAAAAAATATTATGTGAATGATACTAAAAATAATAAATATTAAGTGAAATAGGGCACTTGATATTAAGAATTTCATTTTTCAAACTGAAAATGACTTGTTGAAAATTGTAGCATTTATGAATCAAAATATTTTATCGATCACATTTTGTTTTTTCATCAGAACTCATCCCATTCCCACTTCAATTCAAAAGCTACTCATTACAATTTTAGATTTTCACATTCTTCATCCACATTTTTAGTTTTTGCTAGCTATCTCCAAATTGGCCTTTGCTTTTGAAATTGAAGTCATGGAAATTATTTATACTATTCATCTTACTTACCAACAAATGTGAAAAATCACGTAGTTGGAGTGTCACTTGATAACAAGGTTGCATATCAGTGATCGGGTTCTTTAGAGATTGAACAATCGTGGACTAAATTATGTGGAGCTTTTAAAGTATATACATTTTAGAATGCTGATGTTTTAACATTCTTACTTTTTTTATAAAAGAAAACATATCAAAACTTTAATAAGAGAACAATTTAACTGTCATAAGAAATAAAAGTAGAGAAATCTTATTATGCTTTGTGTGAATGGAAATTCTTAAGAAAATGTTTTCTAAATATCACAACTCAAAGTCTTCCCTTCTGATTACAAAGTTTACATTTTTGAAGTTATGAATATGTATTAAAAATATGTTGATTTGATTATATTTTTAGTTCTTATTTTTACTTTCTTAAAATTGATAAAAGTATAATTTTAATTTTTAAATATTAAATTTAAAAGAAAAAATAGTTCTAAAAGTCTCATTTTAATTCTTTATATTTGATTTATAAATATTAAAATCATAGGTTGTTAATTTAGTAAGATAAAAATGAATATTTTTAAATTTAAAAAATTAAATTCAGAATCAGTCTAAATTTTAAGAACTAAAAATATAATTAACTCAAAAAATTTATATTGTAACGAAAATGGGATTCTTTGGTGGGGCTATAACGTGTTGCGGGCTTTTATTATACGCGACAAGAGCTTCCTTATCAGGCCCAAGAATCAACGTAGCATGAGACTTCCGTCAATCTTCAGACAGCACCATTCCACCAACTAAAAAATGTTTAAAAAATATTTTAACAGATAAACTTTACTTAAAAAAAACTTATTTGAATAATTTTTTTAAATGTGCTATTAATATATATATATATATAATTATAATATATGGGTAGATGTAAAATTAATTTTTGAAAATCAATTTATAAATAATAAATTAAACTTAAAATTTTATTGTAATAAATTTAAAAATACTGGAGAAGCAGGTTGAATAGAGTCACCACACATTTAATTTTTGTTGTGGGTGGATACTATGTAGGTGAAGAAGTAAGGTTATGAGAACTCGAGTTATACTGGTTTACTTTAAACTCTTGGGCTACGTTCAATTCTCTTTTAAAAAACTCTTAAAAGGTTCCACTATTCAAAACGAGTACACAATGTCACTCCTGGCTACAACGAGTACACAATGCCACTCCTAGCTACAACGAGTACACAATGCCACTCCTGGCTACAACGAGTACACTAAGCCACTCTTGGTTACGACGAGTACATTAAGCCACTCCTGGCTCTCCCGTTCTAATCTCCCCATGAGACTAAGAACTACGAGTATTCTTAACTGCCACTCCTGGCTACAAAGAGAATAGTGTTTGAGTAAAGACTGTAGGAAAACTATAATAGAGAGGATATACAATAAGATGCTCCTAATTGAGACTCTAACTTCACTATGGAAGAATATAACAATGACTTCCTCTCTAAACTTTCTAACAACTTGTATATAATTGTAATTGTTGTAACCGTTGTGTTGTGATTGGTGCTTTTGCCTTTGTCATCCTCTACTTTTAATATTCTTCAAAAATATAACCGTTGTAGAAAAATCTTCAGCTTTAATATTCTTCAGATATTCTGATGATAATATTTTAATATCTACATGTGTCAGATTATTATGATTTTTCTCTCAATAATACTTCTTTAAAAACTCTTGATCTGATGACACCTATTAATAGGAAATACAGTGCAAATACGAAATATATTTTTTTTATAACAGACGGAATATTTCCTTTTATTTACGAGATGATATATTTGATTTTATAACTCTTATTTAAATCTTCATATAATATTTCATTTTATTCTTTCAAATAATATTTCATTTTATTCTTTCAAATAATATTTCAATACTTGATTTCTATATTAAGCCAACTAGCCGTTATACGATATACTGTTCTTATATATTTATAGAATATTATATAAGCGACATTTCATTTAGCAGTATTATCAATTATAAGATAATTATTTTATAAACGCTTTTCTATTAACCTTTGATTTATTCAAAACTTATTTTCATTTATTATCATCAAAACATATTGTGTGCATGTTATCCAATAGACTGTCCGGGTTCTAACAAATACATATTTGAATAACAATCTAAATAGTATTTATGTACTTACAAGAACCAAGTAATACCTCAAGATAATCTTCCATCTTTCTTAATACTTTATATTTCACTTGAATTCTCAAAATTATACGGGGTGTACTTACAATTACACTTCAACATTCAAGTCAAGAGAATAAATAGAGTTTAGTATGTAATTAAAAATAGATGATTATATCATACCTTGTTGTGTTTTCTATTTATAATGTATTTTAATAACCACCTTAGTGATTTTAAACTATAAGGTTCTTTAGGTGATATGTGTTGTCTCTAGCGAATTTTGTAGGGATCCTATTGCTTGATAGATTATGTAGTAGTAACAAAATTGATTTCATTATCGTTGGGCTCTTGATTGATAGGGTCGAGTACTTATTGAATATGGTCAAGGACACGTCGGTCGTTATGCCCGTGTAGGTGCAACCAAGGGCATATTGGTCAATATGCCACTATAGATCTTGGTTCCTAACCTATCTAGTATAATTTATATTTTCAAAAACATCATAAATGGGAAAAATATAAACATATAGCATACTCACTACATCCAAATCAGTTTATTATTTGGAAACATTAGTACTTTTCAAAATTATACTATAATAACATTTATAAAAATTAAAATCTATACAAAGGAATTGCATGAGATGATGTATGATAATTTCATATGACAATGAGGAAAATGTAAATCCTATTGAAAGGATGTTTATATATATATATCCTATGAATATTGTGAAGTTGACAGTAGTGTATTTGGACTTAGGGATGTGCTTAACTAGGATATCTAGACTTTAGTGATATTCAAAATCACATAGACTAAGGTACTATGTGATGATGAAAAGTCGATTGAGGCTTTACCAATTGTTCTTTAAAGCAAATGAGGCTTGGAGGGGGTAATTGGTTGATGCTACCCTAATATGTGGTACCAATAATGGAGACAGACGGGATGATCCTAAAAGAGAAAAAGATAGAATGTCGATATGTAGAGTTGATATCGATTTAAGCATTCATCATCAGGTGTTAATCTCTCATGTCTGTAATCCATATAATTTTCTAGAAATTATCTGTTTGTAGATGTATAAACCTTAAGTATACTAGTACTAGTACACCTTGGTATGTGTGATTATGTATGCTTAATTTATTTAAAAAATATATTCTTATATAAATTTATATTTATATATTTTTTTATTAACTTACATTTTTTTTATTGTCTTATATTTTGTTTAATTGATATGATTATATTTTTTATACGAGAATAAATAATATATAAGGAGAAGATCTATAAATAAATAAATATGAGATATGATGTAATTAGGTAATATAAATATAAAATTTTTAAATAATTGTATTTGAAAAAAAAATTCAATATGATATATGATATAATTAAAAGTAGAACTTTTATATTTATTAATAATCTGATTTAAGTAGAAAATCTATTATGTATAGGCGATATATTTGAGGTTTGAGGTTTGTTCCAAAATTACATACACTAATACTATTACAATATACATGTATATCTACATAACGCTAAAAAGTAAAATACAAGACACCTATTTTTTTATATGATATCAAAATATTAATATAGAAACGAAATGAGATTTATCTCTCCTAACAAAATATTGTCTTTATGCAGACTCACAAAACTAAAAATTAAACTCAATGATTTGTCAACCACGTTGAATCATACTAGTGATATACATTGTTGCCAATTTCAAAGCATCGTTGGTGAATATTGACTGGGCACAGCTCAACACTCAAGACAAGATTCTTGCATAGTACTGCGTCAAAGTCCTCCCCTAAAAGTAAAAAGTTGTTAGCCTAAATGCCACACTGCCAAATCATCACCTCACTCACACGTGCGCTGTGACCCTGGAATTTAATTCAAAATTGCCTCTTCTTCAAACAATAAACTTCGATATAACTAACGTCATTCATAAGACAACTTCAAACGTTCATGAACTTCAAAGAGAAACCATGTCCAATTTCCAGATTAGATACAATTATTTTGGTATAAAAAAAACCCATTAATGCAGAGATTTTATCATTCACATTAATGCAAAGTATATTTTAAATTCTCCCTTCAAATTCTCATTTCTAACTGATAAGAAACACTTTCACATTATAAACTACATTTTTTTTCTTCAAATGCTGTTTCGAATTGACCTGAAACGTTACAACATAAGATGCAGACAAAATTGAAGATGATATTAGGTTAGGTGGTGGCGAAGTGGTTGATGGAATTGAGGAGGTGAAGAGGAAGGTTCTGAAGAAGAACCCAATCCAAGCCAACAAAACCTGACCCAGAATCCGGTTTGAAAAGTTATGGAAGGTCAAATTGGAGAATGAATTCAGCGACGGGAAGGAAGTGGTGCTGGGAAGATTGAAGAAGAGGTTTTGGGATGATGGGAATTGGAAGATGACTCATGAGAACAGATGAGACAAGAAAACACCATTTTGAGGATCTTCTTCAGAATCTGACCCCTTTGAGGGATCAATCTGGGTGCTGAAGTTGGTGTAGCCATATGTTCGAAAAAATGGTGATTTGAAAGTGGAAATTGAAATGGGAAGTGGAAAGTGAAGGGTGACGAGTGCCGACGTAGTTTAAATAACAAGTGTTTAGACCGCGTAAACCGAGTAGGGTAGTGCGCGTAAAAGGACACTAATCTCGTTTTCATTTTCTATATAACTTATTGAAAAGAGAAGACTCCTTCCAAAGTAATTTTCTTTTACTTTTTGTATGTAAGAAGAAGGGGTTACTAAGGGTAAATTATTAGAAGGAGATTTTAAGTCTTTTTATAAAACTGGTTTATGAAACAAGATTTGATGTTATTATTAGATAATATGATAAAAGTAAATTTTAAATTTATCTATTTTCATAAAATTAATTTATAAAATAAAATTTGTATTCACTTAATATATTTTAATTTTATCTTATTTTTAAATAATATAGAATCTCTAATACATTTTTATAATGTTAAGATTTGCTAACTTGAAAATGAACACATTAATGGATGGTCCTATAATAATTCGATAATAAATGGACTGATAGGTTTAATAACTTTACTAGAATAGACTCTCGTATTATATTAAAAATAAATTTTAAGTCTAATTTATTCTAATAAAATTAATTTATGAAATAAGATTTACACTAAATTAATATATTTTAAATTTTAAATTGACTTTATTTTTATAAATAAAACAGACGATGTAAAAATTTAAGACATACGCAGAGTGGGGAAGTAAAAATTTAAGGCATACGCAGAAGCTGATGGCTATGCTCGGTTTGGGCCATATTTGAATGGGTCTCTGCTTCGTGTTTGGGTGTCGGGTACAATCAATATGTCCAAACACGGTTGCTTTTATGATCTAGATGCTACTTCCTTTGAACAAGTCACTTTCATGCATTTTTTTTTTCTTTCTATTTACTACTTTACTAGGTGCCTAATTCTTGCTTTCACTTATAGTTCTGAATTACCTACATACCATAAACTACTAAATAAGTTGCTAGTTTTATCTCTAATGTGTGGATAATACCATCGAATAAAACTATATTAAAAAAATAATACATGCATATAGACTCTCATATGATACTTAGAAAGAGAAAAAAAAAAATATATGTTATTATGTGATAGTAAAAAAAGAAAAATAATTAGGGATTTTAAAAAAACTAATATCCATGTATTACTACTCTTCTTATTGTTATTATATCTAGATAATAAAAATAATTCGAAAATATTTAATGATGTGATTTATAATATATATTTTTTTATTTGATGTTTAATAAAAGAAAAAGTGAATAAAGAGAAAAAAAAAATGCATTACTATGTATACTTTGGAAGTGGTGGCTGATTTCATTTCATGTAGAGGAATTATAGTTGATCACCAGCTGTGGTCTAGGTCAACTATAAAGTCATTAAATTTGAAAATAAAAGTGAAACCAACCAAATGTGTGTGAATATATATAAATGCTTTTTAACGTCTTATACGTCGTCTATTATTTTTTTTTCTTTTCTTTTCGATATTTCATTTATTGTATTTTCAACACCATAGCTCTTATTTCTCACATAAACTATAGTTTTCACTCGAGTCTAGTTCCTTGTATTTTTTTTATTTTATTTTTATATAAAACTGATGTGACGTCTTCTCAAGGACACAAGAACAAAAAAACTAATTGAATGTAGGTTATCTTTATTAATTTTGATTAAGTGCATAATTCTTGTGTTCTTTTAAAGTTTGTTTTTCTTCTATTATTAAGAAATCTAATATTTTTTTCACTTAACATAATAGTGATAATACTTTTTTTTAAATTTTTATAAAATAAATATTTATGTTATATAATATGCAAACTATAAGTACAAATTAATAATATGTTAAAATAAAAAAAATTAAAAAAATTAAAAAAATTAAAAATTTAAATGATTAGGTATCTATATAAAGGTAGACTCATTCGATTTGTATGAATAGAATTAGTTTCTAGTCAAATATACCTAATGTTCCGTTACAAAGAAAGAAAGAAAATGTGAGAAAAAAAAGAAATAGAATAAAAAGTACTTATTCATTTAAGCAAAAAATAACATGAAAACAAAAGAAAAAACATATTAATTCTAAAATAATAAATAAATAAATTAAAATTAATTAATTATAAATTATATCTTTATTTCAAAGAAATAATATATATTTTATATGAATAGTAAAACATGTACAATTTAATGAAAAATGAGATATTTTGGGTTTTCTGTCTTGGGAACCATTTTCAAACTTGGTTTGGAGCCCACTGTTATGACTCTCATCACTCTCATTAATGGGCTTTGTGTGCAAGGTAATGTGGCTCAGGCAGTGGTGTTGGCTGATCATATGGAGAAAATGGGGTATCGATTAGATGTTTACTTACACTTATGGGGTGTTGGTTGGGTGGCGGTTGGGTGGCTAAGGAAGATGGAAGAAAGGAATTTGAAACCTAATTTGAAAGCACTGTTATCGATGGTTTGTGCAAGGATGGATTGCTATCTGAGGCATTAAATTTGTGCTCTGAAATGAGTGGGAAAGGTGTTCGGCCAAATCTTGTCACTTACACTTGTTTGATTCAAGGTCTTTGCAACTTTGGGAGATGGAAAGAAGTTGGTTCTATTCTGGATGAGATGATGAAAATGGGAATGATGCAGGACTTGCAAACACTCAATATTTTAGTGGATGCTTTTGGCAAAGAATGAAAAGTGATGCAGGCTAAAAGTGTGATCGGATTTATGATTATAATGGGTGAGTAACCAGATATCTTTACCTATAATTCGTTGATTCATTTATATTGTTTACCGGACATTGTAGTTTTCACTTCACTTATCCATGGATGGTGTAAGAACAAAAACATCAACAAGGCTATGCATATGTTGGAGGAAATGGGTAAAATGGGATTTGTTCCTGATGTTGTCACTTGGACCACTCTTATAGGTGGGTTTTGTCAAGCAGGTAGGCCATTAGCTGCAATAGAACTGTTTTTTAATATGCATAAACATGGTCAAGTTCCTAATATCCAGACTTGTGCTGTTATATTGGATGGCCTGTGTAAAGGAAATCTTCTTTCTGAGGCAGTGTCATTGGTTGAAGCAATGGAGAAGAGTAATTTGGATCTTAATATTGTCATTTATTTTTATACCATTTTGCTTGATGGAATGTGCAGTGCTGGGAAATTGAATGCTGCATTGGAACACTTTTCTAGTTTGCCTGCTAAAGGTTTGCAAATTAACGTTTATACTTATACCATTATGATTAAAGGTCTCTGTAAACAAGGACTGTTAGATGAAGCTGAAGACTTGCTGATGAATATGGAAGAGAATGTCTGCCTGCCAAATAGCTGCACTTACAATGTCTTTGTCCAAGGCTTGCTGACAAAAAAAGAGATTGCAAGGTCAATAAAATACCTTACAGTAATGAGAGACAGAGGTTTTTCAGGAGATGATGCCACCACAGAAATGATTATCAACTACTTATCTACTAGTAATGGAGACATCGGAATTCAAGAATTTTTGTTTCCAAAGAGATAGCACATTTCGAAAGTTCTACTAATCTTTATTCAAATCCATCCTCTTAATTCATTCATGTTCCACAATTCCTATTTATAGGACCCCAAAGTGAGAACTGGAATGGGCTTCACTTCAGAACTTAATTTTTAAACATACAAAACCATTACCATTTAAGAGCTTTCCACCTGACAATTTATGTGTGCAGGAGAGTTGGTCCTTAACATGCCATCATAGCCTCTATAGATAAGTACTTGTGAGTTTGACCCTTGCTGCTTCTATCCTTCATAATTAACTCAAATTAGAGCCCAAGGTAAAGTGGGTTAGTGCACTGTGCACACTTCAAGCACAAGAAGCCCTTGTCAAGGGGATGTTAGATGTAATTTTTTCTTAGGTCCACCAAACAGCTTAAGCTTTTAATAGAATTGCACCTTGACATTTTTATTGGTAAGTATTTTCACCTCTGCTTGCACATTTATTTTGATATATCCTCAACAACATATTAAAATTGCTTAGAATAAATATACTTATGTGCAATTTAGATATTGGGCCTTATCCTTGCATTTTTATGGAATTGAGTAGTTCTTTTTACTTCAGGTGTATGTTTGCCTACAAGTAAGTTTTTTGATGAAGCAAGTTACATTAGGATATATTGTTTCTGCACAACATTAGGGATAAATTGATCAATTTTACTAGGAAATGATAATAGACAGCGTAAAGATCTGCAGGTAAATTCAGTATCGTTAGAATTGATGATTGCTTATTGCTTAAAGTTATACATCTATCAAAATGATTCCATTAATGTAACAGAATTTAATGAGACATAAGATGGCTTTACAAGTCACTCCTTTTTCAGCTACCGGTATTCAAATTAATAATTTTCAACTGTGAATGTAGAACTCATTATGCTCAATGGGAAAGATCTCGTGAACTGGACAATCTGTATTGGTCTATAATATACTATACATCTGTATCGTGGAAACTTCTCACTCAAAAGTACTGTATCATCCATGAATCTGGGTTGGTCTATAATATACTTTTCTGAGCTAATGTTATTTGTATTTTTTTTTTCTTCTTCAGAAGGATTCCAGATCCTTCTTTTCTTTACTCATTTCCTTTCCTAGGTCATTTTTTTTTTTATAGGAAAACATTTCCATATTTATTACATGTTAGGATGCTTGCTGCTGCCCATTCTGAAAGTCTGACAGCCTAGAACAATGTTATTTTTTTACTTGACAGTTTTAAAATAATTGTTTGACTCCAAGGTTCTTGATTTGCAGATTGAAATCGATTAATGCACTCATTTAGTTGACTCTTACTTACGAGGGAAGACCATCGAGAATTCAGGATAGCAGGTTACTCAAACATTTCTTTGTAATATTTGACACTGTTATTTTTTATTTTTTCTTTCTAATCTTTTAGCATTATAAGTTGTTTTTTTCTTCTAAATGTATAAATTGTGCTGTAGGCTCTAGCAAAATTCTGATTTTAAGTTAAACATGGGCATGGTTTTTTTTTATGGTTTCCTTAATATTATGAGTATTGATTTATGGACACCTATATTTTTATAGGATACTCACGTGACATCCTATGTACCTGAAAATTTGGATCTCCAATCTAACTGTTGCCCATTTGAAAGGTGGTTATTTGGATTAGAAAGAAAATTAAAAAAAAAAAAGTAGAAAGAAAAATTCTTTCGATTAAGAGAAAGAAGGTAAAAATAAATAAAAATATTAACTCCCTCGGTTTCATATTATAAGACATATTTTTAAAAGAAAACTTGGTTCATAATATAAACCATTTTATAATTTCAATAAATTTATTTTTTAAATTTTCTTATATACCCATATTAATCACATGATCATTTGTATTCTTATTAAATAGTAGAAAGAGTAACTAAGAATTAATTCTCTTTCATTATTATCTACTAATATATCTTTCACTATCATCTATTTGCTTACTTATTTAACTTTTATTGTTTCATATTCATCTCATATATTACTTGTTTATTCAATAGAATCTTTTATCATCCTAGGTAAGTAATCAATTAGTATATTCAAATTTACTTCTTTATTACTTTTTGCTTTTTAATATTGTCATTTTAATCATCTCTAAAACTTTTTTTTTTTTTTTAAGTTGGTTGAAAACTTATAAAAATATTAAAGAATGTGAAATTGTTGAAAATTCATATGAAAGTGTTGCAACAACCATACAAATTGATCTGAACAAAAATCCTATTTTTTTTCATCTTTTATTTCATAACTATCAACACTATTTAGTTCTCATTGAAATGAAAATGGATTGGATTCATCTTCATTATATGAATGAGGTGGATCAAATCTATATCAATTAATATTTTCAGATTGTAATATAGATGGTAACAATTAATGTAATTTCAATATTTATATTTACTGGATAGTATTGGAGTTCTAATTTTAAAATATTTGAAAACTATTCTAACCTCAATTTTAATTTGTATTTTTATTAAAAAATTAATTCATTTATAAAGACTATTTGTTATATTTCAATTAATTCATTTAATAGTAATTAATAAGAGTAAAAATGGAAGATTGATAAAACATTATACAAATTATTTTTCTTTTATTTGTATGATTTTGTTAAATATGTCTTATAGGAGTATAATTTTTTATTAATTTTCCATTTTTATCCTTACCAATTACTATTAAAATACAACTAATAGTCTTTATAAATAAATTAATTTTTTAATAAAACTGTAAATTGAAATTGAGGTTAAAATGATTTTTAAATTGTTTAAAATTAGAATTCGAATGGTTTCAATCTAATATTTTAATTGAAATTTGGTTTGAAAATTTCAATCAAAATTTTTAATTCCCACCAAATTGAAAATACAAATATTGAAATTACACTAGGTGTTACAACTTTAATATGTAATATAATTTAAAAATATTAGTTAATATAGATTTAAATAATACTTCAACTCATTCACATAATCAAGATGAATTGAAGTGTTGATAGTTATGAAATAAAAGATGAAAGAAATATAGGATTGAATGATATTATATCATCTTCAAATGGAAAATTATTCACATCAAAATTTACAAAAATTTGATCAAATTGTTCTTTACAATCTTTGGACTGCATTTCTTCTTTAGGATTTTGTTTAGATCAATTTGTACAATTCTTGCAACCCTTTCATATAAATCCTTAACAATTTCACATTCTTTAATATTTTCATGAGTATCCAACCACTTCAAAAAAACATGTAAGATCCATCTCTATTTTGATGGTTAAAATATGAAATATTAAAAAACAAAATGTAATAAAAGAGGAAATGTGAATATGTTAGTTGATTACTTATTGTAGAAGATAAAGTCCATTAAATGAATGAGATGAATGTGAAAGAATAAGAGTTAAATAAATATTAATAGATAATAGTGAAAGATGTATTAGTAAATGATATTGAAAGATAAAAAGTGAATTGAATGAAAAAGAATTATTTTTTAGTTACTAATTCTTTATTTCTCTTTCTACTATATAATAACACAAAATAAGGAAAATATATTGGAAATACTTTATATTATTAATCAAGTTTTCTTTGAAAAGTATGTCTTTTTTATAATATGAAAGAGGGAGTACAAATTAATTGTTTTTCTTGGTTTATGTGATTTTGTGAGATATGTCCTATAATATGAAATAAAGGGAGTACTATTTTTAATATTATTTTTTAAATTATTTATTATTATAATAATATAAAGAAAATAAAAAATAATTAATATAATAATATTGTAAACAATGATCTAAATAAATGTTAATGAATGTAGGAATGTGTATGAAAGAAAAATAAAAAAACAAAGAAGCTATAGTGAGTATCAAGTAGAATAAATTTGAACGTGAGAAAGGCATACTAATTTCTAAAAGTTTGTTTTTTCACTTTCGTTATTTGCAAAATCAATGTAAATCAATGTCACACGACTTTCCAAACGCCAAGGCAGATAGGCAAGAATTAGAGGAAAAAGAAATGAGTGGAAAGAAAGAAAAAAAATAGAATGAAATGAAAGTTGTTTATTTGAAAAGAAATAGAGAAAAATGATGAAAAAATATTTTATCATATTATTTTATTTGATTTTTAATTTTTAATATTATTTTATTAACTTATTGTAAAAGAAAATTGAAAAAATAAATCAGACCCCACAATCTATTACGTGGCCCTATAATTGATCATGGGAATGTTTAAGTAAAAAAGAGTTACAAAACACAATATATTCTATTATGTTGTGATCAGATGCTACTTTCTTCTCTTTTCTGGGCATTTGAATGAAGAAACCAAAACCTCTGCAGACCACACCTTTTTTCTTTTTGTCTCCTCCCTCCTTTCCACCCTATCAAACCACCCTCCCTCCCTCCCCTCCTCTTTCATCTCTAAGAACCTGACTGTAAATCTTCCATTTTTCTTGCATGAGATGACATAGGATGAATCTCAATATGGACAAATGCAAAAAGCATAATTCTGATCCTCATCTAATCCGCGACTCCACTTATATTCATTTTGGTATCAATTTTATTCTCTGCACCACTACCAAGCCCATTGTTACTAACACTCGCACACTTGTCCTTGAAATATTGGCTCAGGGGCCATTGATCAAATTACTTGCTCCTTTAATAATTTTTTAAAATTTTCAAAAATAAAATCTGTATACATTAATTTACCTGATGGTTCCATGATTATTGCTCAACTATCTCCCCATTTTATTCTTATCTTTACGTGCCAAATTTCAAATTTAATCTCCTTCCAATTTCCAAGCTTTTATCTTCACTTAAATACACTATCACTTTTTTCAATTTTCATTGTCAAATATAGGAAATGAAGTTGTTGAAGATGATTGGTTTAGCCAAGTTGAAGCATGAATTGTACCAATTGGAGATCAATAAGAATAATAGTGATAAAAGAGAACTAGAAGGAAGAAAGAGAGAACGAAAAAATAGAATGAACCTCACAGTGGGTTATCAGAATAGAGAGATAAGAATGTTGAGTCACTATTACAAAAGTCGCCTTTTGTAAAAGCCAAAACCGAATTATATACTATGGTAAAGACTCTTTCCAACGCACCGTACCGCTTGAACCGCACCGTTTCTAGAAGCGGTTACTTTATTTATATCAATACCCTGCCCTAGAAAGAATCCTTGTCCTCAAGGACTAAAATTGGGAAATTTTTTCTTTAAATCATAGAAAAATTCCCATGTTGCGTCTTCTGGCAACTGGTGTTTCCATTTTACAAGAACTTTGGTGACTGCCATCCCTCTTCTCTTCACTGTCATTCTGTCTAAAATAGTTTCTGGTTCCTTCTGTTGCAGCCTTCCTTCTGCTTGATAAGGCAATTCCGTGGAAACTATTGCCTCCCCCACATGCTTCTTCAATTGCGATATGTGAAATACATTGTGGATCTTTGAATTCACAGGAAGTTCTAGCTTATAAGCTACCTCTCCTATCCTGTCCAAAATCTTGTAGGGCCCATAGCATGTGGGACTTAATTTGGCATTAGGTTTGGAGGTTACTGAAATTTGTCTATAGACCTGTAGCTTCACGTAAACCAGGTCCCTAATTTCATACACTATCCGATCTGTTTCTATCAGCTACTTGCTTCATCCATTCTTGTGCTCTTTTCAAATGAAATTTGATTACCTTCAGCATCTCTTCTCTTTTAGTGAGACTTCTGTCCACCAATTCTACATTAGATTCTCCTGGTAGGTATGGTAGGTGAACAAGAGGAATCTGACCATAAACAATTTCATAAGGTGTAGCCTTAATAGCCGTGTGGTATGTTGTGTTATACCACCATTCCGCTAAGGGAAGCCACTTCACCCATTTGTGGGGTGAATCATTGCACATACATCTTAGATAAGTTCCCAAACACCTATTTACAACCTCCGTTTGTCCGTCTGTTTGAGGGTGATAACTTGTGGACAGCTGAACTTGCACCCCATGTACTGCCATAAATTCTCGCCAAAATTGACTAACAAAGATCGGATCCCTGTCACTAGTTATAGTTTCAGGAAATCCATGTAATTTGAACACATGGTCTAGGAAAGATTGTGCAACATCCCTTGCTGAATACGGATGAGTTAGGGCCATAAAATGAGCTGCTTTACTAAGCCTATCCACCACTACCATAATCACATGTTTTCCTTCTGAGTTCGGTAGTCCTTCAATGAAGTCCATGGTGATATGCTGCCAAATAGTTTGGGGAATGGGCAGAGGTTGTAGTAGCCTAGGACTGGCAGCAGTGCTATACTTATTCTGCTGACAAATAGAGCAACGTTGGATAAAATGCTTAATATCACTGTTTAATCCCTTCCAATAAATCACTGCCTATACCCTTTTCAAAGTAGCATTAATTCCTGAATGACCCCCTTCAACTGACGAATGTAGCCATTGTAAAACCTTTTTCCTTAAACATCATATCGTTTCCCACTACCAATTTACCCTTCCTCCGCAGCTCATTGTTTCTCCATGTATAATGTTTGTGTGAATTCGTATTCCCCTGTAGCTCTTTTATCACCTTCTGCAAATTTATGTCTATAAGCCAAGATTGTTGTATTTGATTCATCAACTCCGATTGTAATTGAAGTGTAATAATTGCCCTGCACTCCACTGTTTCCATTCTTGAGAGAGCATCAACTACTACATTGTCCACTCCTTTCTTGTATTCTACAGAGAAATCGAATTCCATCAATTTCACCAACCATTTCTGCTGAAAATCTGTAGTCCACCATTGGTCTAGAATATATTTTAGGCTATAATGATCTGTTTTGATTATAAAATGCCTATTCAGTAAATAGTGCCGCCACTTTTGTACTGCAAAAACTACTCCCAACAATTCCTTTTCATATGTTGAATAGGCCTGCTGTTGTTGGTTAAAAGTTCGGCTAATATAGGCAACAGGATGATTGTCCTGCATTAGAACCGCCCCTAGCCCTTGTCCTGAAGCATCCACTTCCACCAAGAACACCTTTGAGATATCAGGCAGTGCCAAAATGGGTGTGCTGGTCATCGACTTTTTTAGTGCTTCAAAGGCTTCTTTGGCTTTGTCTGTCCAAATAAGTTTGTCTTTTTTCAACATCTCTGTCAAAGGTTTAGCTATTACCCCATAGCCACGAACAAATCTCCTGTAATAACCTGTTAGGCCCAAAAACCCTCTCAAGTGTTTAAGGGTTTGGGAAGGCCATTCCACAACTGCTGCCACTTTAGCCGGGTCTGTAGACACTCCTTCTTTATTAATAATATGGCCCAAATACTCCACTTGCTGCACCCCAAAATAGCATTTATTTCTTTTAGCAAATAGAGTGTTTAATCTGAGAGTTAACAACACCTCCTTTAAATGTTGTAAATGGTCTGTCAAATTCCTGCTATATATCAATATGTCGTCAAAAAACACCAGTAAAAACTTCCTAAAAAACTTGTGAAAAATAGAGTTCATTAAGCCCTGAAATGTAGCTGGTGCATTAGTGAGGCCAAAAGGCATCACCAAATATTCATAGTGCCCTGCATGGGTCCTAAACGCTATTTTCCACACATCATCGGGGTTCATCCTAACTTGATTATACCCTGCACGCAAGTCAATCTTTGAAAAAATAGTAGATCCTATTAATTCATCCAACAAATCGTCTACTAAGGGAATGGGAAATTTATTTTTTACCGTTCCTTTATTCAATTCTCGGTAGTCCACACAAAGCCTCCATGACCCATCCTTCTTACCTACAAGAACGACTGGACTGGCATAAGGGCTGCAGCTATCCCGAATAACACCAGATTGCAAGTATTCTTGTATGAGTTTATCAATAATATCCTTCTGATGCTTAGCATACCTATAAGGTCGTTTGTTAACCGGATTAACTCCTTGCATGAGAGGAATACTATGATCATGTCTTGGTCGAAAGGGCGGTAACTGTTGTGGTTCTTGGAATACATCCGCAAATTCTTTCAACAAATTTTCAACTCCCACCGGTAAAGTTACCTGATCCGCATGTGTAGTCAATGAACACAGTAAATCGTCCTTGGAGGCATCAAGATGCATCATAGACAAATGTACCCCTTCTGCAAAAGCCTTGCACAGCTGCTGTTTGGTTGCAGTTTTAACCTTGGTATTAGTGGATCCTGTTAGCACATGTCGTCTTCCTGGCACTTGAAACTCCATTGTGAGTTTGTCAAAGTTCCACAAAATATCACCCAATTGAATGAGCCATTCAATTCCCAGCACCAGATCACAACATCCCAGAGGTAAAAGAAGCATATCAGCTCTAAAAGTAGTGTGCTGAATTTTCCAACTGAAATTCTTGACCATTGTCGAAATCTTGATTTTGGAGCCATCCGCTACAACCACATTCAAGGGATTAATATTTTCTACCGCACACCCATATTTTGTTGCTACTTGGGTGTCCAGAAAATTGTGAGTGCTCCCGTTATCGATCAAAATGTGTAAGAGTTTCTTTTGGTAATAACCCGTAATCCTCATAGTTCTAAAACCTACTACTCCTGCCAATGCATTGACTGAAATTTGTGGCTCTTGAACAAGTAATTGGGTTGCGCCATCACCCGTAAACACCTCACTAGTATCCACCTCGTCCTCCGGCTCTATTACATGAATTTGTAACTTCTTGTGGGTCAACCCATGTTCTGGGGAATAAGGCTCATCACAAAAATAACATAGCCCTTTAGCTCTTCTTTCCGACATGTACGCGGGTGTGAAGGTCCTTTGCGGTTTAGGTTTCGAATTTACAGTAGACGCTGTCGTCGGGACTTGTGTAGGTGATGGAGCAGGACCCAAAACTCCCCTTTGGAACCTTGCAGAAGCGTTGATTGAATTGGCAGATTCATACATTCGTGCTAATGTAAAGGCATGTTGTACGGATCTAGGTTGGAACATTCTTACCATCATTTGGATGTCTTGCCTTAGCCCACCCAAAAAACAACTTAGTACATACTCCTCCGATAGATTCAATCTGGTAATAATTGAATCAAATTCTTCATGGTATTCATCCACCGATTTCTTTTGCCGTAAACGCATCAACTCTGCCATAGGATCATCACATATATCGCCAAAACGATCACATAAGTGTTTCTTGAATTCAGTCCAAGAAAATGTAAAAGAATTCAAACAAGATTTGGCCAAAGCAGTATGCCACTGCAACGCTTTGCCTTCCAAATGCACAATTGCTATCTTTATCTTGAAATCTTCCGGGGTATTATCAATGAGAAAGTAATTTTCACACTGATGTATCCATTGATTCACGTTTTCGCCATTGAATCTGGGAAATTCAATATGTGCTAGCCGAGTTCCGCACACAGAATTGGGAGCGGAACGTGAACCCCGCAACATATTATCACTAGAAGGATTACTCTCGACCATTTTCTGTGTAACCAATTCTTGCATTGTTTGTTTCATAGAAGCGGCTAACTCCATAAAACGAACATCCATCTTTTGAGACAGATGTTCCTCCATGTCTTTTATTGCTTGAGTCGAACCAAGGTAGCTTCTGCCATGTGAGTTTCCAGGAAAGACCCGTTGATACCAATTGATAAAAGAGAACTAGAAGGAAGAAAGAGAGAACGAAAGAATAGAATGAACCCCATAGTGGGTTATCAGAATAGAGAGATAAGAATGTTGAGTCACTATTACAAAAGTCGCCTTTTACAAAAGCCAAAACCGAATTATATACTATGGTAAAGACTCTTTCCAACGCACCGTATCGCTTGAACCGCACCGTTTCTAGAAGCGGTTACTTTATTTATATCAAATAGTTATACCTTTTCTAAATTTTGTTTATTAATAATTTTTACACATCAATGTTCTTCATATAAATTTTTCTTTGAGGATTATATATTTGATGAATAGAATAATAATGTTTGTCACTTAACTAATATTTAGGGCTATATCTTTTGATGAATATCACTTTTTCAAATTCTTAACAAAAATATTTTAGAATGGGATCGTAATCTCGAAACGAATAATTTTTGGACTCAATCTAATATAATTATCACAATGAATCTATTAATTTACTCAATTAATAATTCTTTCACGTATAATAGTAATTTCATCAAACAGTTATAATATAAGAAAAAAACTTAATTAGTTTCCTTTATCTTTAATTTAGAATTTTTTTCCCCAAATCAAAGTGAATCCAATTGCTCAATTTAATTCTACAAGATTCTAATTACAAAATTATATAAATTATCATAGATTCATACCAAGAATTTATAAAATTGAATTGGAAACTTAGATTCCTAATCAAATATTTAACAAAGTACTTTAGAAGAATTTGGAAAACTTAAAACTTAGTCAGTTTTAGATTTTAATCAGATAGAAATGTGATGAAGCCTTGAGCTCAAAAAGAAGAAGATCAAGGGTGTCTTAGAGGATTACTAGAAGCATGACTAGAAAAGATACCCTTTCATCTCCTAAAGCCCTCTTTTTACTTTCCATTTTAATTACTTATTAAGCTTATTTTTAATTGGGTTTATTTTCCTTTATTTTGTAGGACTTTCTAAAGGCACCACACCTTGGATGAGTTCACCCATCTTATTTGGAGACCCCAATACTTTGAGGGGTGCACCCCCTTCTCTTCCTACTTGCTACCACATTTTTGCACCTTTGTGGAAGTTACATCCAACCCATTTTAAAGTGGTTTTAGCACCCCTTGCAGCCAACCCTTTTATTGAAGAGAAGAAGTTCGTCCAACCCATTTTTTAGTGCTATTAGCACCCCTTGCAGCCCAGCCCACATCTTTGACTCTTTAGGAGGGTGTAAACCTAGTTTCTAGATCTTTCTTTAGGGTTAATTTACATATAATTTCAGCTGCATCTGATTGTAATTTGGGGGCTATCCAAAACCTATAAATAGGCCTCCTATTCACCTTGTAAGGGACTTTGAAGGATAGAAATATAGTGAGAATTTTTCAGCTTGTGTTTGAGAGTGTTCTCCACCCTCTCTTTAGTCTCATCTTGAGTGATCATCAAGTGACGGCACCACCACTCATCTTGGGTCTCCATCACCCAAATGGTGTGATTCTTCTCCTCCTTTCACACACACTATTATTTTTCGCACACCATGTGTTTGTTTAAATTCCTGCAACATGTGTTCATCTAACTTTCATTTCCTCTCTTATCTTGAGCATTCACTTCTAGATAACTCTATGTTATCTTAATGTCCAGTGGGGATTTTCCTTGAAGCTTTCTCTAATAATCAATCTAATCTTCCATTCAAATAATAAAATCTAAAAACGGCCTACATCAAAATGTTTATTTCTTCACAATCTTTCTCCTAGAGCTTACAGATATTCAAACAAACAAGAATTGGGTGAAAGATCTTAAAAAGAATAAGAGAAATTGAGAAAGTATTTAAGAAAATGTGAGAATGATTAAAGAGAGTTTAGAAAAAGAGGTTTCAAATTTTATAAAAAAATGAGAAAATTTTTCGTAGTTATACCTTTTTACACTTTCTCAAAGAACTGGAGACAATATGCACTCAATCATAAAATTATTCTGACCCTTACAGAACCCCTTTCACTAATGCCCAAAAAGTAACAAAAGCAACATTCATCATGGTTAACACATTTTCAGAAAAAATTTAGAGACAATCAGAATTCTAACTTAATGAAAAATATATCGTAAAAATAAAAAAAAATTTATTAAGAATTTAGTATTTTAGGAAATGGACTCTAGTTTATTATGAGTGGTAATAATATTTTTTTTCTAAAATTTTGTTTTATTATTTATATCTAAATTAAATTGATATATTTTAAAAAAATATTTAATTAAAAATATGATATTATAATATAAAATACTTATCTTAAACCATAAATATATAATATAAATTAAAATATTTATTTTTTTATAAATTTTAATTAGAGTATACTGTATATTAAAAATATTCATTATAAATTTTATCCGTATAAAATAAATATTTAATTTATATATTATACCTTTTTTTTAAGTACCGGTTAGCTAATAAATTTAATATTATTTTTTTTTAGAAAATTAATATGATATTTGACTTATGACAACCAAGTAGACATAAAATGAGTAGAAAGAGTAAGTAATTGTTGTGGAGTTGAAACTTTCAAATTTCACGCCTCTATCATGACGTGGATAACATAAAATCGAATAAGGAGAAAGTGTACCAACAAAAGCATCTAACTAGAGAGAGACGTGAAGGATTAATTTACCCAACATATCACTGCATATAAATAGTTTTTATGTATTAATTAAATAAATTAAATGACTTAATAGTTTGAAATTGTTGTTTAAGAAAAAGTCAAAATATTCTTATTTTCTCTTCAACATTTTTGTCATTTTTTTTCAAGTTTTGTCCTTATATTTTTAATTCTTTTCACCTTCTACTATTTTATTAAAATTTTATATATTTCATTGTATTTTTTTTTCTTTCAAAATTTCACATATTTTATACACGAATTTAATATTATATATAATTAAAGATCTCATATTATTTAGAAATAAGATTAAATTAGATTACAGATTTCATATAAATTAAAAATAAGATCAAATTAATATATATATATATATATAAAAAGTGAGTGCAAATTTTATTTCATTGAGTCGGTTTTGTGAAATGAATTAGGTTTAAACTTTACATTTAAGATGGTATGAGAGTTTATCCTAATAAAATTTTTGAACCAATTAAACCATTCAGACCATCTATAAATGTTTAATCCCTTGTTCGAATTAAAAAAATAAAATATTATAAATATTAATATCAATTTAAAATTATATATCATTAATTAAATAAGTTACGTTACTAATCAACCAAAGTTAATAGATGATGGATAAAAAAATGATATGATGAAGGTTAATGTCAATTTAGAATTTTTTATTATTAATGAATTAATCACATTACTAATCAATCAATCAAGGTAATGGATGATTGGATAAAAAAAATGAAAGTTAAAATATAGTGGTAAAATGTGTGAAAAATAATTTGTTAGTAAAATCTATAAAATGATGATAATTGAATGATAAAATATATAATTAAATCAAAATTATATCTACCTTCTAAAAAAACCTTTAAAATAGTATAACTTGTTTTTAGTAAAAAAAGAAATAGTATTTTTACATTCTTCTTCTTTACATTATTCCATAACTAAGGAAAAAGAATTTTTTTTTTTCAAATTCTTATCTTCTATCTTATTTTCTCTTAATATAAAGTAAGATTTATAGTAAAATTTAAATTTCATTTCTATTTTTTTATCTTTATTCTAAAAGATATTTTTTTTTATAATTATTAAGAAATTTCTCGTTCTTTTTTATTAACTTATAACTTAATTGAAATAAGAAAACTTGATTTCATACTTTAATATTCAAATTTTATATTTAGAATGGTTATATTTGACTTAATATTAATATATTTATTAGTTTTAAAATTGAAAATAATGGCAAAAGACAATTTTGTTACCTATTTTTGCTCAATAATTTTTATGATAAGAATTACTTATCATACTAGGTATTTTAAAGTTAATTCTTTGTTGTTATAAAATTTCTTAACGATTTCCGAACGATTTCTAAAGTGTTAATCATTTTGACTAAAAAATAAATTTAAAAAATGAAAAAAATTACTTAACGAATTTATTTTATAGTCTAAAACTTTTCCCATTTATATAAGGGAAATTATGGTACCCTTCCATAAATTTATTATATATTTAGTTATATTTTTTAAATTAATATTATTCAAATAAATTATATTAATTAATATTATTAATTATTTTTATGTTAAAAAATATTGATAAATAAAATCATTAGAAGATTTATGATTTCTTTATTTAATGATTTGTAAGATTATTTATTTAGTAGTGTTATTTGAATTGGGTTAGGTGTGTTTGAATTTTGAAAATTGATTGATTAGGTGGTGTTGTTGTGTGTTTGATTGTTTGATAATGATGCCTTCTAAGACAAATGTTATGATGACATAATTGTGAATGAAAATATATTTAAAAATGTTGATGTGAGTTATATAAAGGAATGATTTTCTAAGCTGATGACTTTGTGTTACTAGTAACATGGAGTAAATAGTTACACAAATACACTAAAATATGAAAGAATGAAGTTGATTGTAATGAATTTAGGAAAATGGATGATAGTTATCTTAATCTTAATGGTTATATAGGATTGGTTGGTAACAGATAATTGCATAACCTCGTGCTCCTTTTCCAACTAAACTCTATGAGTATACTTTTGGCTATAAGAGTTTATGTTTCATACCATGTTGTATTCGTTAGTTGCAAGCAATCAACCAACAACTATGTACCTAGTATAAGATTGCATAACTTGTTGGTTGTTTATGGGTAGCATGAGAGTCCTATGATATTGTGCGCTATGGTATCCTGAGTATCGGGAAACTATGATCTTGGTATTGAAATTTGAATGTGTATTCTTACTTTTTTATTGATGCATGTTTATGCGTAAAGTTATGATAAATAAATACAATGAGTTGTATTTTAGTGGTAAGGAGAAAACTTACCCTTACACCTATTTTTCAAGGATTTAAGATGGTAAAAGAAACTAAGAAACTTATGGCAGTATAATTTAGTTTAGAATGTGGAGATAATTATATATTATGTGAATGACAGTGACTCACTTTTATCAAATATATTTATATACCCAAACTAAATAGATCAAACACTAAAATTACTATAGAAGTAATTGATAATTTTAATGTCCTTTTAATTTTATTTGGCGAAGAAGAATTTTTCATACTATGTGTGTAAGTTATTATGAGAGGACCATGAGATGAGACCTTCAAATGCTAAAAAACTTCTTTATATTTCTATGATCATGACTATAAAAGAAACTTCACTTCTTTAGCATATTGAGCACACTATCAGAAAAATAATTTTCCAAAAATCTGTGTTTGAAATTCTCCCAATCTAATAATACACCCCTATCTTCCATCATCTACTTCATTCCTTACCACCAAAACTCAGACTCTCTAGATAGTAGATAGGTGGTAAAGATGATTTTCTTATCTTCAGGGCAAAATGTTACCTCAAAGACTTTTTCCAGCTCCCTAATCTACTGGTCTACTTGGTCAAGGATGGAGTTCCCGTTGAATTTGGAAGGTCCATGCTTCATAAAGTCGACTACCCTAGGTGTTCTTGAGATTGGGAAGTGGCAGTTGCGGCCTTAACTCTTGAATGGCCGCTTGATGCTACTGGGTCATTGTGGCATTCTATTGCTAAATATTGAAGGTTATAACTCTATAACCTTCACTATATGGCTACTAGTGGAGGAAAAGGAGGGGGAGTAGGTGGTCTAGGCACCATCCTAAACAATCGAAAGAAAAATAGTTAAGAGATAGGTACACTTATTAAGAAACAATACATTATATCATTCACTCAACTTAACAAGACAAACCCATTACCCTAGATCACTAGGAGGAAACTACACTCTAATACAAAAAAATATAACGAACCAACTACTATTGCAAATAATATTACTAAGTCTAGTCGATCAAGTATGTGATAGTTATAAATGATTAATATGCATATTACATAGTCTAGGATTTCATCAAAATATGCAAGTAACTTAAAACTTCTCCACCTATACTACTTATGTACAACCCCACAAAATATAGAGTTTTCTATTCTATTCTTACTATTCTCCCTACTAAGCACCTTCTCTAAAACTGCTATCTACTCTCGTGTAAAGAACACAATCATAACAGTTTAACAAACATAAACAACAGAAAGGGTAAGCAAGTGGAAAATATAAGTATGGATGTATATAGAAATATACATTTTATAAAATCAAATATACAAAATCACATCTCAAGGTGTACTAGCTTACCTAAGGCTTATACACATTTAAACACAATCATGACAGACGACTTTTAAAAGGCTGTATAGATTTCAAACATGAGGGACTAACACCTGATGAATGCTTAAATCATTCCCACCTGGAGGCATATCCGCTCAGTGAAGGCCATATCCGCTCAACGGATTTGGACTCGAGAGTAGTCACAAACTAGCACCAATTCTGCTAAGTGAAAGTCTTCTATGCTCAGCGGATTTGGACCTGAAAGCAACTGAAACTATTTCGCTTAGTAGATTGCTTAGATCAGAGAATTCTACAAAGGAGTCTACTTAGAATAATGCTTTGATTATAAGGATGCAAGAAAATGATAAAACTTGAGAATGAAAGACAATCTATAACAAATGGAAAACTTTTCTTCCCTTTGACAACAATTTTTCTTTACTTTGCTGGCCTCACATTTATCTCAAACAATGTCATTTCATTTCAACACAGTACCACTTATCAAAGAAACATTGTAGCAAACAAAAACAAAAACCCCAAATAAGTCACAAGCACATTAGATTTCAACCCTCATAGTGGATAATATCATATTAGAAATCTAAACTATTCTACCCCAAATCTAACCTTCAACCCAAAATTCATACAAATTAATTTACAAAACAGAAGTCTCAAAACACAATTAGTCAAGCATTTGAAATCACAACAAACCTTCTAGGGGTTTCATTCTAAAATTACAACCAGACTTTAAATTTTTATAATACATCAGCATCAGGAAACCCATCCCCTTCACAATTTAATCTACCAAATTTATATGATTCACTGAAACTTCTCAATTAAACCACCCTTCAACATGTTATCAAGTCAGTTATTCAATCATCACATGTCCAATATAGACTCAAAATGCAATTAAACAAGACCAAGTCGTATAAATTCCACCAAGATGGAAAAACCAGAAACTATTTCACTTCCAAAAATCTAAGGTTTCCTCCTATGATTTTAAAGAACCCTAACTTTAAGATTAACTTCCCTTACTTCAAAAGATTTCCAAGATAACTTGTAATCTCCCTTCTTACTCAAAATCTCAAATGCTTCAAAGTACTCTATGAGTTCCTAAATAGCAAATTCAACCCATTATCACAAAATTTCATTTACATATAATAGATTAAGCCTAGAACAACCACATGAAAGGGATTTTCCCCAAAATACCCAAACAGCTACTAA
The DNA here is from genome assembly GCA_016859785.1 of Macrotyloma uniflorum. Lineage (NCBI taxonomy): Eukaryota > Viridiplantae > Streptophyta > Magnoliopsida > Fabales > Fabaceae > Macrotyloma > Macrotyloma uniflorum. Next base: position 484,751 of record BDMB01000102.1, read on the forward strand.
CCCCTAACTCTTAGGACAAAATAGAGTACAAAAAAATTTACTCAAACGAAGATTCCAATCGGTCTAAAGTGCTCTACTCCTCGGGAGCTTCACAATGATGTCCTCAGATCTTGAAAGAGATGAAAAATGAAGGAAAAAATTTAGAAAGAAAGTAGAAAAGATAGAGAAAGTTTAGAGAGAAAGATTTTAGAGAGATAATAAACTTTGAAATATGAAGATTGAAAAGTTAAGTGTTTCTATTTATAACTCTTTAAAATTTTACTAAACACTTTCACTTTTTCACTACTTAAATAACTACTTATTAGAATTAACTATTATTAGAATTAACTAATACTGACTCGTTATATTATTTTTAATTAATTCTAAATATATAATATTATATTTAAATATAATAATTTTATTTTTAATCTCTCATCTTGAATCAAATCATAATTGAAGAAAAAATTGACCTAAAACTTTTGAAAAATTTAGTTTTCAAAAACCATAATAAATAACCTCCTTCATGTATGAACAACTCTTGCAAAATAAAGTATTCTTAAGTAAAATATTTGAAAGGAAAATGTCTCAACCTAATTAAAGTTTTTTCGCGAAGAATTACATTCAACCACCCACACCAAATAATATTTAGTTCAACATATAAGATGATTTAAGCTGAACATAATGCACTCAACAAACATCATCATTGTTCTTTTCTTTCCATAAATGGCTTCATACTTTTTCATATAATGAAAAAGTATGAAGCCATTTATATTTAGATAATTTTTATAAATATTTTTAGAAAAGGAAAACAAAACAAATTTCTTCGTAAATTAATTTATAAAAGTTTTTTATATTATTTTCTCTAAAAGATTATCTTTAATTATGTGTAAATTAATTTTAATTTTTAGCAAGTTTATTGTATATTTTCTCTTTTTTATTTTTAAATATTTATGAAAAGTTTGTGGGCTGTGTAGGATTCTGGTTCCTCACAGCAACAGTAAAATTCAACTCAGAATTAATATGATAAATGTTTTTATCTTTTTCATCAATTTTTTACCCTTAACATTATCTATAACTTTGGTGGCAAAAGAGTTTGTCATAATGTTGATTGCCATAATCAGAGCATACGAATCTTTAAACTTTTGAAAAAAAGATAAATTCTCTGAAATTACATATACTCTAATTATCCCTCTTTTTTAATATTATTTTTTAATCTATATTTTATATAATGTAAATTTAACTAGAAAAAATAATATTAAATATGTATTTAGAAGAATATCACAAAGGTGTTTTAAAAAAATTTAAATGTATATCTATCACCACTCTAAACTTTTAATTAAATATATGCTAAGGTTTACATTTATTACTTTTTTAGGTAATTACTGAATATAGAAAATGTGTTCATACTCTCATATTATATGAGAAGAAATTTACATATTAAAAAATAATTTAAAAGTAATTTTTTATAATCTAACAATTAAGATAGATTAATATTTAAAAAATTAAATTACTAAAAAATAAGAATAAATATCTAAATCTTATTCTTAAAATAATTATATCTTCTTTTCTCTGTATATATATAACGAGAATATATTACATTCTGTGTGTTGCATATGTGCATATAATATAATCCAGTTTTTTTTATCTTGATTTTCGTTAGAAAAATAAAGTTTTATATGACTAATAAGTCTTTTTAAAAGTATGTTTTATCATAAGTTTTGAAAAGGCTAGTAAACTTTATTAATCTAGGTTTATTGTTTTAACTTTTTTATATTTATTATGGGAATAATATATATATATATATATATTATATGATTACGCATATATAATATAGCATAATAAAATATTTGTTTTACTAAAATCTTAAATAATATATAAATTTATCTTTAAATAGTTTTATAAGTTTGATCTTTTATGTAAGGTAACATGTTTAAAGATAAATAGATATACGATTTAAATATATACAAATTTAATATAGTAATAATTATACAAACAAAAGGAATATTATTTATATTGACAATTAAATGTAAAAGACATTTTAAGCACATACGAACTAAATATTCTCTTCTCAACATAATTTATTTCATATCCAAAATAACATTTAAATTTTGGACTACGTAATTAATGAATATGTTTCTACAAAGACTTAAATGTGATTTACCTTTTCAAAATTCAAATCTTAATATTATCAAGATTTAAATCTTAAACTACTTGGTCAAAAAGATACAAATTTATTACCATTTTCTGATAAAAGTTTAAATGCCATCTACCTTTTCAATTAGTCTTGTGAATTTATCGTATCATAACTCTTATAATTAAATCTCGAGTAATTCATTCTTATATATGTCAATGCATTGTTAATGGGAAAATTTAATTCAAAAATTACTTAAATAATTATTTTTTTTCTTTTTATATTTTTCGTACTTTAAAAAAAAAATATATATATATATATATATATATAAATTAATTATACAAGAATAAAATTATTTATCCATAAAATATTTTTTACAGATTTTATTTTAAAAAAAAATTAATAATCTATTAAATATTTCTCACATATTTATTTTTATAAATTTTTTCATAAATTTATTTATTGAAAATTTATCATAAATTTATTTGTAAATTTTTTTTCCACAAATAGTAACCTTATTTGTAAGAAATTTTTATGAATTTATTTATAGAGAATTTTTTATGAATTTTTTATAAAAAATAATAAAAAATTATTTTTCTTTTTCCTATAAATTTATAATAGTAAAAAATTTGTGAGAAATTTACGAAAAAAAATTAATTTTTTCACTATTTTAAGAATTACTTATAAATTTATTTCATGAAAATATGAATTTTTTTAATAAATAATTAATTTTTATTTACAATTTTTTTTAATTAAATGAAAAATCGAGTTAGATTTTGCGACTTATTTATTTTTTAATTTATAATGTTATTAATGTAATAACATTCCATATATTAATGTATATAAAATAAAAATTAATGATGGTAAATGATGATATAACTATAATTTTAATAAAAACAAAAATAAAAATAAAATAAAGTTGTCAAATGGAAAACGACTTTTTACGTTTTTTTTAAAATTAAATAAAGTCATAAAAAAAAATTTGTTCTTATTTAAAAATGTTAAATTTAAACTAAAGCTTTGGTTAACTTCACATGTTCTATAAATTTTTATACATAAAAAAAATAAAATATTGAAGTATTGAAAATACGATTTCCATGTTTTTAAAATAAATATTCTATTGTCATAATGGTTAAATTCTTTATTCACACTATTACACTATATGTGGAGTATTTATATAAAAAGAAAATTGTGTTTAACACTATGTATAAAAAACTGGTTAAATATAAAATAAAAATAGTCAAGGAAACGTATAAAAGAAATGAAAGTTATCCATTTATGAAATTTTTGAATTAGATTAGTGAATTAATGTAAGAGAGTGGTTAACGTTGACTATGAGCATGCATGTGCATTGTACCTAATGCATGCATATAAACCCTTTACCATCATCTCCACCATTCCTTCATTTATTTAATGCTTTTAAAAAATGACTTAGTGTGGAATCCATTCACATGCAACTTATGCATGCAAATATCACCACTAGGAAAGATTTACTCATTATACATCTACAATGCCCAGTTTTTTTTCTTGCTTTTGACTTTCAGCACCACTAGTGATCCTTTTACTGAAATTTGTGCATCTACGGAAGAATAAGTAAAATCTCATACCACAATATCGGCAACACTATCATTTTGCTAAAAGATATCACATAATCAACACTATGATCTTGTTAAAAGATATTACATGATCAATAACATAACATTATGATTTTGTCAAAAGATACCATATGATCGATAAAAGATATCGAATCTTATTGTAACATCCAATTTTTTAGAAAAAAAAAAATATAATAAATATATATATATATATATATTAACTTAATTATTTAGTTAAATAATTATAATTGGGTTTACAAGATAAAATAAAATATTTTTTAAAATAAAATATTGGATTAGTGGTTATAAATAAATATTGTGAAATTATTAATATTTTATCAAATATTATAATCAGATTAATAATATTTTAAAATATATGAAATTATTCTAAAAGATATATTGGAAGATTATTAATATATTAAAGATATTGTGAGATTATTGATATTTTAAAAAAAAGATAATTTTCTTAATATTTGAAAAGATATTATTAATTGAATTTGCTCTTCAAAAGCCCGACTCTACCTATATAAATAGGCGTCAGACCCTCTCTATTTTTCATTCTAAATTTTCCTAACCTTTGAGAAAAGTCTCAAAGGAGATGACTAGGGGCGATACGTGAGGAATTAGGAGCATAGCGTCTCGAGGCGTCACGGAGCGTAGCATACAAGACGTCTTCATTCGAGGTAAGAGGGGGAGTGGGGAATGTCTCGCATATGGGATGCATATGAGGATTTTGGGTAGAGAGGCAACCCCTAAGCCTCATAGGATTGTTTATTTTGAGGCAACCATAAGTCCTCAATATGATTTTGAGGGGATTATGCTTTCATGGTATTTTAGGGTATCGATAAAATTTATTCTATGTTTATAAAAGTTATTTTTTTTATAAATTATTATAAATTGTTTTTTATAAATTATTATAAGTTGTTGTTTTTATTACAAGTTGTTGTCTTTGTGTATATATAAACAAGGTATATAGGCTGGAAACCAGTTGTTAACATCTCTTTGTTTGAAGGTCTAAGATGCATTCTGGTATAACAACGCCACGTACCACTTTTCTTACTCATAGTTTTCTTCTTTTACAACAATATTTAAATATAACTGGAGATACTGGTTGAAATGTGATAAAAAGTTATAATTAAACTATTTAGTTATGTGATGTGTGATTTGGTGATGTATTGTGATTGTAATTGGATTGTGAAATGTGATATTGTGAAAATTTCAGTAGAGTATTGAGAGACTCATTAGTTATTGCGTTGTTTGCGAGTTTGTGGTGTGTTTTGAGAAGTCTAAGCGATGGCTTAGCAGTGTGAAAATCCAAGTTATTCTTGGTCATTTGTGAAGTCTAAGCAGAGGCTTAACAGCGTTAAAATCCAAGTTATGCTTGGTCATTCGAGATGTGTTATGCATTTGTGTGTTGCATTCGTGTGATCATATTTCATTCATTCATTCATACTTTTGTTGGAGGTAGATGCGATCTATGAAGGAGGGTCTTTATGGTCTTCTACCTTGACCTTGGGGATTTTAGAGTAGGGAACCCCTCATTTGAGAGTTGAAATGAGGGGCCACCACGGCCGGCTATACTATCCCGACTGGCTCCTATTAGACTCGTTCTAGTGAGAGTGGATTGATAGGGTCCTTAGATCCGGTCCATGTCCTCCTGGACTACTCATTTGCGTTTGCGTTGCGATGGTACCACATGCATTTAGAGATAAGAACATAAGAGCATTAATGCATTTGAGTATGTGATTGAGTATGTATTGGTGTGTGTGATGCGTGTGCGTGTGCTGTGTATGTTTAGTTCTCCCTATTTTCTTATAAGTATTCATAACATATGTGAGATATATTCCTCACTCTTCTATTTGTGTGGTTGGTGTTTTGTTTGGGCTAAATGTTCTTATAGGTGAACATGTCGGTGATAAGGACAAAGAAGAGTTGAATGAGAAAGCTAAGTCTCCTAAGCCTTGATTTCGTAAGTGCTCTGATTAGGTGGGAAGTCGGGGAATAGGAAGATTATTTATTTTAAAGAAGTATATTTAAAGTTTATTATGTTTTGTTAACAAGAACTTATAAAGGCTATGTCAACGCCTAGTAATATTTTATTTTCTATTTCTATATCTTGAAAGAGTTATTATTGTAACTGGATATACAGTGGTGGTGTTAGAGTGTATGTCTAGAAAAGTTCTGGCTAGGAAAAATTTGATATTTAAGAGTGTCCGTTAGTGACCCACCTCTCTTTCCTGAGAACTCACTGGGTGTACCGATTCACGGTCTACCGTCGTTGTTCTAGTAGGCAATATGACTCAAAGTAAGAGTTTTTATTTCGAAATTGTATTTCCTTGTTTTCATAATTCTTCTTTATAAAATGAATATATTTGAATTATTTTACTTTTATCCTTTATCAATTTATATTTATTAATTGAAAACGTTTTGGGGTAGAAGGGTGTTACACTTATCATCATATTACATTAACAAAGTTCAGTTTTACCAAACTTAAGTTCAATAAATTAAGTTTCTTATCTATTATATATATTAAATTTATCAATTAAGATTTATTAAGATAATATGTTACTAAATAATATTATAAATAAAGATGTTAACTAGATCTATTTCTTTAATTACATACAAAATCTTTTATATATTATTTCACGATTTGAGAATCGAAATGTAATCAATGGTTTAAATAAATTATAAAAAATCAATAACATAAAAAAAAATTAAAAATTATCTTCAGGTACTCAATTCTATAATTATACAAAATATTAGTGATAATATATATATATATATATATATATAAATTTAACTTTTTCTTTTATTTAGATTTCTTTTTTCAAATTTTAAAAAAAAGTATTCCTTTATCATTATATTTTATAATGATTATAGATAAGAATTAATGTTAATTATTGAATAAATTAAGACTTTATCTTTTACATCTAATAATTACACATGTATGTCTAATTATATGTAATTATCTTTATATTAAAAATAAAAAAATAAAAAAATTTGAATTATAGATAAAGATGGAAATGTATACACATCTAACAAAATATGATTAACAATGAAATATTTAAAAAATATTTAAACCATACATATGTTGATTGAGTTATTCATATAAGATATAAATTTTATTATTTAGTACTACAATAAATTAATTAATTATGTATGAAATTTTATATATAGATAAAAATTGGTAGGTAATTATAATATTATCTACTGATTTTACATACAAAATAAATCAGTAAGTAATTATAATATTATCTACTGATTTTACATATAGTATAAATCGATAGGTAATTATAATATTATCTATTAATTTTACGTACAGAATAAATCGGTAGGTAATTATAATATACATACAAAATAAAACAGTAGATAATTATAATATAATTATTTTTATTTTTTTTATATTCATAATTTTTATTTTTTAAAAATAAATTATTTAATATTAATAATAATATAATATTATTCTTAATATTATTATTATTATTATTTATTATTATTATTTATATTTGAAAAATGGGAAAGAATTTGGTTTGAAAACCCTAAGCCCTCTCTTTGTTTTCGTTCTCCTCCCTCTGCCATTTCACCTCTACCATTTCATTTCCCTCCTCTGCCTGTGTTTTCCTCTCTCTCCCATGAGTTCATTTCCTTCCTCTGCCTCTGTTTCGTCTCTCTTGCGTGAGTTCATTTCCCTCCTCTACCTTTGTTTCGTCTCTTTCCCGTTAGTTCATTTCCCTCCTCTACCTCTGTTTCGTCTCTCCCGTGAGTTCATTTCCCTCCTCTGTCTCTGTAACCACAATTGATTTTGTTGCAAACTCTTCCCCCGGCTGAGTAGTGGAGCTTGACCCTCGCCCTACGCCGATTGAGATTTTTTCTTGTGCGGTAAAGGTAAATTTGACTATCGCTCATTACTTGGTATAGGGTGCTTTTATAGGGTGCTATTAGTAGGTTTAGGACGTTTTATGAATTATTTGAATGAACAGTTCAACTGATTATTTTAAGTGTGTGACTTTTATTAACATTTTGTGTGAATTGTTTTTACTTTAAAGTTATGTATTTTTATTTTATAAATTTTGTTTGACCTAAATTTATAATAGAAGTTCAGTTGAAAAGCAAAAATATAGTTTTAATGATGTCATTCAATTTGTATATATAGGATTTATATGTTTATTATACAGGATTATAAGTACAGACGATTGTTACTTAGTATGTTCTTACCTATGGATATTACGGTAGGTATTATCGATTTAATTATTAGCAGGTATTTCACGTATTTCGGACAGAATTATCAGTAGGTACCTTTTACCTACAGATTAGTCAGTAGGTTATACTTACGAATTATTCAGTAGGTTTCAAGAATTTACCTATAGAAAAATCTGTACGTCTTTTACATAGGGAATTTTCAGTATGTACTTTACCTATGGAATATTTTGTATGTAAGTACCTACGGAATTTTCAGTAGATACTTTACCTACGAAATATTTAGCATTTACTTTATCTACGAAATTTTGAGTACGTAATTTACTTACCGATTAATCAGTAAGTATTTCAAGAGGTTACTTACGGAAAAATGTTGTAGATAAACCTATAGCTGAGTCTATACGTACCATTAGCTACGAAAGTTTTACCAACGGATTCGTCGTAGGAAATTCATAGATAATAACACATTACCTACGGATATATTATATTTCCTACCGATTTTATCCGTAAATAATTAATTTATTCTGTGTAATAACAATAACAATATTTCAAATTCAGATTTATAATTTTTTTTAATATATTATATTTAAATTCATATGGAAATGAAAATGAAAACTTTTTAAATTATTTTAAGTAATATCATATTTTAATACTATGTAAAATTAGATGTTTGAAATCACTTTTACAACGTTTAAACCAATTATTTTGATTCATTCAGATACACTATGTAAAGAAGTATAAAATTTTTATTTATAATATTGTGAAAAGTTTACCCCTTTATGAAATTTCAAAAATCTATTTATATTGTTAAATATTATTTTGTAAAAAAGTTACTTTTATAAATCTAGAGACTCTCAAATATATTATTAATTATTTATTAAAACTTAAAAAATATATTCATGTTGTTATGTTATTTTCATGTAGGAAATTATTTTGAAATTTTCAACTATCAAATATATTTTCATTATCAAACTGATGGTATGTCTTGCATCTTACTTGTATTTATACAGATTGAGTACTTCAAAATAATTCTTTTCTAATTCTTTCTCAAGTTAATATACAATGTAGGTAAGGTTTGGAATTAGGGATAATTCTGAATTACTTTGATTAAACATATCTGTTCCTACATGGACTGTAAGTCCCACATCATCTAGGAGCCGAGGGTCTGGGTGGTTTAAATACTCCCACCTTCCTTAACCTCTCGAGGCGCCTTTTAAAGGACAAAACCCAAAGCGGACAATACCTCGGGGCAGCGTTGGCCTAACGATGGATTATGGACCCAGTTCGGAACATTGGCGCCCACCGTGGGGCCCGAAAGGGTTCCACCTCAGCCCCCCGGTTGGGGGGGTTATGTTCCTACATGGACTGCAAGTCCCACATCATCTAGGAGCCGAGGGTCTGGGTGGTTTAAATACTCCCACCTTCCCTAACCTCTCGAGGCGTCTTTTAAAGGACAAAACCCAAAGCGGACAATACCTCGGGGCATCGTTGGCCTAACGATGGATTGTGGACCCAGTTCGGAACATTGGCACCCACCGTGGGGCCCGAAAGGGTTCCACCTCAGCCCCCCGGCTGGGGGGGTTATGTTCCTACATGGACTGCAAGTCCCACATCGTCTAGGAGCCGAGGGTCTGGGTGGTTTAAATACCCCCACCTTCCCTAACCTCCCGAGGCGCCTTTTAAAGGACAAAACCCAAAGCGGACAATACCTCGGGGCAGCGTTGGCCTAACGATGGATTATGGACCCAGTTCGGAACATTGGCGCCCACCGTGGGGCCCGAAAGGGTTCCACCTCAGCCCCCCGACTGGGGGGGTTATGTTCCTACATGGACTGCAAGTCCCACATCGTCTAGGAGCCGAGGGTCTGGGTGGTTTAAATACCCCCACCTTCCCTAACCTCCCGAGGCGCCTTTTAAAGGACAAAACCCAAAACGGACAATACCTCGGGGCAACGTTGGCCTAACGATGGATTATGGACCCAGTTCGGAACAATATCTATTTATAATGTGAAATAATACAAAATTACTTTCATGGATTTTAACCATGAGATCCACATTTATTCCCTTTATGAGATTAGGAGCGAATATTTAATAATAACATATTTGAGCCCAATATTATGGGATTTGTCGAGATGACATATCCCTCAACGAATATCTAGAGTGAATCTTAAATATACCAGATTCATTTAGAATATGGTGGAATTCCCTATTTTTCTACCTTCAAGTTAAGACTAAGGTCATTTCAGTCTACGAGAATGTCGAAAAGTGCATTACTAAATATTTTTATCTTCTAAATTGGCTTTCGATTTTTAATGACATTATTATGTATATATTTTGTGTATAATTACATTATAACTTTATTGTGACATCTAACTTCCTCCGTTGAGTAATGATGGAACCTCCGTCGACCTCTCACCACATGTGATCTTAGCTTATGTTAATGTAATCCACGGTCTGGATACCTTATTCCATTTCAATTTAAATAAGGCAAAATAAATAGGGGAAATTTGCTCAGCATAGCTCAAATTCGCTTAGCAAATTTTTATTTTTTTTTATCAAATTTCACAATATCAACTCAAATAAGGCAAAATAAATAGGGGAAATTCGCTCAGCGCAGATCAAATTCACTCAGCGAAATTTTTTTTTATCAAATGCGTTGAGCGCAGGCCTAATTGTCACTCAGTCTCGGACTCTTTGCTTAGCGGATTTTAACCGGAGAGCACCAAAGCTCCCCTGGAGCCATTCCGCTGAGTGCACAAGGCCTGCGCTCAGCGAAAATTATGTAGAAAACGGTTATGCAGAATGGCTATTTAGGTTTAACTTATTCAACTCTTCAATTAGGGTTTTTTGGATGTTCCAAATTGGTTAAAAACATATTCTTATCTTAAAATGGCTGAATCAATTGAACGAAGATAGCTTTTTCCACACAACTCAATCCAATTCATTCAATACAACAACAAATGAAACAAAGCAATATCTCAATCCAAATCAAGCTCATCACAGTTTTCAACAACATGTAAATTGGCATTCCAAACTCACAAGTACACAATGCATTACAAGAATGTCTAATAGCTCAATTTCAATCTCAATTCATCAACAACCACACAATTACACTCAAAATATAACAACATTTAAGCTATAACAGTTTTAATTTCTAACAGCTCAACTACTACATGCCTTAAATCACAAAATCCCCAATTCCAGTCCTAAGAACACAATTCCAGAAATCAGTCCCAAAATCAGCTTTCAATACATTCCACAATCTTATAAAACTCAAGATTTAAGGCTAGCTTCCTTTACCTCAAAATTCCCAAAAACATCTCTTGGTCTTCATCCTTGCTCAAACTTCCAAATGCTTCACAGTGTTCTACAAGTGCCTAGAGATCAAATTCATCACGTTACTAGGAACCCACACTAACATAGAACCATCCAAACCCAACAATGGACACATGCACGAATTTAAGAGTCCCAATTTCAGAAATTCCTTTTCAAACCCTAGAAGAAAATGGAGAACGAAAAACTTACTCAAAATGGAATTTCAATCAGTTCAAGTAAGTCTACTCATCACAAACTTCACAACGGCGTGCTTGGATCTTGAAAGAAATGAAAGGTGAGAGAGAAGGTAGAGACAGTTTAGAAAAAATGTATTCTAGAGAGATAATGAACTTTGAAATAATGAAGACTGAAATGTTAAGTTTTTCTATTTATAATCCTTTTTAAAATTTTACCAAATACTTTCACTCTTTACTACTTAAGTTACCATCTTATTAGAACTATCACATATTTAGTTCTTACATTCATTATATATTAAGTCCAACTTTCTTGGTTTGTTAAAAGTCAAACATTGTTCTAAATAAAACAAAAAATTAAATAAGTGTTCTTTTCTAAACAATTTAATTTTAATACCTAAATTCTACCAATTTAATTATAAAAAAAAGCAATAAAACTCGTGGTCCTATTTTTTTTCTTATATTTATTTCTAACGCGCGGTTTGTTATAAAAAATTATTTTAATATTTAAGCAATATTATTTAATAAAACTAATTATAAAAATAAAATTTATTAAAAAATAAAAATTTAAAAGAACGAGTAATATATAGATTAATTATAAGATTCATAAAATTAAATTAAACAATTTCTTACTGTAACAATATTAGTTTTGGAGTGAATTTTGAAGTGGGTGCTTAAATTTTAATGAAATTATAAAAAAACTTACAAAATTAAAATAAAAAATAATACATTGTGATGCTTTGATCCATTAAGTTTATTTATGTAAAATTATTTTTTTGTGTATTTAAAATTTAATTAATTATTAAAAACGATACTAATCGATTAATTTCAACTTTTCTTTCACACAAAAGGGGAAATATTTTCAGTTTTGTTTTAATTTTTCGAATTTGGCTTGAAGAAAAGACGAGGAAATTGAAGGAATATTTGGATAATTTATTTATGGATGATAAATTAAGAAGTTTTTGGGATTTCTTTGACTGAAAAATAAAAAACGTTGAAATTGTGCCCTTATTCTTGTCTATTGAAAAAAGAGGGAGAGAATATTAAAGTAAACGAAAGTAGTTAAGGAGAGAATATTCTCATTGATTAAAATATTCTACAACATTAACTAATAAAATATTAATCAGATTGAAAATAATAAATAGATTATTATTCTTCTATTTAACTGTAAAAATCATCGTGTAAACTTGTGATGTTATTGAGGAAATCCAAAATTTTAATTCCATTAATTTAGAAAAACGAGAAATATATATAAACTATTTATGTCTCCACAGTCTTATTTGTTTTAGAATTTAAAATTCTTTTACTAGAATTTTATTTTTGAAATATGTTTCAATAATGAATTAAGCGAAGAGAGTATTTATAAATTATCTAGATTTTTAAGTGACGGAATAAGAAAGGGAAATGTGCTAGTTAGATTTTTTTTTTTTTATTTCATTTTTAGAAGAAAAAAAAAACGACGAGGAATGTTCTCCCTTATGTTTTCATTAGCTTTTAAAGGAGAAAAAATTGACTCTATAATTATCATTTCACACGTATAATATATTAAAAACGGTTTACGAATGAGAGTATTTTGTATTATATGATTATTTTTTTTAGTAAAAACTATAGAATTTTTTTTTAATTTCATTAAAATTCATAAAATATATGAATTAAAAAATTTAGAATTGTGAAAGAAATATATAAATTGAGGTAGAATCTATTATAGATGGAGCTCCTAATTATGTGTTTAAAAAGTCTAGACTAGATAAACTCATTTTATCTCACTTAACTTAAGTGAATAGGATGTTATCTAGATCATATAAAGGTTAACTTCCTCAGTCTTTGAAAGAGAAAAAGAAGAGAATATTGTTTAGCATATTTATAGAGCCGTCTTGGTAAAAATATAATTCCCACTTCGTTCACTATTAGATCGAGTTGAAATTTTGACAATAGGTTCACAAAATTTGCTTCTTTGGTTTGACTGAGGGAGGTTTATGATTAGAGATATCAGTCTTGCATTATTACTCTATTTTAGGTTTTTCTTTCTTTAATTTTCAAATTTGAGAATATTATTACTTTGATGTATTGGTTGATTATAGACAGTTATATGTGCATTTGATTTGACTTTTTTGTACTCATATTTGATCTTAGTGAAACTTGATTGACTATTGGTTTTTACTTCTCATATTGAGGGAGTTTTCTCAAGTTAAAAATATTGGTATTCTCTTTTGTAATTATCGTTGTCATTTTCTATTATTGTTGCTTTTCACATATTCTTACAAGTATATTTTGGTATTTTTGGTTGTTATATTATTATTTTACCTATCATTCACATATCATTTACATATCCCACAAACATATAATAAAGATGAGAATATCTTGGTCATGATCGACATGTACTCAATTATCACTAAGATTAGTCCAATTTTGCTAGTTAAGAAGTATAGTAGAAATTCGGCATGTAAGGCCCACTATGTAAGGATGACTAAATTAGACTCATTAGATCTGACCCGTTAAGTCAAGTCCAATGAATAATACTATAAATAAATAGTATTTATCAAGTATATTCTCTCTAATTATTCTAATTATTCTTCCTAAATTATATTACTGACTTGAGTATCGAAGAGCAATCACAGGTACACCCATCATTGTGGATCAGAATCACAAAACTGACCGTGGTGAACAGTAACACCGGTCAAAAACTAAGCCACGTGGTCAGAAAAATGGAACTCTCGGTCAAAATGAAAATATGGTAAAATCTCTCGACCAAGAATGAAATGGTATGTATGAAATGATGAATGAATGGTCCTGTAATTGGTGCAGGAAATATGAACAAAAATGGGTGATGACCGAATGGAGGTGTGGTTGGTGCACGTGGCTCAAAATCTGACCGAGTGAAGCACTACAAAAGGAGACATAAAGGACTTGAGAGAGACCACCTTAAGATATATGGCTCCTATAAGTACATTTTTTGTGCCCATCGTGGGTCGATTCGCGTTGAAGATAATGGTCTTCACAAGAAACATGACAAGTCAAGAGGAGTCCAGGAGGTCGACAAAGAAATCCTAGAATGAAGAAAAACGTTTGGTAGATGAATTGAAGAGAGAACTTAACAAGTTCAAAAAGTGAAGCGCGAAGGAGATGAATGAGTTATGATAAGAAAATGCATAAATGAAAAGGAAGTTAGAGGAAAAGGAGGTTGTATTCTCACACATTGAAGCACCAATTGTGTCATAGCATCATGACACTCAAACCCGTGGAGGTCCCAGAAGGAGGGAGCCATAAGGACGAATCGTATCACGCTACTACCTCAACATCTCAAACACCGAGAGGAGGAAAAAGACATTCTTTCGTAGATAGAATAATGAAAACACCTCTCCCAACACTTTGGAAAAATTTGATGATTGACTAGTATAATAACATTATTGATTTGGACGAGCATATAGATGTTTATGTAACTCAAATAAGTTTGTACACCATAGAAGTAGATAATTTGTGCAAAAAACTTGCAGCTAACCTAGATAACCTGAGGAGTAGAGCCCCTAAATTCATGCAACTAAAGGAGTTACATACTTCGGCTACTAAAGAGAGCATCAAATTTTTGATGGGACAAAAAGTGGGAAGAGATTTTTTTTTTCAAAATAAAGTTGTTCCAGACATCTCCACGCATCTTCTAGAAATTTGAGCATGGGAAGGAACTCATCTTGTATTTATTGGTCTCGAATAATATGCTCAGCTTGGTCTTAATTTAGGAGCACAACGAAGAAATGAGACTCATATATTGTGTAAGTAGAATACTATAAGAAGTCGAGAAATATTATCAACTCCTCGAAAAGGTAGTGTTGGCATTGGTGATTGGACAATCTCTAGTGTTACAATTTAAAGCATCGAAGAATCAGGTTGAATACGTGGCCCTATTTGTCGGACTCATGTTAGTAAAAGAAGGTTGGTGCTTTGAAGATTAGTGGTTGTATGGATTCTTAGCTCGTAGTCAACCGGTTGTCACATGAATTTCAAGTAAAAGATCTCTTCTTGCTTAAGTATTACCATTTCTGATGAAATCATGAAACAAGATACCATTCTTCTTTATTTGTTGTTTCTTATATTTCTTAGTTTAATTCCTAATTCTTTTTTTTTTTTAAGTGCAGATGTGCTAAAAAGGTATTTCTTCCATGCCTTTGGAACAAAGTTGCTTAAAAAGAGTTACTAGAAGCATGACCAAGAAAGGTGCCTTGGAACCTACCTCCATTTTGTCCTTATTTTCTATTTCATTGTAAATTTACTTGGAACATTTTTCCTTTGTTTAATTGGGCTACATTTGGGCCACGTTTGATTGTACTATTTTGTACATAAGGCGCCTTAGGCTCTCATGTTAGAAGCGCCTCTTCTCTTTTTATTTTCATTTGGAGCACCCTTCTTTGCTTGGAGCACCTCCTTTCCTACATAGGAGCACCTCTCTTGGAGTGGAATAGGTGTGTCTTGAAGTGTCTCTTAGAAAGCTTACGCGACACTTGCATGTTGCATGTGCTCACCTAATCATGCTTCCCACACACTTGAGTTATGATGACTTAGAAACATATCCCATGTGTTCTCCTAGACTAAGACCAAAGCATTTGCATTTCATTTGAGAAAAATTTGATGCTTATGATTAGGAAGTTTCACCTCATTGTAAACACTTTTAAATCATTTGATAAATGGAGAGAGAATTCTAGAACTTGTGCTTTGGTGTTTCTTTTCCTAAATGAAGTCTTATCTTCCATCAATGGATACAAGTGACAGCTTCATCTACTTATCTTGGATCTTCCACCAAGTGGCGTAGCTCCTTCCACTTTCTTCCTCCATCTCTTTGGTCTTCATCACCCCATGGAATCAATTTTGGTTTTGTTTTCTTTCTTATGCATTTCGCTTCATGTTCATATGAAATTCTATGATTAGAGACGCATTCCAATTTCATCACAAATTTCACCTCAAATTCTATCAATATTTTGTGGCGAATCAATATCGGTCTCTATTTTCGTTTATAATATCCGTCTCTAATTTGTGACGCTTGTGATTCCGTGACTAGTTCTATGTCTAAATCCATCACTAATACCTGATTCTACATGCTTGATAAAACTTGTTAAGAATTTGATAAATAATATTTGTATCCAAATCTCTTCCAAACATTCCTGAGAAGCCTAACACCTCAAGGAGGCTTCCATCATCCCGAGAATTCCCAAGAATTTCACATTAGAAAAATTGCAAAATTTTGGGAAGTTCACGTCTCTCACTTTTCGAGAGAAGAATAGTCGAACTTACCTACTTTCGAAGTTGGCCGATGTGAAAGGTACCCGACATCATCAAATGACATATGATAAATCAACCTTTAGTCCTCCTTAAAAAATATTTGCAAACCGAGACACAATCGACTTGAATTTAACCTTATTACTCTTACCTTACAAATGGAGAATATCTAGATGATCCGAAGGAGGCAGCTGTCTTCTAAAAGAAAATCGCTTCTTCACTATAATGGAAATGAACTTTTTAAAAGAGATTTTACAACACCACTGTTGAAGTGTATAAATGCTTATCAAGCTTGATACGTTCTCAACGAATTACATTTAGAAATTTGTGGATCACATGCTAGAGGAAGAGATGACTACTAAGGTATTAAAAGTTGAGTTTTTATTGGTCCACCATCTGTGAAGACTATTCCGAGTACATAAAAAAATACAAAGAATTTTAATTTAACGAAGATCTAATACCTTCAATACTTGAGAAACTGTGTCACGTTGTATCTCCTTGGCCTTTTGCAACATGGGGAATAAACATAGTCGACCTTTCCCATCATCCAAAGGACAAAGCAAATTTTTATTGGTCACGGTCAACTACTTTACTAAATGAAATGAGATGGAACCTATGGCCAAAATCACAACGCTACAAGTGAAAAAATTTGTTCGAGAAAATATCATTTGTCGATTTAGGATCCCCCATACTATCATCACTGAATATGGATAACAATTCATTAATTAAGGTCTTGGAGTCTTTTACCATGTCACCAACTCTATTGAACACCCACAAATTATTTGATAAGTTGAAACCGCCAATAATGTTATATTGAACGAGCTCAAAAATATATTAGGAATGAGAAAGGGTATGTGGATCGAAGAGTTGCTCCAAGTCTTGTGGGCTTATAGATGTGCATCACACTCGACAACATTTGAAACACCTTATAATTTAACATACGGTGTGGATGCAATGATCTTGATCGAAGTAGGCGAGACAAGTACAATAAAGCAATTGCTAAACTTAGAAGACAATAACGAAGCTATGTAGATAGAATTGGATTCTCTTGATGAATTAAGGGACAAGGCTACTATTAAACAGGAGGTATGTCGTTTGAGAGCAGCAAGAAGATATAACTCCAAAGTCAAACTGAGAAGTTTCTATGAAGGTGATCTTGTACTAAGAGTAAGGAGTATTATCCTAAAATACCCCACCGAAAGAAATTTTGCCTCAAATTGGGAAGGACCATTCTTGATCACAAAAGTATTACGAAACAAAGCTTACCATTTACAAGATCTTTTTGGGAAGTAACTATCAAGGTCATGTCATCAACTTGTTAAAATTTTACTATAGTTGAGTTATTTACTTTCTTTCACACATTCCTTCCCCCAATAAAAGGGAATACAATATTTCGTTACTTTCAGATCTACACTTCCAACTCAGCGTAGGACGTTTCAGTCAACCGAGAGTAATCCCTCCCGAGTATAACAAATATGTCATAGTCAAGTTAAGATGCTTCACTTAATCAAGTGATCCTCATGAATTTGATGTCATGACAACTCACCCTAGGATGTTTAACAAACACAAATGATCACTCCCAAGTAAAACATTCACAACTTAATTCGTCCTACTCAACCTAGGATGCTTCACTTAACCAAGTGATCCCTCCCAAGTACGTCGCATCATCACAATTGCTTCATGTTACTTAACATCGATTCTCTAAGTTTAATATGTCTTACTTAATAATTTGTTCCAATTACTATTATTGTGCGATCATTTAACTTAAAGTATAAAACAATAACAAAACAATGACAAAGTGGAAAAAAAATTGATATTGATATTGTTGATATGTTCTCTTACAAAATGATTAATAAATAACAAAAGACAAAAATGTTTTATCCTTCTAAATTTACATCTTCAAGAAGAGTGGCCAAATTTTCAGAGACCTTAGCCTCATCCGAGATGTCATTAATAGACATCAACCTGTCCTCATATACATCAAGGGCAACATAAAACTTGTTTAAGATGGCTGATTCACCATGACATCAAGGACGAACAACTTTTTGGAAGGCAAGCTCATGCTCTCTGATCAAAAGGAGTTTCAATTCCTTCATTTCCTTTTGTGCATCAACATGAGCCTCCAAGGCATTAGACAGGTTTCTCTCCAACCTCGAATGTCATCTTTGAGACTCTTCTCGGTTTGCTCAGCAAGATGACAACAAACTGTTAAAGTTTGAACATCGGCTTTGCTCTTCATTCGCAACTCCTCAGATTCCTCCAGACGTGCATTTAGTAGCGAGTTTTCCTCCAAGGCTTTAGTGAAGCCTCAACCTTGGCTAACTCGTCTTACAAGTGAATAGGTTTAGAGTTATCTCCTTGCACCAAGTAAAAAACCATTCATTGTCGTAGAAGCATTACTCACGCCTACAACTCTAAATAAGGATAGGACATTCTTTTTTATCGCTCTCTCTAGATACTCCCTGTCGGTCGACGACAGATTAAAGTGAACATTCAAGCTTATCTCCATCTCCGCCCTAAAAAATCTTAAAGGCACAAATAAGCTAGAACCAGGCCTCGAGATTGGGTAGGTCCTCTTTGGAGAGTGGGGCTCATCTTTATGCCTTCAAACTTCCTTTCTTTTATACTTTTTGTGTTCTAACTCACGGGGGGCGAAAAGTAATGGCTTGTTTAGTAGTTGGAATGTTGGTAGCTTTCACTTTGGCATTCTCACTCTCTATCATCATCTCCCGGCTGAATTGCTTGAAGGAAGGCTTCAAAATTTTCAATTGAAATGCCAAGATTCCTACAAAAGACATAAAACTTAGCAACGTAAAAAACCAGAATAATGTAAAGGTGTAAAACAAAGCATACCGTCTATGTCCATTGGCAATTCGAGGAGATGAAGTCACTGAGGAATGGTCGAGTCGAGTCGGCAGCCAATGAGGGAGTTTGTCAATGATATCTAGGACCTACAAGTCATAAGTAGACATCTCAAATCACAGCTAAAACTTGTATTGTAGAGGGGCTTTCGTCCAATATAGGGGAAACTTAGACCTTTCACCCTAAGTAATGGCCTCCCTACTTCTTTAATAACTATTTTAAAGAATCCTGTTTTGAAATTCTTGTTACTTGAAATAAATGGGTGGAATAAGGTAGATGACGGTTGGCCAATTAGCGACAAACAACTCATTAAGTCAACCCCCCTGAGTATTGTAATGATGAAGGAATACTTGTGGTGTCAAAATGATAAATAGGGTCTCGCACTGTTAGAACCCGAACGGTCTATTAGATAACATGCATACAATATGTTTTGATGATAATAAATGAAAATAAGTTTTGAATAAATCAAAGGTTAATAGAAAAGCGTTTATAAAATAATTATCTTATAATTGGTAATAACGCTAAATGAAATGCCGCTTATATAACATTCTATAAATATATAAGAACAATATATCGTATAACGGCTAGTTGGCTTAATATGGAAATTAAGAATTGAAATATTATTTGAAAGATAAAAATGGAATACTATATGAAGATTTAAATAAGAAGTTATAAAACCAAATATATCATCTCATAAATAAAAGGAAATATTCCGTCTGTTATAGAAAATATATATTTCGTATTTGCACTGTATTTCCTTTTAATAGGTGTCATAAGATCAAGAGTTTCCAAAGAAGTATTATTGATAGAAAAATCTTAATAACCTAACACATGAAGATATTAGAAGATTATCATCAGAATATCTGAAGAATATTAAAGCTGAAGATTTTTCGACAACGGTCATATTTTTGAAAGCCTACAAAAGCAGAGGATGACAAAGGCAAAAAAAATAAGCACAAGACAAAAGTAACAACAATTACAATCATATACAAGCTGTTAGAAAGTTTAGAGAGAAAGTCTTAAGAAGATTCTGAGTTAAGCTGGTGCTACAGTTTGATATCTACACTCCAGGTGATATTGTTTTTGTGTTCATCCTCTGAGACTGTTCAGAGGAGGTGTTTGTCATTCCTTGTGTGATTCAAGGAAGATGTTTTTATTAATTGTGTGACTCAAGGAAGGTGTGGCAATCTCTTGTGGGTTACAAGAGATAGTGAGGCTCAATCTTTAGTTTTTCTATTTTGCATGTTTCACTTGTATTAGTGGTTGTAAAACTCTGATTAATTAAAGATAGTGAGAGTGTGTGATCATCTCAAGTTGAGGTGATTGGGAACTGGATGTAAGGTTAAGGATTTAACCCGAACCAGTATAAATCTCTGGTGTTATCTTTCTCTTTCCTTTATATTTTATTTTTTCGTTGGGTATTCTATAAATTCTGCTTGACTAAATAAATCAAGAGGGATAAAATAAAAGAAAGCGATTAAAGGTTTTTATTTTCTTTACATCAATTCATCCCCCCCCCCTCTTGATGCCACTTGATAACACGCACAAGGTCCAAAAGGCTGGTAACGAGGCCTAGTTATTCAAATGGAGTTGGGTAGGTGCGATGTTAAAGATGCGAAGCACACTTATAAACAAACATACATATAAAAGAATTCCTCTTCGGAATCCTCACCACCATGGCAAACATGGTCTATTGGAGTACATCTCCTTATCGCGATAATATTATCATCGGAACCTTTGGCCAACAGGTTATGCTATTGGATGAAAAATGATAACTCTATCGACCGATCGAATCTTGAAAAATATAAGGACACCATAGGGGCGACCCACTCATACCCTTCTCACGGGTAAGGTCATGCTGAGACCATTCTGGTTTCTCTCTCATCAGTTGACAAAGGAAAATCTTCTGCATTCATAGCCATCTCTTGATCAGGGCATCCTTGAGACCCCTCTCCCGACATACTGACAGACTCGTCGTGACCTAGGCAGTCACTAATTACTTCACCACTCCCTTAGCGACTTCTTAGCACTAGAAGACAAGAAATAAGACATACCAAATCCCTTTTAGAGAAGGATGAGAATTTTTCAATTACTTGAAGAATAAAGAGTAGGCACAATAATTTCATAACTCAAACCCCTTATTTATAGAGTTAAGAATGGTGGTTAGCGAAACGACATCAATCTATAATCATTTGATCTTCACCCATCTAACGGCTCGCCAATGTATCCGTTGCCTTCTGCCGTCTATCGCGAGTACCCTAGTATTCCCTCAAGTGACATTTGGAAGATTTTCACACTTCCCAAAGCAAAACTTTCCTCTTCCCAATGAAGATTTTCTTGCCTTTAAATGAAATGTTTTATGCATAATAACTTGAAATGTGTGTTCCAGCCTCTTCGTCGCTTTAGTTATTACTTCAAAACGATTATGGCTAGCGGACAAGTAACTATATTGCCGAATATATGTTGGCCATCAGTACCACAAAGAAGGTATAATATTAGTCTCTTCGGTACCATAAGTGACTCGAGACTAAAGGGACTATAGTATTAGAGACTAAATTGAGGTATAGTCGATAACCAACATACCCGACAAACATATAATAAAGATTGTATGTGGTAGCTTAATGTGTATGAATTTACGGATATTGTGAGGTATACAGATCTCAATGTGGATCAAAGTCATATAGACTAATAGCACATGTTGTGAGAGGTCGATGGAGGTTCTGTCAATTGTTCTAAAAAGACAATTAGATGAGATTACCCTGATATGATATTAACTATGAGTAGCGTGAGAATAACCTATGGTGAAATAAACTCAGTGAATCAGTCGTAACGAAGATTCAAGATCCTATTTGACACATCAAGTATTAGTCTTAGATATTTGAAATCTATACCGTCTTTTAAAAATCATTGGTTTTACTTGTGATTGTAAATTAATTATGTGTAAAGTTTTAAATAGATAGTTATACTTACAAATATTTTATTTTGAATAACTAGTATAATTATTAATTTTATTTATTCTTAGTTTATATTTGTTATGTTGACTGTTACGATATGATTACATATCTTGTACGAGAATAATATGTCTAGAGAGGATTTTTCACTTTAAAAAGCCGTAAAATTAGCACTGATGCAATAGAGTGTATTTATTTAATGCAGTGGATATAGCTTATATTTTAATTTTATAAAGCATTAAATTGAGTATGTAATAAAAGTAGACTTTTTAATCTTTTATTCGTTTTAAATTATATTAGTACGGAAGGGTATCAAATAGTATTATATTAGTAATTAAATATAAGATTTTATTGTTTTACTGCCTACGATACAGCAAAATATATATATATATATATATATATATATATTTATTTATTTAAGAATTTGAATACTACATTCGCAAATGTACTGTGTAAAAAAAAGTCTAATTTCACACTTATTAAAAAAATTTAAATGTATTAAATTTAATTAATATTCTTCTAAAAATATTATTTTGATAGAAGAAAAAATGTGTTTATTTTTTTGGAGCAAAAGTAATAGTTTAATCACCGAGAATTCCACGATGAACAAATTTGACTAGAACACAAAACATTCATTAAATGACAAGGAACAAAGAGCGGGTAGGGGACCATAGAAAACGGATTTTTTTTTTTGAACATTCACAATAAACGTGGAGGAAAATTTGTTGACTTTTAATAAAAGATTTAATCTAAATTTTTATTTTTCACTCAGGAATTCATATCTAAATTAAATATTCAAATTTAGTTTTAATCAAACCAATATAATGTTGGTTTTATTTTTATCCAAGTAGTATATAATGCATTTAATAAACTTAAATTATTAAAATAAATTTTAAAATTTGATTTAGAAAAATAAAAAAATGTAAATTATGTATAAGTATCATTCATAATTTATAATGATAATTTTATTTAAATGGAATAAAATTATTGTAAAGAATGAAATTGTTTAAATAATTGCTTAATAGAATAATTTGACTTTAATATTGTTAATAATAATAAAATAGTATATGAATTTTTAAAAAATTAAGGATTTGGATCGAGTTTAAAAAAATTTCAATATAAAGAATAAATAATTTATACAAAGATTAGATAGTATGTTTGTCTATTTTTTTAATTATTAAAGATATTTTTTCAAAACAATTTAATCAGTAGGAAAAAATATAAGTATATAATAGATAATATAAAAAATATTTATTTTAATATTGATTCATCATATTCGAGTTATGTATAATTTTCTTTTAGTAAATTTTTAAAATGTTTAAATATAATCAACAATATCAATCATAATAAAAAGCTAATTATCATATTATCAATCATAATAATAAAAGCAAATTATTATATTACAATAATTAGCTTTTATTATCATAATTAGCTAGATTGTGCATATCTGTGCATATTTGTTTTTCTTTATTATGTTATCAATTTGTATATTTATACTACTGTAACTCAGTCACAAAAATATCAATAAAAATCATTTTATTATATGGTATCAGCCTAATACGATCCTCTCTCTTTTTTGTTTTTCCAACCCAGGACGCTGCTCCTTCCTTTCTTTTTTGCCTCTCATGGCCAACAACAACTCCTCCTCTATTAGCAATCCTCATGAGCCATCAAAACCCTTCATCTGCATCACTCTCAGCAGTGTAACCAAGCTTCTTCCCTCCAATTACCTCACCTAGAAATTCCAAGTTGAAGCTCTCCTTGATGGCTATGATCTTCTTAAATATCCAGATGGATCCTTTCCTGCACCGGTGACGACGGTGACAAATCCGAATCCTGCTTATCAAACCTGGCATCGACAGGACCGCCTAATATACGGTGCTCTCCTCACCACTCTTTCCTCAGAAGTAGCATCCCTGGTGTCTCAAACAAAGACATCACATGATCTCTGGACTCTTCTCCAGCGCACCTATGCCAAGGCATCCCGCAGCCACCTCAAGCAGTTAAAGGAGCGTCTCCACACAGTGTCTAAAGGCACTCAATCCATCACCACCTACATGCATTCTCTGAAGCAAACTGCAGATCTCCTTGCCTCACTTGGCTCTCCTGTCTCCGCCGAAGACATGACTGACCATGTTTTGCGTGGTCTCGACGATAGCTACAGAGCTGTCATTGACGGTGTTAATGCAAGGGACACTGCCATTCTTTTTGATGACCTCCTCGAGAAGCTTCTCATTCAAGAACTCTCCCTTGTTGCTGCTCAACGGCAGGTTCCTGCTCCCATGATAGCCTTGAATGCACAGGCTTGACCCAACCATTATGACAAAACTCGGTCTGGGCAATTTTCTGCATCATCCACTTCACGCCCTGGCAATCGCAAACCGTTTCTTGGTCACTGTTAGTGGTGCAATGTCAAGGGTCATTTTCTGTCTCAGTGTCACACCTTCAAGCAGCAACACCCTGGTGTCCCGACGCCTCCTCGTTATTCTGGACAGGTTAAGGTCCATACTGCAACTGCTGACACATCTCAACCTAATTTTCTGGTTGACAGTGGAGCGACGCATTACGTCACCAATGATCTTGCCAATCTAGCGCTTCATCATCAGTACACAGGTCCAGACTCACTGTTTATGGGTAACGGTTCAGGTTTAAACATCTCTCATTCTGGAACACTTTTACTTAATGATTTATCCCTCTCCAATACTTTGTGTTCCTTCCATGCAACAGAAAATCCTCCTTTCTGTCTCTCAACTTACCAAACAAACTAACTCTGTTGTTGTTTTCTTGCCAAACTCTTTTCACGTGAAGAACTTGCAGACAGCTCAAACAACCCATAAAGGCTCATGTGTGGATGGACTCTATCTTTGGCCAGCCAATTCCCCGTCCGTCCACTCTGTCCACACAGACTCCTCTGTTTCATGGCACCATAGACTTGGGCATCCCTCCTCTTGTATTTTCACTTTTATTCAGAAGCATTTTTCTTTGGGTTCAAATAAATTTCAGCAATCAGATTGTAACTCATGTCAGATTAATAAAAGTCATAAACTTCCTTTCCATGAATCCACTCTTAAATCATCTTATCCTTTCGAAATAATTTTCTCTGATGTATGGACTTCCCCTGTTTTATCAATTGATGGTTTTCGCTATTATTGCATATTTGTTGATCATTTTACTCGCTATATTTGGCTATATCCGATAAAATGTAAATCTGATGTGAAAACTCTATTTCCCAAATTTAAATCGCTTGTTGAAAATTTTTTTAATCACACTATCAAAATTCTTTACACAGATAATGGTGGCGAATATATTGGTCTTCGTCCTTTTTTAAACACTCATGGCATAAGTCATCACACCACCCCACCTCACACACCTGAACATAATGGAATTTCTGAACGCCGAAATCGGCACATTGCTGAAACTGGTCTTTCCCTTCTTCATCACTCGGGTTTGCCCCTCACATATTGGCCTTACGCCATGACAACAGCCGCCTATCTCATCAATCGACTCCCAACACCAATTCTTGAGTACCAGTCACCCTATTCCAAATTACTCAAAATTAGCCCGGATTATCATAAGTTAAAGTGTTTTGGTTGTTTGTGTTTTCCCTGGATTAAACCATATGCTAACTATAAACTTGCACCAAAGTCTGCTATGTGTGTTTTTGTAGGTTACTCGGCTGATCAACATGCATACTTGTGTCTCGATCCAGCTACTAGAAGGATCTACACCTCTCGCCATGTCAAGTTTGTTGAATCTGAATTCCCGCACAGCTCTCTAGTCCCTCAAGCCAGTCCGAGTGTAGAGCAACAACAAGGCCCACTTCAGCTCTCCATACTTCAGCCCATAAACCAACCCATGGTTAGTCTCACTCTAAACCCACCGGCCCCACCCTCCACCAGCCACTCCGAGTTCCCTCACCTACCTCCATCCTCAACACCATCCCCAACACCATCCCCACAATGTTCTGTGCCACCATCTCAACCTGTTGTCAACCCTCACAGGAGACCTCAACCTGATAAGGGTGGCATCATCACCCGGTCTAAAAATAACATAGTCAAGCCCATCAAGAAGCTTAACCTCCATGTCCAACCCTCTCTTCCACTCGAACCCAGCACCATCACCCAAGCTCTTCGCGACCCTGATTGGCGCTCAGCTATGCAAGCTGAGTTTGACGCCTTACACCGCAACAACACTTGGGAACTTGTCAGTCGGTCCTCTGCTCCAAATTTGGTTGGCTGCAAATGGGTTTTTCGAATCAAACGACACCCGGATGGCTCGATTGATCGATACAAGGCTCGACTAGTTGCCAAAGGTTTTCACCAATGCCCTGGTTGGGACTATACAGAGACATTCAGTCCGGTTGTTAAACCAGTCACCATTCGCATTGTCCTGACACTTGCAGTTCATCAAGGATGGTCCATTTGCCAACTTGATGTAAACAATGCGTTTCTTCAAGGGACGCTCAAAGAGGATGTATTCATGCTTCAGCCCCCTGGTTTTGTCGACAAAAGTTTCCCTGATCATGTTTGTTGCCTCAAAAAGGCACTCTATGGGCTAAAGCAAGCACCCCGCGCTTGGTATACGGATCTTCGCGCGTTTCTCCTTTCTCTTGGCTTTGTCAATTCAACTGCAGATGCCTCTCTCTTCATCTACCAGAAATCAGGTTCCACACTATATTTATTAGTATATGTTGATGATATCATTGTCACTAGGAGTTCCTCTACAGAGCTGTCCAATCTTATTTCCACCCTTGCTGCTCGGTTTTCGCTAAAAGACCTTGGATGTCTTAACTATTTCTTGGGCATCGAAGTAATTCCTTCTGCTACAGGACTTTTTCTTTCGCAAAGGAAATACATCACTGATCTATTCCATAAATCAGGCATGGCCAACACCAAATCAGCATCCACTCCCTTGTCCGCCAGTGCTCCATTACTCAAGGATTCAGGTGATCTCTTACCTTCCCCAACTGAGTATCGCGCTCTCGTGGGAAGTCTTCAATACTTAAGTATTACTTGTCCAGATATCGCCTTCAGCACCAACAAACTTGCGCAGTTCATGCAACACCCCAGAACGGCGCATTGGTCTGCCCTCAAACGGGTGCTTCGTTATTTGGCGGGCTCTTGTGACAAAGGCATCTTCATCTCGGCAACTGATCCACTAACCCTTCATGCTTACTCTGATGCAGATTGGGCGG
Source organism: Macrotyloma uniflorum (assembly GCA_016859785.1). NCBI lineage: Eukaryota > Viridiplantae > Streptophyta > Magnoliopsida > Fabales > Fabaceae > Macrotyloma > Macrotyloma uniflorum. The sequence goes on from BDMB01000102.1 coordinate 512,433, forward strand.
GTGATAAGGACGATTATATCTCCACCACTGGTTACTTGTTATATCTTGGTAGCACTCCCATCTCTTNCTATGGGTCCTATCCTTGTTCACTGAACTTGGTCACATGCCCACAGCCAATCCGGTTATCTATTGTGACAATCTTGGTGCCACAATTCTCAGCGCTAATCCTGTTTTCCACTCTCGGATGAAATACATTGCCTTAGCCTATCATTTTGTTCGTGAAAATGTTCAAAAAGGCAAGTTTCGGGTGTCTTTTGTGTCTACTGATGATCAGCTTGCTGATATACTCACAAAACCTCTACTTCGCTCTCGGTTTGATTCATTATTGTCCAAGTTGCGTCTCTCTTCCAGATCGTCCAACTTGCGGGAGGATATCAATCATAATAAAAGCTAATTATCATATTATCAATCATAATAAAAGCAAATTATTATATTACAATAATTAGCTTTTATTATCATAATTAGCCAGATTGTGCATATCTGTTTTCCTTTATTATGTTATCAATTTGTATATTTATACTATTATAACTCAGTCACAAAAATATCAATAAAAATCATTTTATTATAAACAACAATTTCAAGAAAAAAAATAATATATATATATATATATATATTACGTAAATATATAATGTCGTTCATGATAAACAAACAAAATTTATTAAAAAAATAAAGAATAACTTTTAGAAAAAAGATTTACAATAAAGCTTTTTGTGAGAAAATTAAGTTTCATTTGAGTAAATAATATATAATTATATATATGTATATATATTTTCAATATAATTCATGATATTGATGATATAATAAGAGTATTTAGAAATTTTTTATTAGATGAATAAAATTACGTAATCTTTTGAATAATATTATATATATATATATATATATATATATATAAATTGATTAACATCTATCTGTTTCCAATATCTTTTTCTATTTTATTACAATGATTATAATCATTTTTAAATGTTAGACTATTTTACGTTTGTAAATATTTTACTTAAATGATTTGATGATTATATGGTGTGTTAATTTTTTTTATTCCTTCATAATTAGACGGTCTAAATTTTTTTAATCTTCTTATAAAAATTGTAAATTAATTTCTCAAAATTATTTCTATAATATCTAAATATGTCTTATTAAATTATAATATTAATCCTGAAACTTAAATTTTTATTACCATAAAAAATTATATTATATAACTTGTCTAGTTAATAATATACAAAATATATATATATATATATATATATATATATATACTGTATCTAATAAATAATGCATAATTTGATTTAAAATCTGAATGTTGTTTATTTATTCGTTAAGTTAATATATCTTTAAAATAATTAACTCTATTAGTTTTCACAATAAAATAATTATTTGATGAAAATATATTTATTTTATTTTTTTTATAATTAAAACTCTTAAACAATACAATGTTAGGTATATATATTGAAAGATGGTGTGAGTTGGGATGATATGAAGTTTGTGAAAGTATATGAATGATGTGTTGTTTCACAATAAAAACAATAAAAAGATAGATCGGAAAGAGATTTTCTTCAACACTTGATTGTGGGTCAGAATTTCAATGGCGATAACTGTAGGGTAAAAAACTGTAGGGTAAAAAATCGTAGTATATGGCTCTTCGGTCTTATAAAATAGAAAATAATGATCTTTGATTCTGTTTCTTGTGTGTTGAATTACTAATCTAATTTTTAATAAAAAGTACATTTTTACTCACTTTTTTATTATATATTTTTATTAATATTTTTTTTTTACTGATTAAAAAAAAAACTGTAAATTTATTAATGTATTTATTTATTAAAAATACTAAAATAATAAACACGTTTTGAAATTCTAAAATAATAAATAATCTGAAAAAGAAAACTATTCAATGGTATGGATCCAACTATTCAAAAGTCAGTAATATTTTAATAATAATAATAAGATAACGAAATCATAAACCATATTAAAATATGAATTTTAAAATTCTCATAAATTCCTAACACTACATACCTTACCCATATGAAGTTAATGTCTGTCTATAAAAGTAGTGTAGTTGTGTTCGTATTCAGGAAAAGGATCTGTGACGTGTTCGTGCTTGTTTGTGTTTGTGTTTGAGTTGTGTCTTCTAACACAGCACGAGGGCCAATCAATGGAAGGACATGTCCACCACCCTTCGTCAACCGACGTCGTCGTCAACGTCAACTGCGATTCTGCTCCCGATGTTCATCGCCTTCACCCAGCCAACGATGCATTTTCCCCTGAGCAACAACAAGAACATCAGGTTGGCTATGTATTCATTGTAACTTCAGTTTCAGTGACCAATGTTTAAATGATGAATAAAAATAACCAACGTGTTTGTTTGTTGATGTTGCTGATGTTCAGGAGGGGAATGAAAGAAGAGACAGTTTGGTTCTTGCGTATAAGACTCTTGGAGTGGTGTTTGGAGGACTAGTGACCTCACCCCTTTACGTGTACCCTTCAATGCCACTCAAGTCTCCAACGGAAGATGACTATTTGGGCATTTACAGCATCATGTTTTGGACTCTTACTCTCATAGGGGTTGTCAAGTACGCCAATGTAGCCATTAGTGCTGATGACCATGGTGAAGGTACTACCTACTTTCATTCTCTTTTGATTCGAGTTGGATCATTCAAAATCACGTTCAAATGAAGGGTTAATGGGAGTTTAAGTTAAATTTCACTTGCTTGCTCCAAAAATTTATTCTTGAGTCCAAAATGGATACTTAATGTAAGTAATTTCAGACAAGTTTTACATTGAATTGAAAAAATTATACTAAATTTTGTTATTAACTTGCTTTAGATTAAAAATTCCAGTGCAAAATACTTCATTTTAAAATCTATTTAATCGAAATGAATATGTTTGGTAACACCTTTCTTACCATTGGAGGGGGATCAACTAAGCTGAAGCAAACTTATTATCAATTTCATTTAAAATCAATTTTGCAATTATTCACCCAAATGCACATTTCTACTACTGCAAATTCGTTACTTTCTATTTTATGGCTATTCACGATGAGCCTGTTTGAATCGCAGGTGGGACTTTTGCCTTGTATTCATTGCTTTGCAGGCATGTCAACATTGGGATCCTACCCTCCAAGCATGTTGGTTTGGAGACAACTAATGACGTTCAGAAGAGTACTTTGCTTGCCAGGTTCTTCCGAACAAGCGTAATTGCTCGGAGACTGTTGCTCTTCGTTGCTATGTTGGGTACTTGCATGCTTATTGGTGATGGTATACTTACGCCAGCAATTTCAGGTTTGGTGACAGTTATTTTATCTTATTTTTTTCGTTTTGTCTCCCTTCAGAAAAGTTCAATTCCTTTTCTGTCGCTTTGAAATGTCTTTAATTGAGTTTGCTTAATTTGTTTTCAGTGTTGTCAGCTATGGATGGACTTAGAGCACCTTTTCCATCAGTTAGTAAATGTAAGTTTTGGAGTTTTTACGGTTTTACTGTTAACCTGGGATTTTGTAGGTTCCATTTTGTAGAAGCTGTCAAAGTTACTTAACATGATTAATTTGATGGTTTTGTTGTTTTAAACAAGTAGAAGTGGGAGTTTTTTATTGCGAAGAATGGATTTTATTGAAGTTTGGTATCTCAGATGTAATGAATGATTCCTTTCCTAAACTTTTTTTCCATTATAGCTACTTAATTAAGTTGATGTTAACAAAATCCTTAATTTATCAGATCCACGCAACATCATCAGCTTATAGTTACATAATTCAAAGAAAAACATGAATGTTGCAGTTTAAGAAGATATTACGGAAATATTATTTATAGCCTGTTTGACTCTCATTATCCTATCGGATAGTATGTCCTTTACAAATTAGGAGATGGTCTTTCTTGCATGTTGAGCTTGTGCAAGATGCATTTCTAAGTGTTAAGGATTACTGTATACTGCTATTGGTATACCAAAATAGGATCAGAAGCTCGTTACCATGTGCTTTTTAAGATCTATCATGAATAATAAAATGAATTGAATAACAATTTATATAATGAAGCTGTTTGATAAGTAAAAAAGGTACGTCCAAAACTAATAAAACCATCAAAGGAAGCTTTCTATCTTAAGGCTTATTTTAATTAGATTTGAGTATACAATTCAACCTTCTGGTTTATATAACACTAATTTCATTCTTTCTTTCTTTTTTCATATGCTGCCACAGCGCTAGTGGAAGCACTCTCTGCAGGAGTTCTGATCGTTCTGTTCTTACTGCAAAAATTCGGTACATCCCGTGTTAGTTTCCTCTTTTCCCCAATAATGGGCGCATGGACCCTGAGTACCCCACTTGTAGGAATTTACAGCATCATACACCACTATCCTAGCATATTTAAGGCTTTATCTCCGCACTATATATTTCATTTCTTTTTGAGAAATGGAAAATCTGGATGGCTTGCACTTGGTGGTACTGTGCTTTGCATTACAGGTACCTATCTTATCCTTTTTACATGATATATCCTTGTTGATATAAGAGAGATAAATTTATCTTTGAAGGATGCCTTCTCTTTCCTTGTCAAATCATAGTACAAATCCACATGCTATGTTCAAGTACTTGCCGTAGGTCAAGCTATGGACTAAATAATGTTGCTATATAAGAATTGTGCAAAAGAAAAATCTTGCATAGTTATTAGAATCATACAATTTGGCAAGCCAACATTTTGTATCATGTGATGAATTGCTAATGGGTGCATGTATGAAATAGTACAATTCATATCATTGATATGAATTTCACAATTCAACGATTCATTCATTTTCATTCCCTTTTGCTTTTCCTTTTCCTTCGCCAATTGTTATCAGAGAAATTGATTAATCAAATAAAACAGATTAAATTGTTAAATGAAAAGGAATGCTACTGAATACACCCTATTTGATTATGTAATTTCAAGGTATTTTTCATTATATCACGAACTATTCAATATAATATACTATTCACGATTCAATAAGCTTGATGATTCACAATTTGATAATCTTATGGAGAGCCACTAGAACATGTCCAAACACTTAATGGTGGACGATTGATTAGATGGGAAGCCAGTACGTTTGTTGTTTTGACTTTTGATATGAATAATACAGTGATCTCTTAGTTATACTGATTGGTTACTTTCAAGTGGCATGGGACATATTCTTGCATATCATAGTACATTTTTTTTTTTGTTTGTTCTTAATTTCTTCATCTTGACAGGTTCTGAGGCAATGTTTGCTGATCTTGGTCATTTCAATAAGAAGTCCATTCAGGTTCACTTCTATAGTTTTTTTTCTCTCTTTCAAGGTTGTGCATCCTTTTCTGCCAATTATTATCTTATCCTTTTTTCTTCTTTGTTAATTTATTACCAGATAGCTTTTCTATTCACAATCTACCCATCTTTAGTTCTGACTTACGCGGGACAGACAGCTTACCTGATCAAGCATCCCAATGATCATGATAATGGATTTTACAAATTTATACCAACTTCAGTCTACTGGCCTATCTTTATCATTGCCACTTCTGCTGCAGTTGTCGCTAGCCAATCATTAATATCAGCCACCTTTTCTGTAATCAAGCAATCTGTAGTGCTGGATTATTTTCCTCGAGTAAAGGTTGTCCACACATCTAAAAATAAAGAAGGAGAGGTTTACTGCCCTGAAGTGAACTACATTCTGATGGTCCTTTGCGTAGCTGTGATACTTATTTTTGGAGCTGGAAAAGATATTGGCAATGCTTTTGGTATGTATGTTTCTTAGGCCCTATGTTTGCTTAGATAACCTTGAATAGTACGGTTAAGAAAAAAAATATCCATTTTATTAACATGACGAACTACTATAACAGTTTTTGGGTCACCCATTTTGAATTTGAAATCAATCAATGATACATTTTATTTTAATAGAAGGCTTCTGTTAGATCCAAGTATGTCAAAGTACAGTATATGGGGTGACACAAGCTATTCAGCATGCAAGACTCAAGCAGTTCTTCTCAATCATATATTTATATAAACTGTAACAGTTTCTTATGTCTACAAATATTATACCTTTGGCCATATGACGACCTTAGACTTGCTTCTATTTAGTATATGGAACTATTTAGCATCTACCAGCAATCTTTGCAATAGTCTGATGATGGTGTACCATTTATTGCAGGTGTTGTTGTTAGCCTAGTTATGCTTATCACCACTATATTGCTTACACTAGTCATGATCATGATATGGAGGACTCCTGCTGTGCTGGTTGCCCTATACTTCGTTGTATTTTTTGTGATGGAAGGGGTTTATGTTAGTGCAGTTTTCACCAAATTTGCTGAAGGGGGATGGATTCCTTTTGCCATATCATTTATCCTTGCTTTCATCATGTTTGGTTGGTTTTATGGTAGACAAAGAAAGACAGATTACGAGTTAAAACACAAGATAACTTTTGAGAAACTTGAAGAGCTTTTAGCTGATCGCAGTGCTCAAAGGGTACCTGGGCTATGTTTCTTTTATACCAAGGTTCAAGACGGGGTGACTCCTATTCTTGGACATTACATACAGAACATGAAATCCCTTCATACGGTCACAGTGTTCACTACTCTCAGATATTTGTTAGTCCCCAAGGTTGCTCCACAGGAGAGGGTTGTCATCAAGAAATCAAATCTCAAAGGGGTATATTTCTGTGAGATTCAGTATGGCTATGCAGATACTCTAAATTTAGAAGGACACTATTTTGTTGATCAAGTCATAAGTAGTTTGGCACAACATATACAGAAGCACCAGTCTCCCGAGAATCTCTCATCTGATTCTCAAGAGACTGAAGAGACTTTGAACTTAGAAGAAGCAAGACGTTTCGGGGTAGTTCATGTTCGTGGAAAGACCAGATTTTACATTGGCATGAAATGTGGCTGGTTTGATAAAATTATGCTTAGTTTTTACGAAGTCATGCATAGTAACTGTAGATCTGGCATGCCTGCACTTGGGGTTCCACCACAGCAACGGATTGAAGTTGGAATGTTGTACGAGGCTTGAAGGGTTACTGTATTCAAGCATATATATTTTCCAAGATTCAGCAGTTTTCACTAGCTCACACGTATACCAAATTAGAGAGGGACAAAACAATTGAAGCGATAAATAAAAGGGCTTCAGCAGTAGGTTCTGTATCCACAATGATTCTACAAGTATGTAACATCATTGGCCAATGTATAAACTACTAAAGTTGTAATTGTTGTCAGAAAAAAAATATAGAAGAATTACTATTTCTGATTTTATTATATGCACATTTCAGTTTAAGATAATTAAAAAAAGCAAAGATTACTCAAGTCCATAAAAATAATTTAATTGTTAGTTAATCTTTTGGATAATTATTTTAATTTCAAAAATCCATATTGGATAATATCTTAATTGTAATTCATTATATGTCAGTTCATATTAAAAAGATATCTTGATTGTAATTCCTCCAAATTTTATTTTTTTTTCAGTTGGATTAAAATAAAGTTATATGAAGAGGTCAATTTTGTCTTACAAAATATGGTTGAGATAGGAAATTTTAGATTTTTTAGAAAATTTAATGACACTAAATTTAAATTTCTTTTGTTATAAAATGTTTCAGTTTTTAAATGTTTTATTTGGATAAAATAATTTAAATTTATTGAATTGAAATTTTGTCATAAATACAAAAAGTTATCTTAATATTAAATTATTTAAAAATATTATAGAGATATGTTGGATGAAGTTACTTTTGGTCAAAATTATTAAATCTTTTTATTAATAGAGATAAAAAAAATTCTTAACTGTTATTTTTAACCAATGTTGATTATAGTTATTATGATTGACATTTATGTAGATGGATAGAATTATTTTGGTCGACTTTTCTATCGAGGTCAATTAAAATGTTTTTCCATTTGACATTAAAAAAATCCTTACCAATTTGGCACAAAAAATAATACAAGTGAGATTGATTGAAAAAAAAAATCCATACATAGATAAAATAATAACCACGAGTTGAGATCCAAGAAAAAAAATTCCTATAGACGAAGAAATTCATTGTATCTCCCATTCATCATCAAAGCAAATCAAACCGTACGAACTGCTATTCAGCTACAGAGAAAAAAAAAATGAAAATAAAAGAGAGAAAGAGCAAATAAGAGCATAAGATTGATTCAAAGTCACAATATATAATACAAATATATAAGTACAAAGTGTCTAATATATACAATAATAAAAACAAAAAAAGAAAATAGAAAAATAGATAAGACAGTAAAAATGGTTATGGTCCTTGGCTTTAAGGAAGAAGATAATCAATAACTTTTAGTTGAAAAAACCAAAAGAAATCAAACACTTTATTTATGATCCTCAAGTTGGGAATATATATCGAATAGCCTCAACTTTGAACAATTTTGATGGAAGGAATTGGTAGCAAGAGGTTTGGTAAAATCATTCCCAAGTTAAAGAGCATATTTGATAGGCAATAATTTGATCAATCCATCATTGATTTTCTCATTAACAATGTGGCAATCAATTTTAATGTGTTTTGTTCTTTTATGAAAAACTTGGTTGGAAGCAATTTGGATGGCCGATTGATTGTCGCAATAGGTAGGTAATCCATTAAACTTCACAAGTGGTAGAAGCAAGAGTCTTGAGAAACTTCTAGACATGGTGGGTTGCTTCTTTGAAAGCCAAGATATCAGAGAATCTCCCATGTAAATGGAATAGCCTGTGGTTGATTTTCTGGTTTCAAAACAACTTGTCCAATCTGAATCACTGAAAGCTTTGATTTGAATGGTGCTCTTACTATCAAGAAAAATTCCAAGAACAAGAGAAGGCTTGAGGTAGCGAATGATGAGAAAAAAAGCTTGCTTATGATAGATTGTGGGAGAAAACATGAATTGGTTGAGACGATGAACAACATAAGTTATATTCGGATGAGTGTTTGTTAAGTAAATGAGTTTACCAACAAGCCTTCTATATGAAGTGGTGGAGACCTCATCCATTTGTCATGCTATTTATGGACATACGTGCCATAGGTGTGTCAGCAGGACACAACCAATCATGCTAGTTTCGTTTAAAAGATCGATGATGTATTTCCTCTAACAAAGGTGAATTCTTGTATTATGTCTAGCAACTTTCATTCCAAGAAAATAGGTGAGATTTCCAAGATTCTTGATTTTAAAATTTTGATCAACTAGTTTAGTAATATGATTTATTTCATCTGGGTTATTACCAGTCAAAATAATATCATCAACATATATGAGTAAGGCAATGGTGTTGTTGTTTTTATGTTTCAGGAAGAGTGAGTGATCAACACTAGAATGTTTATAATCATGTAAATTGAGAAAAGTAGAGAGTTTAGAATACCACTGCCTACTTGCTTGTCTTAAGCCATACAAAAATTGTTGGAGTTTGCAAATTTGCTTTGTGTATTTTGTGGTTAATCCAAGAGGTAATTGCATATAGACTTCTTCATGCAAATCACCATGTAGAAAGACATTGTTCACATCAAGTTGTTTGATTGACCAATTGTTGATAGCAGCTAAGGCCAGTAGCAAGCGAACTGTGGTTACTTTGGCAACTGGAGCAAAGGTGTCAAGAAAATCTAAGCCTTCTTGTTGAGTGTAGCCTTTGGCTATAAGGCAAGCTTTGTGTCATTGTATTGATCCATCTATTAATGATGAATATATTTTATTATCTTTTATAGACTAGCCGTTAAGAATCTCTTAATTATATATTCCCAAGAATATATCATATTAATGTAAAAGATATGCTCTGCCACCTATTTAAGAAAGGGAGACTGAAGAATAAAATAAAGTTTTTCTAGAGAATCATGTCATATTATAATATGCTTGTTTTTGTCTTAATATTTTAACACCATCTACATTGTGCTTGATCTTGTAAATCCATTTGCAACCAATGGTTGTTTTGTCCTTGGGAAGAGAAGTCAATGTCCAGGTGTGATTAGCTTCTAAAGCAGAAATCTCATCTTTCATAGCTTTGATCTAGCAATCATGCTTGACAACTTCTTCATATGCTGATGGTTCAGTGCTTACAGAAATAGACATTATGATGTTACGAAAAGTAGGATTTAATGCATTATAGGACATGTGTTTTTCAATTGGATAGTTCTTACCTTTTAGTGTAGTTGCAGATGCTGATAAATTAGTTTGAAAGTCTTTCAAGTAAGTAGGTGGTCTATGGTTGCATGTTAATCTTCTTACTTTAATAATAGCACTGTCATTAGCTTCCTCAGGTGCATAAGTTTGAATGTTATTGGAAGATTCCAAGTTGGGATTGTCCAGATCAGGATTAAAAACATGAGAGACAAGTAGAGAAATTGCAGAAGTATCACTAGAAGGTTTATTGATATAAGGAAAATTATTTTCATAGAAAATGACATTTCCAGAAATTTCTATATTATGATTATCTAAATTGAAAAGAAAATAGTCTTTGGTGTTAGGCTTGAAACCAATGAAGATGTAGGGATTCACACAAGTGTCCAGTTTTCTTCTATATGTAGTGAGAGTGTTACTGTAACATAAACAGTAAAAAATACATAGGTTAGAAATATCATAGGGTCTCTTATAAAACTTTTTATAAAGAGATATATTTTTGAGAAAAAGAGTAGGGATGCAATTGATGAGATAAACAACATGTAAAATGACATAACACCATAAATTTAGAGGTAAATTGGATTGAAACAAAATAGCTTTAGTTACTTTTAACAAATGTTGATACTTCCTTTCAACAATCCCCTTTTGTTCAGGGGTTTTATTGTGAGTTATTTGATGGATTATTCCTTTAGAATTATAGAAGTCATTCATAAGAAATTCAACTCCATTATTAGTCCTAATAATTTTGATTTTCTGATCAAATTGAGTTTCAATCTGGTTGACAAAATTAAGGATATGTTTCCTAACTTCATATTTGTTTTTCATAAGAAAAATCCAAGTAAAACAAGAGTGATCATCGACAATGTTAAGAAACCTTCCATGGATATTTTAGAGCAAGGCCTCCAAATATCAATATAGATTAAATTGAAACATTGAGCAGCATAAGAAGTACTGGTTTGAAAAGGTAATTTCTTGTGTTTGGCTTAATGACAGGTACTGCATAAAAATTGTTTATCAAAACATATATATGGATAGTATGATTTCGTTATACTCAATCTTTCATTGGATAAATGTCCCATGCGAAAGTGTCAAAGATCAACATTTTTAGAATTGAAATGAAGTTCAAGTACAATGGTGTTTACAATAGTGTCAAGAACAACTGCACTATTCATGATATGGCTTTTGTCACTATTGAATCTATGTCCAAGAGGATATCCATATTTCTTATGACAAACATCTATAGTATGACCAATTCTACCACAATAAGTGCAAGTTTTTCTTTTTATGAAATTCTTGGAATTTTTACTATCTTAATTATTGGGGAAACCATGTTTCTTGTAACAAACACTATTAGTGTCTCCTTTTTTACCATAGTAGCTGCAAGTTATAGATGACCGGTTGTTTCTAAGATTCACATTCTCAATGTTGGCAAAAAAATTGTTGTTGGAAAACTACCTTTCTTGTTGAGCTACAAAGGATAAAATCTTGGAGATGAGTGGAATATGGTCCATAAGTAGCATATGGGATTTGATGTTGCTGTAATTCTCATTTAATCCTCTTAGAAATTGCATTGCCTAGTCCTCTCTTTTTCGTTGATGAATAACACTAAAAACATTGCAATAACATTTAGTAGAACAAGTGCATATGATATTAGGTCTGAAATTGTCCAATTCATCCCAGATTATTCTTAATTTTGTAAAAGAATCAGTAACAGTAAAATCACCTTGCTTGAGGATGAAACATCCATTTGGATATCTGAGATACGAAGTAGATCTCCCTTAGAATACCTAAATTTTAAATCATTCCAAATTTCATATGCTTTATCCATCCATAGAATGCTTTGGCGTATAGGTAAGGATACAAAATGGACAAGTCAAGACAGCACCATGTTGTTGCATCTGCTCCAGGCTGAATAAGTGGCATTAGTTTTCAAGGGTTCAGGAGCTCCTCCATTGACAAATTAGACTTTATTTTTAGCACTCAAGGTAGTGATCATTGACCTACTCCAGGAGTGATAATTTCCTTAATCAAGAGTGGGAGAAACAAAAGCAGTAGCAGGATTCTCACTAAGATGAAGGTATAGAAAACTATGGGTCAAATGAGACTCATGGTCAACCATGTAAATGAATCAAGGAAGCAAGAAAAGATGAAAAAAAATAAGAAATAAGAGTACACAGTATAATTCTTCAATTGAAGAGCTATGATATCATAATAAATTTATTGTATCTCCTATTCATCCAATTAAATTTGATCAAAGAAAAATCAAGCAGTGCGAACTGTCATTCAACCATGGAGAAAAAAAAAACAGGGATGAATAGAAGAGAGAAAAAACAAATAAGAGCCTAAGATTGATTCAAAGTCACAGTAATACATAGTGTAAAAGTGTCCAATATATACACCAATGAAAACAAAAGAAAAAAACAGAAAAAAATAATAATTATAGTTGTTGACTTCAAGAAAGAAGATGAACAATAACCAAAAAGTTATTCTAAGAAACCCAATACTCTATTTTATGAGAGATATTGGTGGATAAAACTCATACAAACATAAAATGAAAAATAATCTTAGTTTATATCTATAGAAAAATAATTTCAACTATATCAACTAAAAAAACCTCTCACAATGTCATCCATTAAAAAACTCTAGATTGACCAGAAAATTAACTTTATCAATGTTGATCAAGAAAATCTTTATCAACATTAGTTGAGAAATAACCTCAACCTATATTAAATATGTTCCTCGATGTAACTATTAAACTGGTTCAAACAATTTAATTTCTTTTGCTTCCCTCACACGATATGATATTACAGTCTTGTTGCTTTGATATGCTATTATCATGAAGATTTGATCTGTTTACCATTAATTTTTTAGTGTCAATTTTTATTCATTATTCTTATTCCAATTATTTACAGTTTCAATTACTTTAAAGTTATAGGTCATAAAAGATAGAAGCCATGATAGTGAACCTAAAAAGATAATATCACTTTATATTCTGAATGCATTGATTAGTATTGATAATAAGCGTTATTTTTTTAGTCAACTTCAGGGTAGGTGATTTTTAAGGTCTTGTTTTACAACCATAAGTAATGTTTTGCAATCAGGTGCTTATTCTTTTCACCATAAACTGTTGCTGCTATTTTGAAACATTGTATTTTTTGGTTTTACAATTGTTAACTATTTATTCCTTTGAACAAGGCATCTTACATGTAATTCCTTTTATTGTTTATTATGGTTCTCATAATATCATTGTAATTTTATTACTATTTTAGGTAGTTTCACCTACTTTATTTATCAATTCATTGTATGTATGTTTATTGATTAGTTATTGTTGTAGTGCTTGGCAACCGGTGCTTGTAATATATGCTGCTAACTTTTGTTCATTGAAATTTTAGGCATTCATAATTGCTTCAACTTCAATTGAGGAAGAAATGCTTCAATGGTAAGTGATGATATGATAACAATTACAAAGTTTTATTAATAAGGTATTGATCTTATTAATATTCAAGGGGGTTGAACTTTGAAGTTTGGTTTTTTCCTGAAATTTCTACCCATTTCCTAACATCTTTTTCGTGTTAAATTTAACTTCCAAACTTTTATTATGCTTTGTGGTGTCTTAATAGTTATTTTGATTAAATGCGTTGAGATGATTGGATGTTACACCAAAGGGTCACTTTTGTGCCTTAACCCATTTCCAGTAACATCATGGTTTTACTCAGTTCCACATTTTCTTCTATAAACCCCTCAAGCATAGAGAATGAAATATCTACTAAAATTTGTATCCACTTTAATACATTAATTTGGTCATATTATTAGGTGATATGAAATTTTTAACACACCTCTTCTACGTCAAGATTTCATTAACTCAATCTCATAAAATCGATATGAAATGAGGTTTGTACCTATTTTATATACATAATTTAGTCATATCGCTAGATAATGTGGGATCTCCAATATTATAATTCTTCGTATTTTTTTTTATGAAATTTTATTGGACTTTGTGAGTATTTGTAATTGGAGAATTTTTTAACTTTATTTGTTAAGTGTTTTTTAAAGTTTATTAAATGAGCCTAATTAGCAAATGGGCTTTGCAGGAGAAATAATATAAATACCATCACCTTATCCATTTATATTCAGAATTCATATTTTCATAATGAAAGTTTTATTTTATTTTTATGAAGTAAATATTTTCTATATTTTTAAGTAAAACTTTTAATTCTTATTTTTAATTTTAGAATTGACGAATTTGCACCGATCTTATTAATAAAGGATGATTGTGACATCTTCTTTCGTTTCTTATTTTTTTTTCATATTTTTTATTTCCAATTTTTTTCCATTTATTCTTAACCTGATGAAGTCTATACCAGTTGGTTGCCTACAACCATCATGACTTACATTCTCACTAATGGTACCTCACATGTCCCATTAACTGCCTTGTAGGGTTAGTTAGCCTCATTTATGATTCCACCATTTTTTATGATGAACTCAGATGCATCTTGCATGTAACAATGCACTAGCTCTTACTTTGAAAGAGACACCAGATTACGAGATGTTATTTGGTTGATATTCTCAATTGCATCCATGACTGAAAATGCTTAGCTGTTCCCTAGTTTTCAAATAACTTAGTTTCAACATTGATCGAATTGTTTCAGTACACTGACATTAAGCCACATTGAAATTAGGCATGTCATCATTTTAATATCAAGATATAAAAGTGTTATTTCAAAATAAGAATATTCAAAGTATTTCTACTGTCATTTAGTTTCAAACTTTAACTATTTATATTACTATAATCTCTAAATATATGTTCACAGTTTTAAAGTTTTTATAGTTTCAAAGTTAGTACTATAATCTTTAAAAATATGATAATATTATCATTGTCATTCTATACAACAAAAAATTAAATAATAACTAAAATTTTGATGACTATATAATTGAAATAATAATCAAAATGATGACTTTTTTATTCTTTTTTTATTACTCATATAGAAACTAATTTTATACTCAAATTAATGAAAGAATCAGTGATAAATTTAGTGATTATTTTTATAATTGAAATTTATTTAGTATATTAATTTGAAAGAAAAAGTTATGATGACTAAATTATTTTCCAATTAAATCACGTCCGTTATAATTTCTTAACCAAAGTCATTAATTATATTAATCACATTAATCACATTTGTCATAAATATACTAAGACAATTATATTTTTAATTCTTAAAATTTAAAATATAATAATATTAAGTACATAAAAAATAAACTCATATATATATATATATATATAAAATTTATTCTCTGATCTAGTTAATATATTATAAATATTAAATATTGTTGTTATAAAATAAAGTATCTTTCACACGTTAATATCACAAATACGTCACTAATTTGTATGTTTAACGAATTATTATAATCCCATTAATTATGTTTCTAGAAATTATATGTTCTTTTTTAAAAAATATATTGCCTAAAAAACCATGTTTATAAATATATTATAAATATGTTTGATATATTTAAGATATTCCCATCAGTAAGAAATATAATTAAAAAAAACACATTCTCTCACATGTATTTGAGTGAAGATTAGAATTATGGACTTAAATTATGAATGAGAAGAGAAAATAAAATGCTATTGTTTAGAGAGGAAAATGTAAAATATATCATATTCAACTAGCTAAATAGAAAGAAAGCAATAAAAATATCAATTGATCGGGAAGAAAGCTATGACATGTTTGACTAGGGTAGGGGTGTTCAGAACCGAACCGACCCAAAAAAAAAACCGAAAACCGATCCAAAAAACCGCAAACCAATTAAAACCGCAAATTTTTGGATCACTTTGGATTTTTTTTTTCAGAACCGCGCAGTTTGGTTCGGTTTGCAGTTTGGCATTTCAAAACCGAACCAAACCAAACCGAACCGCAATTATTAAATAATATTATATTTATTTTAATTTTATTTCCCTAAACCCTAAACCAAAACCTAACCTACCGTAGTTGTCTATTATAACTTTCATATAGTTAGACGCATCTTAGGGTTAGGGTTCCTTACTTGAAACTCCCTTACTCTGATTTCATTATCTCATCGTTAACTCTTATTCAAATCAATTTTCATCACACCATTTCACCCTCTCCATGGTCAATAGAGATTGAAGAATACTTGCAAGATATTGAAAGAATTGAAATGGGTATTTTCATATTCTACATAAACTTTTTTATTGTCTAATTATTTTTTATCTACTTTTTTAATTCTATTGATTATTATATTTTATATGTTTCTAGAAATTGGTCCAGTCCTACCACTACATAAAGAGAATTCTGATGTTGAGTCTGATTAGTTGCTGCAGAAATTAATTTTTATATGGTATGATGATTTCTTGACAAATTATGTTTTTTTCTTATAAAAAGTGTCCAGAAATGTTGCAATTTGAATTTAACTAATCATGTTTTATTTTTTACAGGTTGTAATTATTGATATTTGACAGGATTTTTTTTGTGTATTTTTGTCAGTGGTTGGTCAAATATTATATTGTTATTTTGTTGGTATTAAATTAAAACAATATATGATTTGATGGTTAAAAAGATATATTTCTTCTATTCCATGTTTTTTTTAATCGGTAATGACAAATATATTGATAAAAATTGGTACTAAAAATACCAAAAATAATTATAAAATATAATTGAGCAAAAGTGTGCAAAAAATTAAATAGTAATATTATCATTTTTTGTTTTCAATCCTTTATCTAACCATATGAAATCTAGTCAATGATATAATTTTATTAGTTTATTATTTAAAAAGATAAAAATAGTCAATTATTAATAAAAAAAATAAAATTAAAAAAAAACCGCAAAAACCGATCCAAACCAAACCGCTAAAATTGGTTTGGTTTGGTTCGGATTTTTTTTTATTTCAAACCGAACCAAACCAAACCGCAAATAATTTTTATATTTGGTTCGGATAAATTTTAGCGAAAAACCGAACCAAACCGCACCGCGAACACCCCTAGACCAGGGTAGTTATGAAATAAATGAACGTGAGCATATTCTTTCCTAAACAACACCGCAAGCATATTCTTGGGTTGTACTCCAATTATGTGTATAAAAAAATTCAAATAACTTAAAACCATTTTATCTTATTTAATTTAGTTGGAGAGAAAATTCTTTTATTTTCGTCATTTAGGAAAGAAAAAGAAGATAACACTCTTTGTCACATTTATAGAACAGTCTTTGTAAAATTACGATTTCTGCTTCGTTTACAGTTAGATTAGGCTAAAATTTTGACAACAATTTCGTGGTACTTGGTTCTTTAATTTGACAGTTGGAATCATCAATTGGAGATTTGTAGTTAGAGATATAAGTCTCACATGGTTACTCTATTTTAGGTTTCTCTTTCTTTGTTCTTCAAATTTGAGAATATTATTGTTTTGATGTATTGATCAATTGGAGACACTTATTTGTGTATTTGATATGACTCTCTTAGACCCATATTTAATCTTAGTTGAGCTTAATTGACATGCTTGTGCCCATGGATTCTTACTTCTCATATTGAGGGGGTTTTCCCACATTAAAATATTGGTATTCTCTTTTATGATTATCTTGTTAGTTGGGCTCCGAACTATGTGTTTAAAAAAGGTCCAATTAGGTTAACTCATTTTATCTTATTTAACCTAATTGGAGAGGGGACTTCTTTTATCTTATTTAACCTAATTGGAGAGAGGACTTCTAGGTTAGAGAGTATAGAAAAGAGAGGGTCAATTTTCACCGTCTTTGGGAGAGAAAAAGAAGAGAACTTTGTTTGCCACATTTATAGAACAGAGTTCATAAAATTATAATCCCCGATTTGTTCACCATTGGATCGAGCTAAAATTTTGACAGAATGTTCGTGGAACATGGTTCTTTAGTTTGCCCGTTGGGATCGTCAATTGGAGGTCTGTGGTTAGATTTATCAATCCCGTACTATTTCTCTAATTTAAGTTTCTCTTTCTTTATTCTTCAAATTTGAGATTATTATTGCTTAGATGTATTGATCAATTGGAGACATTTATTTGTGCA
This sequence comes from Macrotyloma uniflorum, assembly GCA_016859785.1. Taxonomy (NCBI): domain Eukaryota; kingdom Viridiplantae; phylum Streptophyta; class Magnoliopsida; order Fabales; family Fabaceae; genus Macrotyloma; species Macrotyloma uniflorum. The sequence goes on from BDMB01000102.1 coordinate 530,532, forward strand.
TATGATTTGACTCTCTTGTACCCATATTTGATCTTAATAGAGCTTGATTGACTAACTTGTGTCCGTGGGTTTTTACTTCTCATATTGAGGGGGTTTTCCCACTTTAAAAATATTGGTGTTCTCTTTTGTGATTATCCTTGCAATTTTCTATTATTATTGCTCCTCACAGAATCTTGTAAGTTTAGAGAAATTATTTCCGCTACATATTTTGGTTTTTGGTTGTTGTGTTATTGTTTTTCCTATCACAGTGGAATACGAGCTCTAGGTTTGAGGCTATGTTTACTTGCTTGAATGATAGAAGCAAATACAAAGATGATTGCTTTAAATGATAAAAATTATCATTTGTTGAAGGACAAGATGAAAGACTTATTGTTTGTGAAGAAATTGCATCTTCCAGACTTTGCTACATAGAAGTCGGATTTTATGTCTGATGAAGAATGAGACTTTGAGCATCAATAGGTGAGCATTTTTATTTGGCAATATGTAGAAGACAATGTTTATAATCAAATTGCTAATGAGACAAATGTTAGAAATTTATGGCAGAAGATTGATTCTTTTTATGCTTCTAAGTCAGGTAATAATAAATTGTATTTGTGAAATTGCTTGATGAATTTGAGGTATAGGGAGAGTTCTTCCATTCATATCATTTAAATGAATTTCAACTTTGATGATGAAGTTTTGAGACTATGGTTACTGAATACTATACCTAAGTCTTGGGAGGTATTTTGAGTTTCAATTACAAGCTCTGCCCCTAATGACATTGTTTCTTTTCAAATGGCAAAGAGTGGTGCTCTTAATGAAGAGATGAGAAGGAAGGCACAAGGTTCTTCATCTCAGCCTAATGTATTTGTCACAGAAAATAGGAAAAAAAAAGTTAAGAAAGAAACCAAAGGGTGGTAGAGAGAATAGCAGGAACAAGTATAGGTCAAGGTACAAGAATTTGGAGTGTCATTATTGAAAGAAAACTGGGCACATCCAAAGATACTGTTTTAAGTGGAAAAAAGAGAATAAAGGCAAGAAAAGCAAGCTGAAAGATAATGATCATGATGATGATTGTGTTACTACTACTACATGTAGTGATCTTGTTCTTTTGTGTGACTATGAATCTATCAATCTTGTATCTGATGAGAGCATGTGTAATTGATAGTGGTGCTACACTACACGTTACACCAAGGAAGGATTTCTTCACATCTTACACTTTTGGTAATTTTGGAGTGTTGAAGATAGGTAATGATGGTGTGTCAAAGGTTGTAGTAGGTGTTGGTGATGTTTGCTTACAAACCAACATGAGAGTGCAGTTATTACTTAAAGGAGTTAAACATGCTCCAAATATTCACTTTAATTTGATCTTTGTGCATTTGTTTGATGATAGTGGTTATGATAATCACTTTGGTTCTGGTAAATGGAAACTTACTAAAGATAACTTGGTTATGGCTAGAGGGGAGAAAAATTGTAAATTGTATTGGACTAAAGCTTTGTTGCATAGACAACATGAATGCTATGTATATGGATTGAAGGCTTGGTCATATAAATGAAAATAGGCTTAATTTTTTAGTCAAAACAGATTTTATTTTTTGGTTTGAAAAGTGCATAGTTGGAGAAATGTTCTCATTGCATGGCTGAAAAACAAACTAAAGTATCCTTCAAGAAGTATCCTCCCTCAAGGAAGTCAGAGTTGCTTGAATTGGTGCATTCTGATGTTTGCGACCCATTAAAGGTAAAGTCGTTTAGTAGTTCACTTTACTTTATTACTTTTATTGATGATTCTAGGAAGCTATGGATTTATGCACTATAGAGAAAGGATCAAGTGTTTAAAAAGTTTAAAGATTCATGCTTTGGTTGAGAGGCAGTCAAACAAGAAGCTAAAATGCATTTGTACTAATAATGGTGGTGAGTATCATGAACCCTTTGATGCTTATTGCAAGTAGCAAGGTATCAAGCATGAAAAGACTCCACCTAAAACTCCTTAGTTGAATGGTCTAGTAGTGAGGATGAGTAGGACTTTGATTGAAAGAGTTAGATGTATGCTTTCTAAAGCAAAGTTGTCTAAGCATTTTTGGGGAGAGGCATTGCTTGCAGTCATGCATGTTATTAATCTTAGTCTTGTAGTTGCTTTGAATATTAAAGTGTCAGACAAAATTTGGTTTGGTAAGAATGTTAGTTATGACCATTTGTGTGTCTTTGGTTGCAAGGTATTTATTTATGTTCCAAATGATAAAAGATCCAAGTTAGACGCAAAGACAAGACAATGTGTCTTTATTGGTTATGGTCAGGATGAATTTGGTTATAGGTTGTATGATCCTATTGAGAAGAAGCTTTTCAGAAGTCATGATGTGTAGTTCCTAGAAGACCAAACCATTGAAGATGTTATTAAGGTGGAGAAGACTATACTTGAGAAGCATAGTAATCTCATTGATGGTAATCTGATGCAGTTGTTTGTTCACAATCTAGATAATGTTAAGTCTAATGTTCAAAATGATGGGCAACATGGTGATGTTGATGATCAACATGTTGGAGATGGTGTAGAGGTTTTGATTCATGATGCTCAAAAGGAACATGATATGGTACATGATGATGATCATGATGTTAGAAATGAATTTCCACAACTCCCTACCAGGAATCATCTTCTAGGTATCCTTTTGATGAGTATGTAATCTTAACTGATAGTGGAGAACCTGAGTGTTTTGAAGAAGCTTTGGAAAATGAAGATAAACAAAAGTGGTTGGATGCAATGGAAGATGAGATAAAATCTTTGCATGATAATCACATTTATAACTTGGTAAAATTGCCTAAGGGTAAAAAGGCTTTAAAGAACATGTGAATTTTCAAGGTGAAACATGAGATTAATTCTACATCTCCAAGGTACAATGTCAGGTTGGTGGTGAAATGATTTAAACAAAGAAAGGGTGTTGATTTCGATAAAATTTTCTTACCTGTGGTGAAAATGTCATCCATTAAAACTGTGTTGATTTTAGCTGCTACCATTGATTTAGAGGTTAAGCAAAATGATGTAAAGACAACTTTCCTTCATGGCAATTTGGAGGAAGAGATCTACATGAAACAACCTGATGATTTTCTTGTTCAACGCAAGAAAGAGTATATGTGTAGACTGAGAAAGAGTCTATACGATTTAAAGTAGGTTCTAAGACAATGGTACAAGAAGTTTAAGTCTTTTATGTATGATCAAGATTACAAAAGGACTACTTTTGATCATTGTGTTTTTATTCGAAAGTCCCTGATGATGATTTTGTTATCCTGTTATTATTTGTTGATGACATACTTATTATTAGGAAAAATATTTTCAGAATTGACATGTTAAAGAAGCAATTGAGTGAGTCATTTGTTATAAAAGACTTGAGAGCTGCTAAAAAAATTCTTAGTATAAGTATCTCACGTGATAGAAGAGAAAAAAAGATTTGGCTATCACAAGAGCATGTAACAATCCCACATTGTCCAGAACACCAATTAGAAGAACCACATTGGCCAATGGAAGGAAATGGGAGTCAAGGATCACGTGGCTCAGCAGAAAATGGGAAAGATGAGCAAATGATAGGTAAATAAAAGAGGACAAAAACGGTTATGCAAGAAGGACACGTGGAACATTCTCCTTGGATCATGCACCCAAGGAAAGGTGACAGAAAGAAACGTGAGAATGTGCGTCTGAGGGGTTACGTGCGGGACCCATGAGCCTTCCTTATATGGAATCACTCAAGAAGAATGGAGAGAGGTTTTTGTTGCAGTGATTTCTTTTCTCTCATCTTATTCTCATTATATCTTCTCATCACACTCTTAGAGTACCTTTCCCTGTACTTTTCTCCAATTCTGTGAACAATCATTCCCATTAATAATACAAAGTCCTTCGCTGAGCTCATTTAATTGTTGTTCTTTTACTATTTCATTGTATTACTGTGTACTAGCAAATCTTTTTGCTACATTGGTGCTTTCATAGACCTGCCATGGCAGAAAACACACGCATGAGGGAAATGCAAAATGACATTAAGGAGCTGAAAGAAGCAGTAGATTACTTGAAACAGAGGGACATGAATCATTCTCTACAAAGCCAACAAACCAACACTTCGTTAGATGAGCTTAAGGAAGTGTTAAAGTCTATATCTCCTGGACCTCATACTAACCAGCTGGATCCTCCACAATGGACCAAGCCACCGTTTCAAGTAAGGAACGTTAAAATTGATTTCCCTAGATTCGATGGTACTGAAGTTTTATCATGGATCTTTAAGGCTGAACAATTTTTTGAATTTTATGATACCCTTGATGAGCATAGGATGACCATAGCTGTTGTGCATTTGGACAAGGGTGTAGTCCCTTGGTTCCAAATGATAACTCGTATGCAGCCTTTCCAGTCATGGAAACAATTTACTAAGGCCTTGGAGTTAGAATTTGGACCATCCCCTTTTGAATGTCCCAGATTCACTCTTTTTAAACTCTCCCAAACAACCTCAGTAAATGAATATTATATGGAATTTATTTCACTTGCAAATCGTGTCTATGGTATAAGTCCAGATGCCTTACTAGATTGCTTTATTAGTGGCCTTAAACCAGAAATTAAACATGATGTCCTTGCCCAAAGCCCTTTGTCCTTACTCAAAGCAGTATCCTTAGCCAAACTTTTTGAAGAAAAATACAACTTCAAACCAAAAGCTAACTACAACAAACCAGCCAATACACAAAACACATACACATACCCAAAGATACATAATGCCCAACCACCCTTATTACCAACCCCTAACCAAAAACCTACTTACCAAATCACTCAAAACCCACATGCTAGCTCAACCAATCCTATCAGAAATATGACTCAATCAGAGATGCAAGTGAGAAGGGAAAAAGGTCTCTGCTATACTTGTGATGAAAAGTTCACACCCCAACATAGATGCCCAAATAGACACTTTATGATTTTGCAAGTGGATGAAGAACCTTCCAACACAGAAAATACAATACAGGAATCTGATTCTGTAGAGACTAGCCTTGATCCGAAACACCATCTCTCTTTTAATGCCTTGAAGGGTAACAGTGGCCTTGGTACAATTAGATTCAATGGCAAGATCAAGGGTCATCCTGTAAAAATCCTATTGGACAGTGGAAGTTCAGATAACCATTTACAACCAAGAATGGCTCAATTTCTAAAGTTACCAATTCAGCCTGTAGAACAGTTTAAGGTTATGGTGGGCAATGGTCATTCAATGACAGTAGAAGGGTTGATTTCTGATTTAGTTGTGGAAGTTGAAGGTCATCAACTCCATTGTCCTGTGTACCTATTACCTGTGGCAGGAGTTGATTTGATATTGGGTGCCGGCTGGTTATCCACATTAGGCCCACATTTGGCTGATTATAGTGCATTACAATTTAAATTTCTGTTGAATGGGAAATTTATCACTCTGCAGGGTGAAAGGCCTTCCTTGCCTCAACAGGCTTAGTATCAACACATTAGAAGGCTACATCATACTGCTACTATAGCCGAATGTTTTACCATTCAATTACAAGCTCCTGATTGTACTGTAGATGAATTTATAGACTTTCCAAAGGACTTGGATCCTGAAATAGCCCTGATACTGCATACTTACAAAAGAGTTTTTAATAAGCCCACTAGTTTGCCTCCTTAAAGGTCACAGGATCATGCCATTCCTTTATTGGAAGGATCTAATCCAGTGAAAGTAAAGCCTTATAGATATGCTCACAGTCAGAAATCTGCTATTGAACAAATGGTGCAGCAGATGCTTATAAAGGGTATCATACATCCAAGCACAAGTCCTTTTTCCTCTCCAATCCTCTTAGTCAAAAAGAAGGATGGATCTTGGAGATTCTGCACTGATTATAGGGCTTTGAACAACATCACTGTGAAAGACAGCTTTTCCATGCCTACAGTGGATGAATTGCTTGATGAATTACATGGTGCTCAGTTTTTCTCAAAACTGGACTTAAGGTCTGGTTACCATCAAATTCTGGTCAAACCAGAAGACAGACACAAGACAGCCTTTAGGACACACCAAGGACATTATGAGTGGCTAGTCATGCCCTTTGGGCTAACCAATGCACCAGCTTCCTTTCAACACCTCATGAATGACATCTTTCAATCCTTGTTGAGAAGGTGTGTGTTAGTTTTTTTTTATGACATTTTAATTTACAGTCCTACTTGGTCTGCTCATTTGCAGGACTTAGAGAAGGTGTTACAAATCCTGCAGCAACATTCAATGTTTGCTAAGTTATCTAAATGTGTCTTTGGCACAACTCAAGTAGAGTATTTGGGCCATACAGTGTCTCACCAAGGTGTGTTCATGAATCAAGCAAAGATTGAGGCTATTATGGCTTGGCCAGAACCCAAAAATGTGAAACAGTTGAGGGGATTTCTGGGTATCACTGGCTATTACAGAAGATTCATAAGACAGTATGCTACCATAGTTGAGCCACTTACTGATCTACTTAAAAAAGATGTCTTCAATTGGTCTGCTAAAGCTGTTGCTGCCTTTCAAGACCTAAGAAATGCAGTGACCAACGCACCAGTATTAGCCTTGCCTAACTTCTCTAAGCCCTTTATATTGGAAATTGATGCCTCAAGCATAGGCATAGGAGCTGTTCTGAGTCAGGGTAAGCATCCTATAGCTTATTTTTCAAAGAAAATGTCTCCTAGAATGCAGAAACAATCAGCCTATTCTAGAGAGCTATATGCAATCACAGAAGCATTAGCTAAATTTAGACATTATCTGCTTGGCCATCCATTCATCATCAGAACAGACCAGAAAAGTTTAAGACATTTGGCAGACCAATCAATTTACACCCCCGAATAGGAAAACTGGCTACACAAATTTTTGGGCTTTGATTTTAAAATCGAGTACAAGCCAGGAATGGACAATATTGCAGCTGATGCTTTGTCTAGGTCTTTTTACCTTGCTTGATCAGAAATAGTCCCTCAATTCCTGCAACAATTGAGGATTGATATTGCCTCCGATTCTAATTGGCAATTGGAATTACAAAATTGCCAATTGAGTAAACCAAGTAGTCCGCATATCACAAACAGGGAAGGCTTGCTCTTTTGGAAAGGAAGGTTAATTATCCCTCAGAATTCTGATCTCATCAAGCAAATTCTGAAAGAATACCATGATTCCACAATGGGGGGACATTCAGGCGTGGCTAACTACAGCAAGGATAAAGAATGAATTTTATTGACCAAAAATGAAGCAAGACATTCAGTCCTATGTGCAACAGTGTGCTATTTGCCAACAAGCCAAACATCTAAACACTCAGCCAGCAGGTCTCCTTCAACCACTGCCACTTCCTTCGCAAATCTGGGAGGACATTGCTATGGATTTTGTTACAGGGCTGCCTATGGTTAAAGGATACTCTGTGATCATGGTTGTGGTGGATAGGCTGTCAAAATATGGCCATTTCTAACCACTGAAATCCGACTTTACAAGTTTACAGGTTGCTGAAGTATTCATCAACTCCATTGTCAGACTTCATGGCATTCCAAAAACCATAGTCTCTGATAGAGACAAGGTCTTTATCAGTAGATTTTGGCAACAACTTTTCAAACTACAAGGAACAACACTGGCTATGTCCTCAGCATATCATCCTCAGTCAGATGGCCAAACTGAAGCTCTTAACAAGTGCCTAGAGATGTATCTTAGGTGTTTTTCTAGTCAAACTCCTAAAGATTGGGCGAAATATTTGCCTTAGGCTGAGTACTGGTATAACACATCATTCCACAACAGTCTAGGAATGACTCCCTTTCAGGCTGTTTATGGCAGACTTCCACCCACTCTCATCAAATATGAACCTTCTCCTACTGATGTCCAAACAGTACAGGATATGTTGCAGGCAAGAGACATATTATTGACCAAGCTCAAAGACAACTTACTTCAAGCACAAGACCATATGAAAGCACAAGTAGACAAACACAAAGTGGACATTAATTTTGCTGAAGGGGATAAAGTTTGGGTTAAGTTACAGCCTTACAGACAACATTCAGTGGCCTTGCGAAAGAATCAGAAATTGAGCATGAAGTATTTTGGTCCCTTCCCTGTAATTCAAAAAATTGGCAAGGTAGCATACAAGCTTTTACTTCCTGAGGAGGCCAAGATACATCCTGTCTTCCATGTTTCACAATTAAAGGCATTCAAAGGTAATGAGGTTACTACTCAGATACCAACCCCTTTATTAATAGATGAAAAAGGGCTTGCTCTACAACCAAAGGCTATCCTGCAGCACAAAACAATCCTCAAGAAGAACAAACAGATTCCACAAGTCTTAGTTCATTGGGAAGGCCAACAACCAGAAGAAGCTTCATGGGAAGACAAGATTACCATTGAACAATCTTATCCTAATTCCAACCTTGAGGACAAGGTTGTTTTCAATGGGGGAGGTAATGTAACAATCCCACATTGTCCAGAAAATCAATTAGAAGAACCACATTGGCCAATGGAAGGAAATGGGAGTCAAGGATCACGTGGCTTAGCAGAAAATGGAAAAGATGAGCAAATGATTGGTAAACAAAAGAGGACAAAAACGGTTACGCAAGAAGGACACGTGGAACATTCTCCTTGGATCATGCACCCAAGGAAAGGTGATAGAAAGAAACGTGAGAATGTGCATCTGAGGGGTTATGTGCGGGACCCATGAGCCTTCCTTATATGGAATCACTCAGGAAGAATGGAGAGAGGTTTTTGTTGCAGTGATTTCTTTTCTCTCATCTTATTCTCATTCTATCTTCTCATCACACTCTTAGAGTACCTTTCCCTGTACTTTTCTCCAATTCTGTGAACAATCATTCACATTAATAATACAAAGTCCTTCCCTGAGCTCATTTAATTGTTGTTCTTTTACTGTTTCATTGTATTACTGTGTACTAGCAAATCTTTTTGCTACAGAGCAATACATTAAGAAGGTATTGAAGAGATTCCATATAGAAAATTTTAAAGCTATAAGCACTCCTCTTGCAACTCATTCTAAATTGAGTGTAAAATAGAATCACTATAACAGAATAGACTTTAGATAGCGGTTTCGCATGGCTTATAATAGCGGTTAAAAACGCTATTAAATGAGGTGCTATGATAGTGTCTGAACTTTAGATAGCGGTTAACTAACCGCTATTATAAAATAAGATATAATAGCGGTTAATGTGGAACCGCTATTAAATCTATATTTTAGATAGCAGTTCATGCGGAACCGCTATCTAAAGTGATATTTATAATAGCGGTTGTATAGGTGAACCGCTCTGAAAAACTACACTTATAATAGCGGTTCCACAGATAATCGCTATCTAAATCTACTTTTAATAGCGGTTATCTGTGGAACCGCTTTCTTTTATTGTGTTTAGATAGCGGTTCCGGGAACCGCTATCTAAAGTCCCAAGTAAAAAAAAAAGATTTATTTAAATTTTGAAATCCAAATTTTTTTTCTGATCATTTGTACCTGATAGACCATAATTTAAACAATACATGTAATTTAATTCAACAAAATCCAGCCAACATACAATATATATTCAGTCAAATAATAACAAAACAATTCAAAATTTGACAAATCAAAACTAAAATTTAGATGAAACAAAATTGGTACATATACATCAAATAATAAAAATGAATTAAAAAATCTCTAAGAGTCTATGGTGCGGATTTTGTCCTTCAAAAATGTATGGTAGAGATATGCACACCATTCCTTTTGTAGCTGCTCAATTCTAACCTCCGGAAAGGTAGCAAAGCGAGATTCTGGAAAATACTGCAAACATAAGATAGAAAAGAAAATTACAAAAGTTAAATACTAAATTAGATAAATAATGACAATACATTATTCTTTCATATAAACATAGCTATAATGCAAAAATGGTTCTTACATTAACTGGAATAGTAGTTTGTCCATGCTGCAGTGCATCTCCAATGAACAAGGCTACGTAATATCCACAGTCATCTGAGTTCATTTGCTTAGGACACTTTATAAACAAAAAAAACATAAAGATAGATTAGAATAACCACCAAGTCAAATAAGCATGTATGAGAACATATAATGGGGTACACTTGATACCTGTACACTGACCAATCTTGTTTGATTCATCTTTGTCTTTGGAGTTCGAAGCTTCCTTTCAGCTCTATATGTAAGTAGGGCACTGAAATAGCAACAAGTTAATATAAATATCTTACAGTATATCCAATTCACATGCGAAACAGTCGTATGAGTTTACTTACTTGTTAAAAACGTTGAGCATATGTGTTCTGTGCTTATAGTGACGGCGTAATGGATCAAAATAATACAATGTCTCATCCCAAGTATTGATGCCAATTAGAATCCAATGCGAACTAAAATTATTGATATAATGAGCAAATAAATATATGAAAGTAATTGATCAATCACAGAAGAATAACTTACCCGACATTAAGGAGCAAATACCAAGTGATCCTGACCCAAATGAAGCTTCAACATGTCTGCTATATGTTGATGTGGGTTGACATTGAGCTTCTCATCAAGCTCATATGGAGATATGAAGGAGAACCTACTTTCTTTATCAGTACCATGCAAGTAGGCGTCAGACAAATACCTTATAATACAATTGAAGATCAACAATGAATTAAGTTCAATATACATCAACATAAAGTAACCAACCTAAGCAAATAGAAATTAAGTATTTATTATTACCTGATGTACAAGCAAATGCTAGAGGCACTTAGCTAGTGACGACGGATAACCTCTAGTATGTTCTCCTTCCCCACAGCATCATGAAACTCCTTTCCCCAATACTTCTCAAGCAATTGAATATTAGCATATTCAATTGCCTGATCGCTCCTAAAAAATAGTTTCATCATGTCTAAGCATGCACCACCTTGAGCCAAAGCCATGTCACTAAGTTCCGATGAAGACACAACACCCTTTTTCTGGGGACCAACAATTGATTCCTTTGTGTGGCCTGTTTCTATTTCCTTGCCCTTAGTTGATGCTGCTTGAACCTAAAATTAATCATGCAAAGTTTCAATTAACTATCACTAAATGAAAGTTAAATGTGTAATTGGTATAATAAATTAACTGTTATACCTTTGGTCGTAAAGTGATTAATGACAAATACCAAGCAACATAGGTCCCAATTGCATCTCTCAAGCATAATAAGGATGCTTCTTCAACCGGAATGGGCAATGCTGTCTCTTCTTCGTGACGTTGCACTACCTCTATCGCGACCTTTGCATGGTCTGGAGGAAGGGGTCGTGAATGCAAGGTCTGCCCTTCCACTGGTTGATGCACTCTTCCTCGTGCAACTATGCGGTAGGGGTTATTCAAATGTAACATGCAATCATGATCACCCTACATGAAAAAAAAAAAGTTATAAGACATACATATTGACATCGCTTAATCAAGTGTTAATTATAAATAAAAGTTATACTTGTGGGATCTCTGTAGATCCAACTGGGGTGCAACTACCTCTATGGCTATCTGCAGGGAATGGTGACATTGCCTGTGGGTCCATGAAGGGTGGAGGCACCTGACTAGGCATAAAGGGGGGCATTCCTTGACCCCCGATCAATTGGGCCACAACCTGTGTCAAATGAGCTAGTTGAGACTTCATATTTTGCCACTTAGCGAATGATGGATGTGGAGTTGATGGTGATGACCCAAATACAAGCTTCTGATTCACTCCAAACCCCAGCAACTCTAACCCTACCAGGATGCTCCGGTACACCCAACACTTCAGACAAAATATCATGTCTCCCAGGTGAGGATGACCCAACCTCTAGGGTACTCTGTGATAAAGTCTCTTACATATAACAATACAATAACACAGTAAAGGTAAACAAAAATCAAATACATAGGTTTTTTAATAGAGACATTCAAGCTAATTATAGTTATTGCTATTTCTATATCAACTTACAAATTGATCGACCATTTTCTGGACTCCTTCATCATACCCACCCTTCTTGTCAACCCTTGCAGCCTTCCATAACACATGTCTAGGTACAGAAGTGAGGGAAGATTCAGATGAAACAATCTGTCAAAAATGCAAAACGATTCAGAAAGCTCCCATTGAGAAAGAGAACAAGAAGCATAATAAAAACAAAGAATAGACATTGTACCAGCTCTTGCTCCAACTAAGCATATCCCTTCGAGGCCCTCCGATATCTGTAGGACATTCCCTTTGCCCTATCAGCATTAGCCTCACTTTCTTTCTACAATTATACATACCAAATTAATTATTTTTATATTTGTATGGATCCAAGAGACTAGTTTTATGAAAATTACCAAAAACTCAGCAGTGGTGGATTGCCGAACAAACTCGTCCCAATGCTCGGTTACCGTAGGAAACCGCTGATACTTCTCAGGAGGTTGAGAAACACCGTCTTCATTTGTATCACGGATTTCCTTTCGTAATCGTGTCTGGAAGGAACGTAAATCACGTCCAGCTAAAGACAAAACAAAGTCCTTGTGCTCCAATTGCACCTCAAAGCTTTGCTAAAAATAAAAAAAGTAAACCAAGTTAAGATCATAACATTACTTCTACGAAATTGTGTAATTCAATAAGAAGAATCGAAATTTAACCAAACTTGGTACCTGAACTTGATCCCATATGTTATCCTTCAGCAAGGTAGGTACATTAGTCCAATCAGAATAACTAATCGGCACTGTACTCCTAGTCACATATCCTATGAAGTGTGCAAATTTGGATCTGTAGGATCTACCGGCTGGCCCTTAGAATTACATCCAACCTGTACATTATCATGCAAGTTGTTAGAAAATAAAAAAAAAACAAGAAAAGACATTATCGAACAATCACATCTTCTCCTTATCGGTAATTTCTGTCCTAACTTCCTTGATTTGCTCACCGATTTCATTTTCGTCAATCCTCTAGTATTATTCTTCTTCAACTCAGCAGATTTAGGAGAATCGGCCTGTTCCATATTATCTGAAGATGTCATCTCTGCAAAAAAAAAGAAAATTAACTAAACATAACATAAAATGAATTCTCTAATGCACGTTATTGAGATTATAACATACAAATAACACGTAAAATACATATATGTCACACCTTCGTCGTTTCTTTGAACCACTTCCATGTTTTCTAATTCCTTTCGTGGTATGAAATGATGGATTTAACCAAACACCCTCTTTATGGTCATTCTTGCATAAAAATCTCCATCATCCATTACAAAATTACCAAACAATGTTGGGTCCATGCTCATAAAAGGATCGTCTTCCACTAAAATTGGTGTTTCTTCCATGTTTTCGGCGTCAGTGAAAGCATTAACTTTATTTGACCATAACACAATAGACCATGCATGGTCATTAGGATCTGTGACATAAAATACTTGTTGAGCTTGCGATGCAAGGATAAATGAGTCATTCTCATAACCAATCCGCTTGAAATCAACCCTTATGAAGCCTAACTCATCACATTGAACCCCACTATTATTCTCAACCCATTTACATTTGAACACAGGAACTTGAAAACCCACATAATCTAATTCCCATATTTGTTCAATACAACCAATGTAAGACATCTTCGCATATATGGGATTTTTATCCTTTGCACTTGAAATAAGTAAGGATTGAGCAACAAGAGTTACACCACTATTCTGCACTATGCTTTGTTCGTCATGTTCTTTTGTGTAGAATGTGAACCCATTAATCAAGTATGCAGTGAAAGAAAATGCATCAACACAAGGACCCATTGATAACCATCGAACTTTGTCTTCAACACTCTCCTTAGATACATGATCCTTTAGCCATGAAATGAACTTCTGATTATGCTCTTTTGTAATCCAGGCTTCACCTCTGTTAGGATTACTAACCTTCAAAAGTTGTATATGCTTGGTAACATAAGGGTCAATTTCTGGAGTATTTTGTAAGACATACAAGTGTGCTTGCTCCCATTGTAGTCTGGGGATCTCTACAACTTGACAACCAGAAATACCTTCTCCTAAGATTTTTCCCGTGTGATTGGATCTTGGTAGACCGATTAGTTCTACATTTGACAAATAATCATTGCAAAATTCAACTGCTTCTTCAACTAAATATCCTTCAGCAATACAGCCCTCTGGTCTACTTCTATTCTTGACATACCCTTTTAATATATTCATATATCGCTCGACGGGATACATCCATCTCATATATGCAGGGCCACACAATTTAGTCTCTTCAACCAAGTGAATTGTCAAATGAACCATAATATCAAAGAAAGAAGGTAGGAAATACATTTCAAGCTCACACAAGGTTTCACATATCATGTTCTGCAACACTGGTAATTTTGCGGGATCAATGACTTTGCTACAGATTGTCTTGAAGAAAAAACAAAGCTTGGTAATTGACACACGAACCTTTCTGGGTAAAATAGATCGTACTGCTATTGGTACGATATTCTCCATTAATATGTAACAATCATGAGATTTCATACCCTTTAACTTAAGATCTTTTAACGATACAATACTCTTCAAATTTGATGAGTAGCCTTCTGGAACCTTCACTGAATAAAGGCATTCACAAAATGCACGTTTCTCATTTCTAGAAAAAGTAAATGCTGCCGGTGGTAAAAATGTTTGTTTTCCTTTTTTAATTGGTGTCAGTTCAGATCGTATTCCCATATTCATCAAGTCTAATCTCGCATTGATGCCATCTTTTTTCTTTCCTGGCATGTTCAATAACGTACCAAGCAGACTTTCACATATATTTTTTTCAACATGCATAACATCAATAAAATGCCTAACATAAAGAGATTTCCAATATGGTAACTCAAAAAAATAGACTTCTTCTTCCAACCTCCAGTAGGTAGTTCTTTGACAAACGGTTTACCAAAATTCGTTTGAACATGTTCTACCTCTTCAAAGATTTCGTCTCCAGTTTTCAAATAGGGACATATTCGCTNGGTGGTAAAAATGTTCGTTTTCCTTTTTTAATTGGTGTCAGTTCAGCTCGTATTCCCATATTCATCAAGTCCAATCTCGCATTGATGCCATCTTTTTTCTTTCCTAGCATGTTCAATAACGTACCAAGCAAACTTTCATAGATATTTTTTTCAACATGCATAACATCAATAAAATGCATAACATAAAGAGATTTCCAATATGGTAACTCAAAAAAAATGGACTTTTTCTTCCAACCTCCAGTAGGCAGTTCTTTGGCAAACGGTTTACCAAAATTCGTTTGAACATGTTCTACCTCTTCAAAGATTTCGTCTCCAGTTTTCAAATAGGGACATATTCGCTCTTCAGTATATCCGTTAAATGCCTTTTTCATTCTTCTAAAAGGATGATTACGTGGCAACCACCTCCGATGACCCATAAAGACGTTCTTATGACAATTACCAAGTCTAATATAATCAGTATTATTAGAACATACAGGGCATGCACATTGTCCTTTTATGCTATATCCAGAAAGATTTCCGTATGCAGGAAAATCATTAATTGTACCGTATAACATAGCCCTAACTGTGAATGTTTCTTCTTTGAACCCGTCATAGACCTCAACACCGCTATCCCACAACATCTTCAAA
>BDMB01000102.1:546362-654719 GCA_016859785.1 Macrotyloma uniflorum
TATATCTAAGAAAGATTTCCGTATGCAGGAAAATCGTTAATTGTACCATATACATAGCCCTAACTGTGAATGTTTCTTCTTTGAACCCGTCATAGACCTCAACACCGCTATCCCACAACATCTTCAAATCTTCAATTAAAGGAGATAGATACACATCAATGTCATTACCGGGTTGTTTAGGACCAGAGATTAACAATGAAAGCATCATATATTTTCGCTTCATGCAAAGCCAGGGAGGTAAGTTATATACAATTAGAATCACCGGCCATGTACTGTGCGTGCTACTTTGCATTCCATGAGGATTCATTCCATCAGTTGCTAAGGCAAAACGTATATTTCTTGTTTCAGCTGCAAAGTCTTCATATTCATCATCAAATCTTTTCCACTGAGGCGAATTTGCTGGATGCCTAAGCTTACCATCTATAATCCTACCTTCGGAATGCCAACTAAATTGCTTTGCAGTTTCAGGACTGCGGAAAAACCTTCTCAACCTTGGTATAATTGGAAAATACCACATAACCTTGGCTGGTGTAGATTTTTTCTTGACATATCGTGACGCCTTACACTTTGGACATTCTGTAAACGATTCATACTCGTTTCAAAACAAAATACAGTCATTAGGACATGCATGGATCTTTTCATGAGTTAAACCAATGGAACCAAGGATTTGCTTTGCATCATATGTTCTCCTAGGTAGGACATTGTCTTCTGGTAGTATGTCATTTAATAAGATTAATAGATTAGTAAAATCCTTATCACTCCATCCATGTGAGGCTTTTAAATTGTAAAGTTTCAAAACGGCACTCAGTCTTGTGAAATTGGGGCATCCTGAGTACAACGGTGTTTCTGCATCATCTTTTAATCTGTCAAACATCCTTGGACAGTCTTTAAGATCTTCTTCAATAACATTGGGGATGTCTTCAACATGATCATTTTCCTCAGAATTTAATGTCTCCGAGTTAAAGGTATTTACATCCATCCTAAGTGACGAAATATCTCTTTCTATCTCACCATGTTTAGTCCAGTTTATATATTTATCATCAATTCCATTACACATTAGATGTTCTTCCAACTCTTCAACATTTACTAGCATCATATTCAAACAACACCAACAAGGACAAGAAATAAGGTTTCGGTCATCACTATGGTCAATTGCAAATTGAATAAACTCCTCCACTCCATCTTCGTATACTTTGCTCAAACGACCGGCTTTCATCCAACTTCGGTCCATATTTCCCTGAGGCACACTAAATTTGTTACGTCCATATGTTGTCTACTATTTTTGTCTCACAGGGTATGGCCCTATCCCATTTGGGAATAAAGTTTTTCATGTCATAATTATCATTTGTTAATTAAACATATTACTGTATACTTGATAAAATTTCGGCAACATTTCGCATCAGTCTCTTAGTCCACAACTTGAATTTGGTAAATTAACCTCATTCAATCATGGACCAAGAGACAATGATACGAATAGCAAACCAAAATTTTACAACTATAACAAATAACAATTTAATCACCAAATGGATAATTATTCACCAAAAAAAAACTATATTTCCAAACTGTCCAAATTGGGACAATTTGAGTTTCAAAATAATGATCCTAAATCATTATTTAGAGACTCAAATGGGAAACTAAAGTTTCACTCAAGTTCATATATATGCATTACATTTAACAAGCATCAACTATTACAAAACCTATCAGCCAAACTAGAATACATAATCTCCAATAACTACTATTTCAAGGTTAAATTAAAACATCAATATATCCTACCCATCATATAATGTATTACAAAATACAATTTTGAAGTCAAATAGAGCCAAAAATATGAACTTTTTAGACTAAACTACAAAATTATTTAACCTAAATACTAATTTTGAACTATAATTTCTACATCACACTAATCTAATCAGAATAACTAATTGTATCAGAACTTGAGTCTATGCACATTGTATCCTATGTCTCATTATTTAATAAAATTATACTACAATATACAAATTAAAAACTTAAAAATAAAAAAATGCCACTAACCTATTGCAGACCTCCACAAAAGCACTTCAATGACGTCCTCCTCCAACACAGTGGAGCTTATAGGTGGCACAGGGGCTAGGCGAAAATCGCAGGGGACACAGGTGTTGGGCTCAAATCGCAGGGGGCACAAGTGCTAGGCTCAAATCGCAGGGCACAGGACTAGGGGCTGGGCTCGCAGGGGCTGGGTTCGCAGGCCACAGGAGCTGGGTTCACAGGGGAGGGGCTGAGAATCGCAGGGGAGAGGTTGGGAATTGCAGGAGAGAGGTTGGGAATCGCAGGGAGAGGCTGGGCATGAGAGAGTGCAGAGAGAGTGCGAGGTTAAAGAAAGGGGGTTAGGGATTTTAAAATTAGGACTTTAGATAGCGGTTCGAGAAATTACCGCTATCTAAACTACCTTTCTTATAGCAGTTCAACCACGTAACCGCTATCTAAAGTTATGATAGCGGTTCCACATGTCAACCGCTGTTTAAAGGCAACACATTAGATAGCGGTTATTTAACAACCGCTATTATATCTAACTTTACATAGCTGTTCCTACTCAACCGCTATTAAAATGCACTTTAGAGAGCGGTTTGTGCCTAACCGCTATCTAATATATATTTTTAAAAGCGGTTTCTCTTAACCGCTATCTAAAGTGCTATTACGCAAAACCCATCCTGTTGTAGTGAATCCTTCAAATGAAGTTGAGAAAACATATATGAGTAGGGTTCCTTATGCATCTGTAGTCGGGTTTGATGTATGTAATGGTATGTACAAGACCAAATATTGTGTATGTTGTTGGTACAATCAATCGATTTTTGTCAAATCCAAGTAAAGAGCATTGAAATGCTGTGAAATGGATTTTGAGGTATCTTCATGATACTACTAATTTGAGGCTTTATTTTGAGGTGATAAAACTACTTTGATGGGTTACTCAGACTCATACATAGTTGGAGACATTGATTTCAGAAAGTCCACTTCGGGTTATTTGGTTAAGTTTGCAGGGGGAGCTGTGACTTGACAATCAAGATTGCAAAGGTGCGTAGCATTATCTACTATAAAAGCAGAGTTTATTGTCATTACAGAAGCATGCAAGGAGTTGTTTTGGCTGAAGAAATTATTGTAGGAGTTTGGTTTTGTGTAGAACAATTATCCATTATTTGTAGAAAGTCAAAATGTTATTCATCTTGGTAAGAATCCAACTTTGGATGTTAAGTATCATTGGATATGTGATGCTTTGGATGCTAAGTTGTTGAAGTTGAATAAAGTACATACAAATGATAATGATGCTGATATGATGTCTAAGACATTACCAAGACAGAAATTTGAAACTTATTGTGAGATCGTCGGATTGATGGTTACCTCCACATAGTTGTGAGGGGAGATGTGTTAGGTTGGGCTCCCAACTGTGTTTAGAAAAGGTCCAATTAGATTTAACCTAATTGGGGAGGGGGCTTCTAGGTCAGAGAGTACATAAGAGAGAGTACAGAGAAGTAAGGATTAATTTTCGCCGTCTTTTGGGAGGGAAAAAGAAGAGAACGCGGTTTGTCACATTTACCGAACAGATTTCTTAAAATTACGATTCCCGCTTCGTTCACAATTGGATTGGGCTGAATTTTTGACAAAAGGTTCATGGAATATGGTTCTTTAGTTTGACTATTGGGATCGTCAATTGGAGGTCTATGGTTAGAGTTATCAATCCGATATTGTTGTTATATTTTACGTTTCTCTTTCTTTGTTCTTCATATTTGAGAGCATTATTGTTTTTATGTATTGATCAATTAGAGACATTTATTTGTGCATTTGATCTGACTCTCTTGTACTTAGTGAAGTTTGATTGACTGGCTTATACCCATAGATTTTTACTTCTCATATTGAGGGGGTTTTCCCACGTTATTATAATTATTCTTACCATTTTTTATTGTTATTGCTTCTCACAAATTCTTGCAAGTTTGGAGAAATTATTTCTCTTACATATTTTGATTTCTGATTGTTGTGTTATTGTTTTCCTTGTCACAGATATCAGAGCCAAGTTTGGGGCCACTACACCATTTCTTTACTTTAAACCACACTTAATTTACAACGGGTAGAAAAATATGGTCAAAACTATAAATAGGTAACAATTTTTTATATGTTTCCGTTAATATAGTATTGGACGAAAATCATTGATTATTTAAAAAAAAAAATTAATATAATGTTGGTACTTTATACCACAATTTATAAATGTTCGTTATTTTAGGTCATATTTATATAAGCTGCTATTTTAGACCACAATTTTTATCCGTTACTTTTTAATATATCCTACATTAATTAAATTATTTTATTATTTTTTACATTTTGAGAATAATTTTTTTTTTATTTAAATAGATAATTTTTAAAATATTTCATACTTTCTTTTTTAAATTAATAATAATTATTTCTAAATTTATATATTTCTTATCATAATTATAATATTTTTAAAAAATAATAATAATAATTTATATATTTATTTATGTATAAATAATAATAAATATCTTCATCAAAATAAAATATAATAATAATAATAATTTTAAATT
The DNA here is from genome assembly GCA_016859785.1 of Macrotyloma uniflorum. NCBI lineage: Eukaryota > Viridiplantae > Streptophyta > Magnoliopsida > Fabales > Fabaceae > Macrotyloma > Macrotyloma uniflorum. The sequence continues at coordinate 550,928 of BDMB01000102.1, forward strand.
ATCCATTATACTTCTAATATTTATCAAAATTATAATAATTATTTATAAATTTAATCATAAAAATCCTAATCAAAACAAAATATAAATAATAATAATAACAATAATAAAAAATTAAATTATGTATTATACTTCTAATATTTATCAAAATTATTAATAATATTTATAAATTATTTATCTACAATTAATAATAAATATTTCAATTAAAATAAAATAAAAATAATAAACAATAAAAAAAATTAAACTACTTACCATATTTCTAATATTTTAAAAAATTAATAATTATTATTTATAAATTTATTTATCTTAAAATAATAATAAATATCTTATCAAAATAAAATATAAATAATAATAGTAATAAAAAATTTAAATTATTTATCATATTTTTAATATTTCAAAAAATTAATAATTATTATTAAAAAAAATAAAAATCATATTATTTTTAAAATACAACTTTTTGAACTTATTAATTGTTTTCATAGTAAAACTTATCAATATTTTAAAAATTTACCTATTTTTAGTAAAAATAAAAAAAATATCATAAAAAAAACCAATTATTTATGTTAATCTTTCTTTTTCCTCAATACCCTAATTAAATATTTTTTTCACACTCTCCCCACCATTCTTTTTCACACTCTCCTTAACCCTCTCCTCAGTCCCGGTGTCTCCCCTCTGTGTCGCGTCTCCTCCGTGCCACTCTCCTCCGCGCCGCACTGCGTCTCCTCTGCACCTGTTTGGACTCGGAGAAAAAGAAATATTCTATTTTTCGGTAATTTTTTTATCTTATCCTATTCATCTCTTTATCTTATTCAATATAATGTATTGAGTATTTGAATTTAGGGATTTTGGTTAAGAATGAGGAAAGAAAAATTTAGGGATTTTGTTTGTTATTTTCACATTACTTATAAATGCAAAACTTGAAAAACTTATTAGAGGAAATGTAGTTCCGATTGATGGGTTTTGGAGGGCTTTATTTCTATGTAGTTCAAAGAGAAAATATTACAACTTACTCTCAAATAAATATTTATTAAAAATTATAAAATTATGAAGACCTCATTTCTCATCTAATGAATCCCAATAGTCAAACGAATGTTAAAAAAATATGGTATTACCATGTTCCTCGAGAATTCTTCCTTTCTAAAAAAAACTATTTTGATACACTTAGGGTCCTGAATACAATATAAAAACTTAGAGTTGAACTAGATAATCAATATTCACAATATAAATTTTTGGTAGCAAGAAAGAAAATGGAAATAAGAGAACAAGTTTATACATATTGACGAAAATAAGAAACATTTTCTCGAACCAATTCAATACCTCTATCGGCCTTTTACTGTTATCAAACCAATTCTAGAGAGATGTTATTCACAAAAAATCAGCAACTAAGGATCACCTTGAAAGGTTTTAAGTGACTTAGCACTACCTGAGCAAAATCATAACTACAACTTTATTTATATATATAGAGATATTATTATTCACTAATTTATATTGATTTTAAGTATTTATTAGAGTTTTATTAATATTATGAATACTTAAAAAATATTTAAAAATAAAGATATATTTAATGTATTAATTCATTTTTTTAAATTTTATAATTTAATTAATTGGATCTCATTTAAAAAAATAAGAATTTATTTTAATAAATTTATTGATAAAATCATTTTTTAGAAAGAAAAAAAATTGATATTAATTTTTCATATAAAAAATTATTTATTTTTTCATTTTATTTTTTTTCTTTACAAAAAATTCTTCCAAACATATTATATTGTCAATTAAAACTTACTTACATTGAAAAATAAATCTAGTATCGGATTTAATGATTGAAAAATTTATAATTATTTATAAAATTGGAATGAATATTTTAAAAAGTGGTACTCAATTTTAATGTGAATTACACAAATGTCAAAATTATGTGTGAGAGGAGAAGAAATTAAGCAAATGATTCATATTGGTATGGAACACATTATATTCTTTAGGAATGAATATAAATAAAATATTATGTCTTTATTTAAATATATATTAGATCTTAAGCTTTCTTATTAAAAGTACAATTGTTATATATTGTTGGTGTGAAAAATTTCTTGTTTTATTTCTTGAAAATTTTAATATTATTTTTTATTATTTATTTATATAATAAGATACAATTTTTTTTTATTTTTTATATCAAAAGTGAGAGATAAAGAGTGGACTAAACTTTCAAGATTTAGTATAGAGTATATAAATGGTGTTAAATCATTTTTAAATTTTACTTATACTAGAGGAAGATCTAAAGGTTGTTAGAAATATAGTGTATGATCATTTAATAACAACAGAGTTTTTACATGGTTATGGAATTTGGATTCATCATGGAGATGAAATACCTTCTTCACCTACACTAATTGACGATGAGATAGAAGATAAAGAAAACTCAAAAGATGATATTAGTAGCTTATTGTATGAAAAATTTAGAAATGTGGTAAATGATGAAGGAGTTAGAAAGGGTTCAAATGATGAAGCTAAAAAGTTCTACAATTTGATTAATGAGGCAAATAAGGAACTTTACTCTAGATGTCAAAGTCTTTCCATTTTATCCTTCATGATTCGACTTTATTTATTGAAGTGTCTTCATGGGTGGAGTAATACTTCATTCACTGATCTTTTACAATTATTGAAAGAAGTCATGCCTAACTTGAATATTCCATAATCTTTCAACAAAACAAAGAAAATGGTTAGTGATTTAGGCTTTGATTATAATAAGATTCATGCATGTCTAAAAGATTGTGTCTTATTTTGGAAAGAGAATGACAGTCTTGATATTTGTAATATTTGTAAATCTTCATGATGGAAAGAATTTTCTCAAGTTAATTATGAGATTGAACAACCAAAATATGAGCATAAAGTTTCTAAAAAAAAGTTTCGCAACACTTTCCATTGATTCTTAGACTTCAAAGGCTATTTATGTGTTCAAAGACTGTTGAGTCAATGAGGTGGCATGAAGAAGAAAAGTCAAAGGAGCCATCTTGCTGATGGTGAAACTTGGATGGACTTTGATAGGATTCATTTTGATTTTTCTTTTGAATCACGCAATGTAAGATTTGGCCTAGCAAGTGATGGCTTCAATCCATTTAGTACTATGAGAATATCACATAGTACATGGGCCTGTCATGATGGTGGTGTATAACTTGCCACCTTGGTTGTGCATGAAACCTGAATATACAATGTTGTCATTGTTGATTCTTGGACCAAAATCACCAAGAAATGATGTTGATGTGTACCTTCAACCATTAATTAATGAGTTAAAGGAGTTGTAGGAGTTCCATATAGAGACATATGATGCTTCAAGAAATGAATTATTTCAAATGCATGCAACTCTTCTATGGACTATTAGTGACTACCCAGGCTATGCTATGTCGTCATGTTGGAGCACCAAAAGAAGATTGGCTTGTGCATTTTGCAATTATAACACTAATTCCTCCTACTTGAAACATAGCTATAAAATGTGTTATATGGATCATCGAATCCTTTTACCAATTAGCCATGCTTTGAGACTTAATAAGAAGTCATTTAATGGAAGAAAGAACTTAGAACTACACCATGCATGTTAGAAGGGACTGAAATTCTGGAGATATTAAAAGATTTTATTAATTAATTTGGAAAAAATGAAAAAGAAAAAGAAAATTGACGGTCCATAGAAAAAGAGGTCAATCCTTTTTTACTTGCCTTATTGGATTACAAATAAATTACGTCACAATTTTGATGTCATGCACATTGAGAAAAACATATGTGATAGTATTATGGGGATTGACATTCAAGGGAAGACAAAATATCACGTTAATGTCTGTTATGATTTGTAAGATATGGGAATAAGAAAAGATCTTCATCCAAGGGACATTGGTAAAGGACATAGGAGTTTTCACCAACTTGTTTTTTTATGACAGCACATGATAAGTCTATTTTTTTGTGGTATTTTTAAGTTTGCCACGTTATTAGATGGAAGTGCATCAAATATTTCAAAGTGTGTGCATGTTAGTAATAAGAAATTATCTTGTTACAAAAGTCATGATTATGCTGCATTATTTACTACCAATAGTTATACTTAGCACTATATCTAATATTGTGGCTGATTCTCTGATTCGGTTTGGGTTGTTCTTTCGCTCTATATGTCAAAAGGTTATACAATTAGAAGATATGAATTACTTGGAAGTAGAAGTAATAAAAATTACCTTGTCAATTAGAGATGATCTTTACACCTAATTTTTTTGACATAATGGTTCACTTGTCTATTCATTTGCCAAATGAAGTGAGATTAGGTGGTCTAATCCCATTATATTGTATTTATCAATTACAATCTCATTATAAAAACAGTGTGAAACAACGAGACTTGAATAGTCTTATCACAACTTTGCTTGGACCCTTTTTTAACCACATATCAAATATTAAAGTAACATGCTTCAGGTTCTCAGTATCTAAGAATAATACCAATACCGGCTATATTTACTATACAAAATTAAAATTAGTAAATACTTACATTAATCTAATATTTTATTATTAGTTATAAGATAAGAGACTATATGTATTGTTGGGCATTGTAGCCTCAAACCAATTAAATTAAACAATTCATGTTTGAATTATGTTGTAAGTTCTTATATAAACAATTAAGAAAAATTACTGTTTTGATAGTTCTTTTTTAGCATATCTTAGTTCTGTATTTTATATTTTTTATATGGGGACTCATTTTTTGTGAGACTGTTATATAGTAACTTTTGTGGTTTCTAATAATAGAGGTAACTTTGTCACAATACAAGAGGTCGAGGAATGTTACAAATGTAGACCTACCTGAAGTTAAATCAAGTAAAAAATTACTTAAAAGGTTCAAAATTAAGCATTAGAAAATAACAAGTATTGCTGGTACAGGTAAGGAACCTATGGTCCCTTCTAAGAGACAATTCAATTTGTCTAAATTTTGAAGTAAGAGGCAACCATAAAAACAACACTCTTAGTTCTGGTTCTAGTGTGAGACAGCCTGAAAAGGTTAGTCAAAACAAAATGACAATGAATATATCTATAGGTAAAATCAAAGAGCAACCTCAAAATAAGACAACACAATAAGTCATTAAAGAGTCTAGAGCAAAGATACAAGTTATTAAAAGATCTTTGCTTGATGTTCATGCCAAACAACAATCACAAAAAAAGAGAATAGTAGAAGAGGTGAGTAAGAGAATAGTAGAAGAGGTGAGTTCGAAGAGGGTTCAAAATGGGGTTAAAGAAAAAGAAAATATGAAAGCAGAATCTGTAGAGAGAACAAGAGTAGGAGAAGATAAGATAAGTGAAAAGGAAAAAAAAGAAAAAAAAAATAGTGATTGAAAATGGTGAGTCAATGATAGAAAAAAAGAATGCTACTAAGAAGGCACAAACAACTGGATTTGGTAGATCAATGCTAATTGATTGGTGAGTTTCTTAAAAAAAATTGAGATAAAGTTAAACAAGATGAGGAAGAAGAAAATTTCCATGGACGGGAACAATTTCAAAATGAAAAAGATGTTGCAAGACATGTTGAAGAGGATGAAAACATTCAAATTAATTTAGACGAAGGTAATTCATCAACTTTATTTATTTATTTCATCATTTATTTTTTAACTCACTCAATGCACAAGTAAGAAAAGAATATGAGGACCAGCTCAATGTTTACAAATACATGTAAGAAATATTCAAGAAAGATCTGAAATTATATTGGATAGAGATGGAAAGCCTATCAGACTCAATGACAAAGTTGTGTCTGACCTTAGTTATTTTCTTAAGACCATAAAAAGGAATTTAAACTTTTGTCCTCTTATTTATATAAATTTCAAGGCTTTGGTCACGATCACAAGGAGCGTATATGAAAATATGTTATGGTATTTAAACAAACTTTTATCTTTCGTTGAATTATTAAATATTTATGAGATGTCAATAATCCTATTGTCTCTCTTTTTAAGGATAAATTCATTATTCCAGTTAAAGGAGAGAAAACGATATTTAGCCAAATAAAATTTTCATAGAGACGTTACAAGTGTTATATCAAGAGATTACATTTTTTTGAAATATTTCACTTTCAAAGAACAATTAAAACATCATCCATTGTCTATTCTTGAAGATCATTTCAAGTAATTGATAACCTATTGGAAGAATGATATTATCCAAGTATATAAATTCAGTAGCTCTTTATTCTGGTTATTCTGCTCAGAATTATATTTATATGTCTTGATAGTTGTGAATACTGTGTATGGAGATTTGTGAAAGTAGAATAAAAACTAGTTAGATTATTTATTATCCTTAAAATGGACAAATAATTTATATGTCTTAGTATATCTATTGTATTCAAAGTTGTTTATATTTTCATCTTACCTTTTATTTTCTCTCCAACATACAGAGAATTAGTAAAAATAAAGCAATTAATAGGACTAAGCTAAAGTATAAACATCGCATGGGCCAATCAACTTTGCTAGAGTCCGAACTCAATTGGTATGGTATTATTTGCTTATATCTTATTTTGTACATCTAATACTTGTCATTAATATATTTTACTATTCTTTTTCAATTTTTAATTAATAGTGTCGAGAAAAAACCTAGAGAAGAGGTCTGTAAAGCTGAAATGTTTATTAAAATCAGTCAAGGTCGAAAAGGAAAAGTAGTGGATGAAGAAACACTAGATGCTATTGTAAGTTTATTTGTATTTATAAAATGTCTAAAGTTTTCATCATTAACTCAATAATATTGATTTCTTTGTAGTCTAAGCTGTAAAGTTCAATTCAAAACTCAATTGAAACTGTGGAACAAACATTCAAATCATTTTTTGGAAAATAAAAACCTGGATGGGTTCGTTGCTATGGAAGGACTATGATACCAACACTATGATACCAACACTATGACACAAGTTTTAGAATAGTGTTGGTGTCATAGTTCTTTCATAGCAACGAACCCATCCAGGTTTTTCTCTCCCAAAAGATGATTCAAATGGTTGTTTCACAGTTTCAATTGAGTTTTGAATTGAATTTTGCAACTTAGACTACAAATAAATCAATATTAATGAGTCAATGATGAAAATTTTAGATATTTTATAAATACAAATAAACTTACAATAGCATCTATTGTTTCTTCATCTACTGTTTTTCCTTTTTGACCTTGACAAGTTTTAATAAACATTTCAGCTCTACTGACCTCTTCTCTAGGCTTTTTCTCGACACTCTATTAATTAAAAATTAAAAAAGAATAGTAAAATATAATTAATGACAAGTATTAGATGTACAAAATGAGACATAAGCAAATAATACAATAACAATTGAGCTCGTACTCTAGCAAAGTTGATTCGCCCCATACAATGCATATACTTTAGCTTAGTCCTATTAATTGCATTATTTTCACTAATTCTCTATATTTTGGAGAGAAAAAGAAAGTGAAGTAAGATAAAAATACAAAACAATTTTGAATATAATAGAGATACTAAGACATATAAATTATTTGTACATTTTAAGGATAATAAATAATCTAACTAGTTTTTATTCTATCCTTACAAACCTCCATACACAGGATTCACAACTATCAAGATATATAAATATAATTCTCAGCAGAATATCCAGAAAAAAAAAAAAAATATCTGGATAGTATCATTCTTCCAATAGGTTTATCAATTGCTTGAAATGATCTTCAGAAATAGAAATGGACAATGTTTTAATCGTTATTTCAAAGTGGAATATTTCAAAAAATGTAGTCTCTTGATATAACACTTGTAAGGTCTCCATGAATAATTTATTTGGTTAAATACCGCTTTCTCTCCTTTAACAGGAATAATGAATTTATCCTTAAAAAGAGGGACAATATGATTATTGACATCTCATAAACATTTAATAATTCAATGAAATATAAAAGTTATTCAAATATCATAACATATTTCCATATACGCTCCTTGTGATCCTTGACCAAAGTCTTGAAATTTGTATAAATAAGAAGACAAAAGTCTGAATTCCTTGCTATGGTCCCAAGAAAATAACTAAGGTGAGACACAACTTTGTCATTGGGTCTGATAGGCTCTCCATCTCTATCCAATATAATTTCAAGTATTTCTTACATGTATTTGTAAACATTGAGTTGGTCCTCGTGTTCTTTTCTTACTTGGGCTTATATTCACATTAAAATTGAGTGAGTTAAAAAGTAAATGATGAAATAAATAAATAAAGTCTACTTTAATTTGAATGTGTTCATCTAGGTTCTCATCCTCTTCAACATGTCATTCAGCATCTTTTTCATTTTGAAATTGTTCCCTTCATGCAAACTTTCTTCTTCCTTATCTTGTTCAACTTTATCTCCATTTTTTTAAGAAACTCACCAATCAATTAGCATTGATCTACAAAATCCAGTTGCTTGTGCCTTCTTAGTAGCATTCTTTTTTTTCTATCATTGACTCTCCATCACTATTTTTTTCATTTTCTCCTTTCCACTTATCTTCTTCTACTTTTAAGATTCTGCTTTTGTATTTTCTTTTTCTTTTCTCCCATTTTGAACCCTCTTTGAACTTACCTCTTCTGCTATTATCTTTTTTTGTGATTGTTGTTTGGCATGAACATCAAGTAAAGATCTTTTAATGACTTGTATCTTTGCTCTAGACTCTTTGATGACCTGTTGTGTTGTTTTATTTTGAGGTTGCTCTTTGATTTTAATTATAGACGTATCTATTCTTATTTTGTTTTGACTAGCCTTCTTAGGTTGTCTCACCCAGAACGAGGATTAAGAATGTTCTTTTTATTGTTGTCTCCTACTTCAAAATTAGACAAATTGAATTGTCTCTTAAAAGGGACCATAGGTTCCTTACCTTCAAATGTAGAGCATGTTTAGGAACAATTTGAATCACTACAACTAGGTATCATATTTTGCAAAAATACAAAGCTAGACATTTTAAAATATAAAATAAAATTGTTTGTCCTTCAAATGAATAGTTCCATATAGATCTATGCATCATTTTATTGCTGATTTCTTTGGTATCTCTTTAGCATTTTTGTGATTATAGGATGGACCAAGTTGATTTGTAATCAATTTTCTACCAACAAAGTTTGGGCTTTTGTAACAAAGTTGCCTTTAGAATTAGAAACCACAAAAGTTATTATATAACAATTTCACCAAAAACAAGTCCCCATATAAAAAAATGTAAAACATAAAACTAAGACATGCCAAAACTCAAAAGAACTATGAAAACAGTAAATTTTTTTCTTAATTGCGAGCATTATAGTTTATATAAGAACTCACGACATAATTCAAACATAAATTTATTAATTTAATTAGTTTGAGGCTACAATGTGCCAATCATTCTTTAACGATGCATATAATCTCTTATCTTATCACTAATAATAAAATAATTTAGATTAATATAAGTATTTATTAATTTTAATTTTGTACAGTAAATATAATTGGTACTAGTACTTACCCGTTAAGTATTTTTAGGAACATGAAGCATGTTACTTTGATATGTTGTTAAAAAGGGTCCAAGCAAAATTGTGATAAGAGTATTCAAGTCTTATTGTTTCACACTGTTTTATAATGGGATTGTGATTGATATATAATATTTTGGGACCTTATAATCCCCAATGCCTTTGATAAGAAATGAGTTGTTACTCTTCATAAACTGTTTAATCTCTTTATTTAAGAGAGTGAGGCCTAGCTTTCTCAAGCCGAAAAAAGGGGTAGAAACCATTCCAATATATGGAGATTCCAATTTCCATCCACATCCGTTATAGTTTCTCATAATTAAAGTACCAATCAACTCATTCATTTTTCATACTTGTAATTTAGGAACAACACAATGAAAATAAACATGTAATCAAATTTGACCTGATAAATAAAGTGTAATAAATGGCGAGATGCGTGAGAAAACGAGATAGTGAGACAATAAGACGACAACAATACGTGCGCACGAAACAACAAAATCATGAGCACGACGACGTGAGCATGGTGAAACACAAGTGCAGTGAGACGTGAGTACGGTGAAACACAAGTACAACGAGACGTGAGCACTACGAACGACGAGATGCGAGAACCACAAAGATGAACCAGGTAAGGTGAAAAAGATGACTCTAGTATAGCAAGTACAAAAGAAGATTGAGAAGAAAATAACAGTTTTGAAAAAATATGAAAAACATTTAGAGATTTTAAGTCTTAGGGTTTTAAAAATTTAGAAAAAATAATTAATTAAAAAATTAACAAAAAATTTAATAAAAAATCTAATTAAAAAATATAATTATAAATAATTTAATTTAAAAAATTAATTATTTAAAATATGTTAAAAACAACATAAAAATATTATAATTTAAAATTGTAATTCATATGGAACGGTATATTAATTATTACCTTTTTAAATAAATAATAATTTTCGTTTAATAATTAAGTATGAGTAAAACTTTATGATATAGATCTATATAAAAAATCATTATCTATTTATAATTTTGATATTTTTTTTTACATGTTACAATTTAAATGTGAGTTAAAGTAAAAAAAATGGTATAATATAGTGATACATTTAAAAATTCCAATATGCTACCAACCTCTTCCATACATTATTTCTAATCAATTCTAACCTTTGAACAACAATCTTAGCATCCTAAACACTTAGATAACGTATAATATTTTGTGTAACATATCCAAAATACTAGTTTATACTAATACATTTTATAATATTTCAAGATTTAAAAGGGACTAATTCTTTTATATTGTTTGGAAAACTAAATAAGATCCTAAGATATAAATTATAATTTTTTTTTTAATATTTCTAACTCCAGCTACAACAGTTCTATTGTCGTCCAACTGATAAACTATCTCCAGACCTGACATCTGCTCCCGTGCAAAATACACGATCATAGCAGTTAACATACACAACACGACAAAGTAGGGTAAACTAGTGATATAAAAGAACATACATGAATTTTATAAAATAGATAAGATATTCAACACAATCTCATACAAGTGTAAGGGTCTATCTAAGATTTTACACATAATAAAATTCACACATCACAAACAAGATTGACGTCTTTCGAAAGACTGTATGGATTTTGGATATTTAGGGCTAACACCTGATCTGTACTCCAGGACCACGGGCCTAACCGGCCGACTACTGAGTTTTTTTCACCCCAGGATCATCCATAAAACATCACCACACTCATCTCATATCAGGGTAGCCTTACCAACTATCATAAAGATAATTGGTAAGATTTTCATCAACCTTCACCACATGACAATCTTAGTCTATGTGACCTAGAGAGTCATTAAGGTTTGGATACCCTATAACATATCCCTAAATCCATACATACTACATTATTAATATCATACTCATATCATAAAATCAAACTCCCCTCAATAGGAGAACCAAGGTCTCATGCCAACATAAATATCATTCATTTCAAATTGTACTACTATGTAGTTCAAACATACTCAGGAAACTAAACAAGGAATTACACCAATTAAAAATCTCACTATCAAAGTGGTCATTTAACATATTATTCTGCATAACAATCTCATCAAATACCACTAGATTTCCAATCAGGTTACATTAACAATGCCTTTAAAGTAATTCCCAACATCTCATATTCACTTTATTATTGCACATAAGCACACTCAATCAGAAAAACAACCAAGCCCATGGTCAATTACTCAAATTATAACAGTCCAATTTAATAGGTTCCTAAATCACAGTATTCAATCCAAGCAGGGTAGATTTCACATTCATTCAACACGCCCAACATTCCACTCTTAGTCAAGGGTAGCAATCCAGAAACAGGTCACCTACTTAGTTCCTAATCCTATTAAACTTAATTTAAAACTAGCTTCCCTTATCTAGGTGTGATTGTTCAGATTTTCTTTTTATCTTTTTTTATTTCCCAAATCTAGGTCAAGCTCCAATTGCTTTATTTAGAAATTCTGCAAATAAACCACGTTGATTTACTGGAGCCAGTTCATAAATTTGATACATTTAAACATGCTAAATCAACTTATCTCATTTTCCTTTGAAGACAAATTGATGGGTCGGGTAGTTCAAAATGGTTCTTCTACAAAATTTCACAACTGAAACAAGAATTCAATTAGCTTAACTCAAATAAAATTCATCCCACACCAGTCAATTTGCTCCATATCAGATTATCACATTTTGTTCAAGGATTCAAACAAAATCCATATCCTAAGTCTAGTCACAACAGATTAATTTAGGCCTGTTTCATAAATTATTGGGTCACTAATTCAAAGTAGATTCTTCTCCAACATTTCAATTAACCAACTCCAATTTACCACACCACCAAGTCAACTCAAATCAGATTCATAGGTTTAACAAGATTCTACTCAATTGAAAGGTATACCACCTTCCATTTCAAACACATCAATAATCACAATAAGCACAATTTGATACAAATCAATCAATCCATCTAACTCTTACTCATTCACAATAATTTTAGCATACATTTCAATATAAGAATTAGGAAATTTCAGCATAGTCAAATCACAAGTTCTAGACCCCTCTCAAATTTGCACATTTTCATACAACCTGAAACCAGATTCTTATAATTCAAAATTCAAGCAAACTCAATTTGTAATAAACAAGTATACCATTAAACATGGACACAGTACTCAAATCATCACAGTCTAAGTTGTCAATTCCACAAACTATGACAGCAATTCATAAGTGCAGATTCTTCAACCATTTAACACACACAGATTCAATCACAGTTCAGGGTATATCAGCCCATAACAGACCTAAAATCAGATTTCTCTACAATTCAAAAACGCAATCTAACACTAGCTTCCCTTACCTTAATTATTCCTTCAAAACGGCTCAATGTCTTAACCAAGGAGTGAAATCCCAAGTGCTCAAGAGTTCCTAAACAACAAAAAAAAAACACTAGGATGAAATCCCTCTCACATAGAATAATCTAGAACTAAGAAGAGTCACATGCAGAGACTCAAACACTCCTAGGACAACAGATTAATTTAGGCCTGTTTCATATATTATTGAGTCACTAATTCAAAGTAGATTCTTCTCCGAATATTCAATTAACCAACTCCAATTTACCACCACCAAGTCAACTCAAATCAGATTCATAGGTTTAACAAGATTCTACTCAATTGAAAGTTATACCACCTTCCATTTCAAACACATCAATAATCACAATAAGCACAATCTGATACAAATCAATCAATCCATCTAACTCTTACTCATTCCCAATAATTTTAGCATACATTTCAATATAAGAATTAGGAAATTTCGGCATAGTCCACTCACAAGTTCTACACCCCTCTCAAATTTGTACATTTTCATATAACCTGAAACCATATTCTTATCATTCAAAATTCAAGCAAAATCAATTTGTAATAAACAAGTATACCATTAAACATGGACACAATACTCAAATCATCACAGTCTAATTTGTCAATTCCACAGACCATTACAGAAATTCACAGGTGCAAATTCTTCAACCATTTAACATACATAGATTCAATCACAGTTCAGGGTATATCAGCCCATAACAGACCTAAAATCAGATTTCTCTACAATTCAAAACGCAATCTAACACTAGCTTCCCTTACCTTAATTATTCCTTCAAAACGGCTCAATGCCTTAACCAAGGAGTGAAATCCCAAGTGCTCAAGAGTTCCTAAACAACAAATAAAAAATACTAGGATGAAATCCCTCTCACATAGAATAATCTAGAACTAAGAAGAGTCACATGTAGAGACTCAAACACTCCTAGGACAACAGATTAATTTAGGCCTGTTTCATAAACTATTGGGTCACTAATTCAAAGTAGATTCTTCTCCAAAATTTCAATTAACCAATTCCAATTTACCACACCACCAAGTCAACTCAAATCAGATTCATAGGTTTAACAAGATTCTACTCAATTGAATGTTATACCACCTTCCATTTCAAACACATCAATAATCACAATAAGCACAATTTGATACAAATCAATCAATCCATCTAACTCTTACTCATTCACAATAATTTTAGCATACATTTCAATATAAGAATTAGGAAATTTCAGCATAGTCAACTCACAAGTTCTAAACCCCTCTCAAATTTGCACATTTTCATACAACCTGAAACCAGATTCTTATCATTCAAAATTCAAGCAAACTCAATTTGTAATAAACAAGTATACCATTAAACATGGACACAGTACTCAAATCATCATAGTCTAATTTGTCAATTCCACACACCATGACAGAAATTCACAGGTGCAGATTCTTCAACCATTTAACACACACAGATTCAATCACAGTTCAGGGTATATCAGCCCATAACAGACCTAAAATCAGATTTCTCTACAATTCAAAACGCAATCTAACAGTAGCTTCCCTTACCTTAATTATTCCTTCAAAACGGCTCAATGCCTTAACCAAGGAGTGAAATCCCAAGTGCTCAAGAGTTCCTAAACAACAAATAAAAAATACTAGGATGAAATCCCTCTCACATAGAATAATCTAGAACTAAGAAGAGTCGCATGCAGAGACTCAAACACTCCTAAGACAACAGATTAATTTAGGTCTGTTTCATAAATTATTGGGTCACAAATTCAAAGTAGATTCTTCTCCAAAATTTCAATTAACCAACTCCAATTTACCACACCACCAGTCAACTCAAATCAGATTCATAGGTTTAACAAGATTCTACTCAATTGAAAGTTATACCACCTTCCATTTCAAACACATCAATAATCACAATAAGCACAATTTGATGCAAATCAATCAATCCATCTAACTCTTACTCATTCACAATAATTTTAGCATACATTTCAATATAAAAATTAGGAAATTTCAGCATAGTCAAATCACAAGTTCTACACCCCTCTCAAATTTGCACATTTTCATACAACCTGAAACCAGATTCTTATTGTAACTCCTCAAATCATTATTCTTAATATTATAATTTTCTTTAAATAATAAAAGAAGTAAATAATATTTCATGATTTTTTTTTTTCAATGGTCAACTTAAAATAAAATAGATATATAGGATTTATTTGACAAAAAGAAATATTTAATAATTATCTAACTCCACTTAAATACGATTGATAAATGCTAAATTAAAACCTACAAACAATAAATTCAAAATTAATTAATAATAAAAATACTAGAAATAAGTTTATCGTTATTCATAATTTAATTATATGGTGTCCAATTATATTATAATTATAGAAACTAAATGTTTTACTTATTCATTTCAAGGAAATAAGATAGGTCCATGTAATTTTCACAATAACTTAATTATTTTTTCAGGAATAAACTATTTATATTAATATTTAGACATTACAAAATAATACTATGGTCAAGGAACCTATCATTCAAAATCACAACATAATCAAAATTATTCTTATCATTCAACAAATATATTCTCAGGTTAGAGTATAGAAATTTTATTCATACATGTATAATAATATAAATCCCTATACTCAGAGCAGGTTCCCCATCAACAAGAAGAAGCAGGATTTGTCCTACCAATCAAATTCTCATCCAAGAGATGAGTGTCTCACGAACCTTCTTACATAATTTCCTGAAAAATTGGTTGTAAGGGTGAGTTTCTTCCTCACCATAATCTTCCATCAAAATTCAAGATATTTATGTTTAATAATCACACAAATAGATATTTAATCAGAGAAAATGATTAATATAATTGAGTATTACATCTTAATAAAATTTTTTAACTATCAATTTCCAACCTCGTCAAATAAGTTCTTTTAATCTTTTTACAACATTATTATTTAAATTCCCTCATATTTCCTTATCACATACTTCAGTGATATGTCTCACTCACATCACCATTCAAACTGTAATCACATTAGTTTCAGTACTCTAGGTACCCTAGGATCCCAAAATAACGCTGTCAACCCCACCACCTAGGTGACATTGGCCTTACGCCAGTGTGGATAGCCGCCGGTTGGCAATACGCCCCACGGATACAACGTGTGCGCACGAGCCCCTTTGGCAAAAAGTATAGGCAGCGATTCAGTCGGGTAATGGAGCGCGAGGCCTGCGGCAGCTCCCATTGCACACTGTGTACATCACGGCATGGACCACTCCGCCACACTCTCATTCCCCCAGGTTATCAAACCTTCCTGAACTATACCCTAGTGTATCTCTGTAGCTCATCCACACGGAAATTAATGACTTTAGATGGCATAAATCTACAAATTCTCACAATTTATCTGGCCTTTAGGTAATTCCAACTCTCATCATAAAATATTCTTTTGACAGCCATCTAAATCATTTTCTTACTTCATAACATCAAACATAGTTCTCTCATTCATGATCAATCATATTGTTATATTTAATTACGTTGAGTTAATAAAATTTTTATTAGTTCTACGGCATATAATAGAGTCATATTAATTCAATAATGATTATCATAGAAAATTAAAATTTAATAAAAAGAAAACTGATTCTAAGGGTAAAAAATAGAAGAAATGAAATTATAAGAATAATTATGAATTTTTTAAAAAATTTTTTTTTTTTTTAAATTCGCTGAGCGGATTTCTAAGCTGATTCGGGTCGGTGCGCTGAGCGGCTTTCAACCCAGATCCGCTGAGCGGATTTGGTGTTCTGTGCGCTGAGAGGATTTTTAATCCGCTGAGCGGATTTTTGCAGGCTTCTCGGGTATCAGTGATTTTTCAACTATTTTCAAAATAAAACACATCCAGACAACAATCAATCCACAAAACATCATACATTGAAGATTAGAATGAGAAATAAACTCCCCTTACCTTGAAATTCTTCAAACAATCCAAAAATAGAGAACTTTGAAATTATTTAACTCAAACCTTCAAAATCAATAAAATCTACCGTTAATCTAGGATTTTAATCGGTAGAAATGGAATTGGAAGCTTGGATTTGAGTAGTATTACCTCAAATTGAGAAGAAATAGAGAAATGGGATGAAGATTGGAGATTGAAAGTTTGAAGATGGAGGGAAGAAGAAGAACATGGTGCGGTGAGAGAATGAGAGAAATTGGAATGAAGGAGAAAATGAAGGCGGTGCGTTTTTTATATATATATATTAAAAACTTTGAGGCGGTTTGAATATTTTTATTTTATATTACTTTTTTTTTAAATAATAACAATTATACAAAAATAATTTCTATTAATTTTAAATATCACATACAATTAAAATACACATCCCAAAAATTAAGGGTGTTACACTTATCATTCAAAATTCAAGCAAACTCAATTTGTAATAAACAAGTATACCATTAAACATGGACACAGTATTCAAATCATCACAGTCTAATTTGTCAATTCCACAAACCATGACAGCAATTCACAAGTGCAGATTCTTCAACCATTTAACACACAGATTCAATCACAGTTCAGGGTATATTAGCCCATAACAGACCTAAAATCAGATTTCTCTACAATTCAAAACGCAATCTAACACTAGCTTCCCTTACCTTAATTATTCCTTCAAAACGGCTCAATGCCTTAACTAAGGAGTGAAATCCCAAGTGCTCAAGAGTTCCTAAACAACAAATAAAAAATACTAGGATGAAATCCCTCTCACATAGAATAATCTAGAACTAAAAAGAGTCACATGCAGAGACTCAATCACTCCTAGGACAACAGATTAATTTAGGCCTGTTTCATAAATTATTGGGTCACTAATTCAAAGTAGATTCTTCTCCAAAATTTCAATTAACCAACTCCAATTTACCACACCACCAAGTCAACTCAAATCAGATTCATAGGTTTAACAAGATTCTACTCAATTGAAAGTTATAACACCTTCCATTTCAAACACATCAATAATCACAATAAGCACAATTTGATACAAATCAATTAATCCATCTAACTCTTACTCATTCACAATAATTTTAGCATACATTTCAATATAAGAATTAGGAAATTTCAGCATAGTCAAATTACAAGTTCTACACCCCTCTCAAATTTGCACATTTTCATACAACCTGAAACAAGATTCTTATCATTCAAAATTCAAGCAAACTCAATTTATAATAAACAAGTATACCATTAAACATGGACACAGTACTCAAATCATCACATTCTAATTTGTCAATTCCACACACCATGACAGAAATTCACAGGTGCAGATTCTTCAACCATTTAACACACACAGATTCAATCACAGTTCAGGGTATATCAGCCCATAACATACCTAAAATAAGATTTCTCTACAATTCAAAATGCAATCTAACACTAGCTTCCTTTACCTTAATTATTCCTTCAAAACGGCTCAATGCCTTAACCAAGGAGTGAAATCCCAAGTGCTCAAGAGTTCCTAAATAACAAATAAAAAATACTAGGATGAAATCCCTCTCACATAGAATAATCTAGAACTAAGAAGAGTCACATGCAGAGACTCAAACACTCCTAGGACAACAGCCCATTTCCAACCCTAAGAACAAAATAGAGCACAAAAAATTTACCCAAATGGAGTTTTCAATTGGTCCAAAATGATATACTCCTCAAGATCTTCCTTGTGGTATGCTCGGATCTTTGATTTACGACCGTGAGATGTTTCTCACGGGTAGATGTTGGCGGCTTCAGGAGCAACGACGTTGAAATCGAAACGCTCACCGACGACAGGGGCGTTAACGATGTTGTTTTTTACAGGAGGGTGATAGGGGCGTTAACGATGTTGTTTTTTACAGGAGGGTGATGGCGTTGGTCGTCGTTCCCTTGAGTAGCTCCCTCTAATGGTTGGCGTCGTTTGGTTTGCAGTGGAGTATGGCGAAGAACTAGTCGACCTCCTCCTCTCTCCTTGGTGGGGCCATCCTCATCGAGCTTGAGCTTTTGCGATCTCTCTCTCTTCCTCCTCCCTAATCCTAACAGTGACCACTCCCCTCTTCTTACTTTTCTCCACATCTTCCATCATCACCGTCATCCAAAGCGAAGAGAATTTATATACTTTGTTTAAGTCAGTTTTCCTTTCTCACTTAATTATTCTTTCCTAAATCCTTGAAAAAAAAAAAATTAATAGTATTTTCATACTGTAGTCTCCATTGCATCTTCTCTATATAAGCATAAATTTAATATAAAAATATAAAAAAAATTATAAAAACTATTTTAATTGATAAGATATTTTACAAAGATAGAAAAAAATTATTTAAACAAAATTATAAACATATCACTAACTCCATCTACCACATGACCACATCATCAATGTTTTAACATTATTAAAAAAAAAAAGAAAAAAAAAGCATATTTACATCTTATAATAATTTAATTATAAAAAAAATTATAAAACTATTTTAATATATTATCTATTATCCTAATTGAAAATATATTTCAACCTATATAATATTAAGAAACATTAAAAATATTATTTTAAGATAATTTTTCTTAAATATTTATTTTAAGGAAATTTTTGAAAAGAATATATACATTTAAAAAAAATACCTGCTGATTCAAGAAAAGCAAAATCAATTAATTGATTTAAGTTGAGTTGCCAAATAATAAAAATTAAATTTAATTCGATGCAGTTAAATTTGATTAATTTGAGTAAAAATTATATTAAACTCACCTCCATTAGAGCCTTGTAAAATGTTTGTAGAATTTGCATTTAAAGTAAGTGAGTTTCATAATTATTGAGTTATTGGAGATTAAAGAGACCTAATAGTGCCTTTTTTTTTTCTTTTGGCAAAAGTAGAAAGAAAGAAGAATTTGTGGTGTGAAAGGACCAAAGATGACAAAAGAGAGGAGAAAAAAAATGTTTTACTTTTATTTTATGACTGTTTTGTTTGTATATGACGCCCATGATGTAACTTAATGTCTATCTAATTCATGTGGGAACCTTTTATTAGACGTGATGATAAAACTAATAGAAATACCCAATATGCGAAATTAAAATTAGATAAATTATTAAATTAGAAATAAAATAGATAAATAGAATAATTTAATCTATTAAAAATCATCTCTCGACTATGTTTTCAGGAAAAGAATTTTCGATTTAATTATGGTAAAACATGATAAATTATTAGCACTAAAAAAAGAACTCTTTTCAAAATTAATTTATACATATATATTAATTTTATCTTATAAAAATTAATTTAATTTTTTCTTTTATTTCATTTCTTTATTTATAAAGAGAGAAGAAAGATAAAAAGTAAAATAATTTATTTTTGTCATTTTTTTTATAATCTAATAATTTATTTTAACGGTTAGATTACAAGAAATTAAATGATAAAAATTAAAAATAATTTTTTAACTGTTAAAATAAATTATTATTTTATATTATAAGAAAATAAATGATAAAAATAAATATTTTATTTATTTTTAAAGTATATATATATATATATATAGATTACTAGAAGGACGAATTTAATTTGATTCGTTTAATAGAAAAAACAAGTTAAAAAAAGGAAATAAAAAAAGAGAGAGTCAGTGGCTATTGATATTTTTTTATCTATTTTTATTAATATTTTTTATTTATTTTATATTTTTTCAACTAAATATTTTTTATTTTATTTTTGCACATCATTCTTATTTTTATCTATTGCATTTATTTTTCTTATATATTAGTAAGGATGGTGTCTTTCTTTTAATTAATAATTTAAGAAAATTACATATATAACTCATGTAAGGATAGAAATATAATTTACATAGATAATTTTTTTCTAATTAAAATATAAAAATTGGTTTATTAAAAATTTAAAATATATAAAAATAAATATATTTTTTTATTCTAAAAATTTCATTTCTCTAAAATCTATTTCTCTTTAAATTCTCTATCTCCTCTTTAAAAATACTCATTCATTTTTTATATTAATAAATGAACAATTTAATTTCTTTCCTCTAACAATTTGTTTAAAAGTTGTGTAATAAATCTTTTTAAAAGTATTAAGATATTTAAAAATGAAATTTTCGATAAAAAAAATATGAATTGACTGGATCAAGGAGTTCTCGGACTTCAAATCATTAATTGGATTGGAAACCACTAAACAAATTTCCATTTTGTATAATTTAACTTAAAATGTAAATTGAAAATTTTGATGAATAATATTGTTGAATGTGGATAGAGATAAATAATGAGAGGGAGTAATTAAGAAAAATAAAAATATGATTTGCATTGTTATGTGGTGAAAATATTAGAATTATATGTTTATGTGACAAGAATTTTTATGTAAATAGATAATGTTGATTCGTACGAATATAACGGGTTATATATTAATAATATTTATTTATTTTGAGGTAATTAATATATAAGTCAATTAATTATTAAAAGGTAATATTTAATATAATATGTAATGTAAATATGAAATTCTTAATATGTCTTAAGTAAATTCAGATTTCAATAATACTCTTAGATATATTATGTAATTAGAAGTTAATAAAGATTTACACATTAATTCTTTAAAATGTGCGTTATTATTACATTGATTGTGAGTAAATTATTTTATCTGTAGTACTATTGTTGGAATAGAGTAAGTGATGATGAAGATGAAAAAGATTTCTAAGTCTATCTGTAGCCAAGTAGCTAATAGACATGAATAGGTCTAGGTTCTTAATATTTAAATTTCATATTAATCTTTTGAAATTATGAAGTGTTTGGTCTTTAAGTTATAAATACTTTTAATTATTTAGTTAGTTTAATAATTTTATTTTATATATAAAAGTTAAATATACATGTTATTTCTAAATCTTATTAAATCTTATTAATTTTTCTAAATCTTATATTTTTTTATAATAATCATGTTTTCTTATATAAAAAATATATAAACATAAATAATAAGACTAGAATTTCAGAAATCATCAAAGATAGATGGAGTAAAGATTTTAGATTTTATTATGTTTTGAAAAAATTATATTTAAAATATATATTATAAAAAATATTTATATTCTTCATTAGTAAGTAATATTTAAAATTAATAAAAAATATAATTTTTTTATAACAGATAAAAAGAAAAGTTAAGAAATTATTTTTTATAAAAAAATTTATAGAAAATTTTCAACAAATAAATTAATAAAAAATATTTATAAAATTTTTTTTACAAATAAATTCATAAAAAAAAATTAAAAAAATAAATCTTAAAAAATATTTCATAATAAATAATTTTATTTTTTAATGATAGTCAATAACTTTAAAGATTATTATATTTTTTTTTCTGTTTATTAAGTATTATATATGGAATTTTAAAGACTATAATATATATTTTATCTGTTAATTAAGTATTACATGGAATTCAGATAGTACTGTATAATAGTTAATTTTTCTCAAATAATAAATAAATATATATATATAAAAATAAATAAAAGTGATGATAGATAAATTTTCTATTACATCTTTACAACACCCATCTAAATATGTTTTTTTATATTTTTTTCAATAAAATTTATATCATATAAAATACAGATTCAGAAAAATAATAATAAAAAATGGATGTTGATGGGTGTAGAAACTTTTAAAGGTGTAAATTTAACTTTTTCCTTTATATATTTCCATACAATACACGAGATGCATCAGATACATAAACGCGAGAGGAAAGATGTAATATATGTTGGGTCAATTGAATTATTGTAAAAGAAGAACACTGTACATTGTTTTTATACAATGCACCAAGTTGTTTTACCAAAATAAAAAAAATAGAGTAGTTTTGTTGGTTTGCAAATAAAGTTTGATACTGAAATATGTAACATGTGGTGTATGAATGATATATTATGATGCTGTTTAAGGAATATTATTATGCTGTTTAAGGGACACCGCAACTTCAAATTCAATGATAATCTTGAATAAAAATTAACACCATCAATCTCCCTAAAATTCATTATTAATAATGTAAAATTTAATAAAGAAATTCATGGTATGTATGATTTTTAAGTAATTTTCCTTTCTATAAAAAAGTAACATTTTTTGTAAACCTCAATAGGTTTATTTATACATGATGATTTTAAATATCACAAATACTCTAAGTTGTTGTAACATGATATATGAAAATGAACATAAGATAACTATATAATGTGATTAATGTATTTTGTTAATGAATAATTTAGATTTAGATTTATCAAATAAAATCTACTTGATTTCTATTTTTCTTTTTCTAATTTCCATTCTAAAAAAAAAACTTATCTATCTACCTTAATGTTAGTTAATCACAAAAAATAACTTTAATTTTTTTTAAATGATGAAAAAAAACATAAGAATTAAAATCATTAAAAATTTATTAATATAAAAAATAATATTTTCAAATTTAAATTTCTTGAGAGTAAAAAATATTTTTTTTATAAGAATTAATATCAAAACTTTCTCAATGTATCTATATTAAAATTATATTTCCACAAAAAAATTTATATGATGCATTAATTAGAGTAAAAAATCAATTAATTTATCATTGATGAATATCATAAAGTTTTTACTCATTTTTTACTCATTGTATAATCTATTTATTTATAAAAATAAATATAATATATTTAATAGATTTTTTTACATAAAAAAATATTATTAATATTTTGCACATATTTCTTATATGATAAGAAAGTTAGATATGAACATCAATCATGTAAAAATTAAAATATTCATATAGGTAAAATTTTATAAATATCGTATATATTCTATATATTTTTAGGTCACTAAATCTATTTTTTTTTATAATATATAATATCATCTGTTTTTAAAGATAAAAGGTTTAAAACTATATAAATATAGAGAGAATTTTTATATGTAATAATGGTTGAAAGTTAGTCATATTTAATCAACTATTAGTCTAAGCATAAAGAAAGAGAGTACAAATTTGCATCTGTTTATAAATTCTTCAAGGGTGGGTAATGCCTAAAATAATTATTTATGATATATATATATATATATAATTATATAATATGTCTCGAATTAAGGGTTTTAATGAGATCTTTTATTTTAGTAGCGGTACAATTACTAATATCTTGCATTCCCTCATGCTTAACGTTAATGATTATTTTTTTTAGAATAAATATATAGAATATATATATATATATATATATACCTTTTGCATAAAAAATAATAACATGATATTTTGAATTATATATGCATTTTTTTTAATTATTTCATTATATGTACTATTTTATATTTTATATGATCTCTAAGGAACCTAGTTTAATTTTAGTGTCCAAAACTTTTTTGTTTTTTTTATATAGAAAGTTTTTAACAATTTTTATTTTTATCAAAAGAAAACATAACATATAAAAAAATAACTTTTGAAAATACAAACTGATATAAAAAATAATGGAATCATCAAAGAATTGGTAGAGAAGAAAATTCCTCTGAATTTTGATTCTCACATGTTATTTTTCTTGAAGTTATTTTGAATGACCAGAATAAAATGATAAAAATAAAAAAAATTTATGATCTACATAAGAATCAAACCCACACCCTTCATAATAATAAATTTAAACATAACAGTTGCAATAACAATTTTTATGTTATGTTTTTTTAGTTATATATTTTAATAAGCATATAAAATACATTTATTTGTTTTTATTTATTTTGTTTCCATGGGAAAGTGTAACGAAGCCAAAAATTAAATTCTTGTTTCTAAGTATTTTTCAAATTATACTAGAGTATTTACACCAGCTAATATAAACTATGAATACATCATTTCTAAAATTTTTAAAATTTCCTTAATAGATTTCTTATTTAGATACTTTATTCTACCAGTCATTTGTTTTCATATAAAGAACACAATTATAACAATATAATAAAACACTGAGTAACATAAAAGATATAAGCTACAAAAAAATTTATCTAATCAATCGAGTATTTAAAACATATAATACAATTTCTCATCTCAAGTGTAAGGGTCTATTTAAGATCTTACACATTTAACACAATCATATACAAGACAAACGATTTTTAGAAAACTGTATGAATTTCGGATATTTAGGACTAACACCTGATTTATATTTAAGAACCATGAGCCTTCCCAACAGCCGAGCAACCAAATGAACAACAAATTTCTCATAAGAGTAATGAGACAATATTAAGAAGATTTAAAAGAATAAAAAAATCAACAATTTCTAGTGATTATAAAGTGTATTTACGTGAATTAAATTATAAAATTGGAGCAAAAAATAATCCCAAAACATTATCACAAGCCATGAGTTCTAAGGAATCAGATTCGTGGTATAATGCTATGAAAGATAAGATGAATTCTATGACGTCTAATCAAGTTTGGGATCTTGTTGAGTTACCTAATGGTGTAAAATCTATTGGAGGTAGACGAGTCTTTAAAGCTAAGAAAGATTCACAAGGTAATATCGAGAGACATAAAGTA
The DNA here is from genome assembly GCA_016859785.1 of Macrotyloma uniflorum. Lineage (NCBI taxonomy): Eukaryota > Viridiplantae > Streptophyta > Magnoliopsida > Fabales > Fabaceae > Macrotyloma > Macrotyloma uniflorum. The sequence continues at coordinate 576,159 of BDMB01000102.1, forward strand.
AGACTTGTTGCCAAAGGGTTCACTCAAAGAGAAGTAATTGATTATAAGGAAACATTTCTCTTGTATCTTAGAAGGATTCTTTACAAGTAATCATGACATTAGTAATTCATTTTGATTTTGAGTTACATCAAATGGATGTAAAAACAACATTTATTAATGATGATATAGAGGAAGATGTTTATAAGAAATAATTTGAAAAATTCTTCTCTAGTGGTAGTGAACACTTAGTATGTAAGCTTAATAAATCCATCTATGGATTAAAACAAGCTTCACGCTAACGATATTTAAAATTTCATGAAGTTATTTCTTCGTTCGGTTTTGAAGAAGACATCATAAATAAATGTATATACCAAAAGGTTAGTGGGAGCAAGATTTGTTTTCTTATTTTATATGTAAATGACATTTTGCTTGCAACTAATAACAAGAAAATGTTATATAAGGTGAAACAGTTTCTCTCAAAGAACTTTGATATGAAAGATATGTGTTAAAGATCTCACATTACTTAGTAATATGGCCAAATTAATGTATATAAGAGGGAGCAAACTTCATCTCATAAGCCGATTTTATGAGGTTGAGTTAGGCTCAAAGCCTACTTCTGTTATGGTATCAGAGTCAATCCTAGCAAGATTCTCAGACCATTATCGGATCACTTAAAAATTTCTCAGGCCGATATAGGACCACTTCTATCAGACCATCCATAATTTATAGTCCCACGTCGAGTTTAGGGACGCTCGACGTGAGGAGGGTGTGTTGGAGATCCCACATCCTAGATATAAGACCAAATTAAGGTTTATATAGTGGTGCAAACCTCTCCTCATTGAGCCGGTTTTATGATGATGAGTTAGACTTAAATCCACTATTATTATGGTACTAATATGGTATCAGAACCTATCTTAACAAAGTTGTTGGACCTATCACATCATCCTTCATCCACATATGTCGTCCTATAATTGTCTTGGCACAATTGTCTAGTCTATCTGTAATCTCGACATGGAGGGGGTGTGTTAGAGATCTCACATTACTTAGTGATATGGCCAAATTAATGTATATAAGTGGGGGCAAACCTTACCTCATAAGCCGGTTTTATGAAGTTAAGTTAGGCTCAAAGCCCACTTCTGTTAATATGAGAGAGGTATCTTATGTCTTAGGCATTAAGATCTATAGAGAAAGATCTCTAGGTATTTTCGTTTTATCTCAAGAGACCTATATCAACAAGGTTTTAGAAAAGTTTAACATTAAAGACTGCTCACCAAGTGTGGCTCCTATTGTGAAGGGTGATAAAATTGAAATGGGTCAGTGTACTTGAAAAATGATTTTGAGAGGGAAAACATGAAAAATATTCTATATGCTTTAACTATTGGAAGTTTTGTGTATGCTTAGGTCTACACTAGATCTAACATTGCGTTTGTAGTTGGAGTTTTGGGAAGATATTAGAGTAATTCAAGTGTTGACCATTGGAAAACAGCAAAGAAGGTTATGAGATATTTTAAGGAACAAAATATTTTATGCTCATATATAGACGGACTAATAGTTTTGAGGTGATAGGTTACTCTGATTCAAACTTTACTTGTTGCATTGATACTATAAAATCTACATTTGATTATATTTTTATGCTAGTTTGTGTGTAGCAAAAAACAGATCTTGATTTCTATTTCCACTATGGAGGTTGAGTTCATTTCTTATTTTGAGACTTCCTCACATGATGTATGATTGAAAAATTTTATATTTAAAATTAGAATTGTAAATTTAATTAAGTCATTAAAATTATATTGTCATAATTTTATTATGATATTTATGACTAAAAAGAGTGAAAGTTTAATAATTATATCTAATATAATATTTACAACTTCTCTTCTATTCCATACGATGACCCAATTATTACACTTTATTAGAAAAATAGGAAGATAAAGAAGGAAAAGAAAAGTAAAAAAAAAGGAATGAAATGAATAAGATAATGGAGGATAAAAGAAGAAAAATAAAGAAAAAAAAAGGAATAACAAAAAAAGTAGTAAGAAAAAGAAAAAAGAAAAAGAATTATGTATATTTTAATCATATCATCTCATTACATTATATGATCTTATTACATTATTTATGTATGATTTAATTATATTATTTTATTATATTAGGATTTTATTATGTAATTATATCAATAACTTGATCTATAGTTTAATTGTTATTTTTGTCAAATGAAAAAAATACTTGTTATTATGGTTACCAAAATACTAGGTTTTGGAAAAAGTAAACCTTAAAAAACTAGTTGATAAAAAAACAAAACATTAAAAAGCTAGATATTGGAAAAACTAATTGTTGAACTCTCTATGTAATGTTGTAAGATTTTGACATATATAAAGTGAGTTGCTTTATTGTAAAAACTTTATTGATTAGAGTTAAAAGAAAAAAATAGAAATAATGTGTATACGTGGTCACGCTCAAAAGAAGATGCACTTAGTCAACGAACTCTAATCACCGTTACATTGTCTTGTGAGTTCAGTCCGCAGCTAGATTCCAACAGACCAAAAGAAAACAAAATGCAACCTTCTCTTTCTCTGTTGCACGTGTCTCAGTTTCTGGTTCATCCAACCTGATAACAGTGACTTCCCAGTTCTCATCTCTCATCATCACTACTCCTGCAAATGGAGCAAGAACAAGAACAAGAACAACAACCCCTTTCACTTTCCCTTTCCCTTTCTATTGTCTCTGCTGCTTCTGCTCCTTCCTCTTCAGCGGAACACTCCAATCCATCAGATGCAGTGATCTTCTTTGGTATCAGTTTAGCTCTAGGGATTGCTTGTAGGCACCTCTTGCGTGGGACTAGAGTTCCTTACACCGTTGCCTTGCTCATCATTGGCATTGCACTTGGATCAATAGGTCCTACCCTTCTCTTTTTCATCGTCCTTTTTCATTCTTGTTGGTATAGTTTGCTTTCTTGAATGAACCACTCAATCTTGGATTTCTTTGGTTGAGTTTGGTGTGATTACGATTAAAGAACAAGGAAAAAGAAAGATTTTTTAGTGTCCAAAGGCATCTGTGATTGTTGACTTTCTATATAAGGACGATAACTAACAGGAGAAAAATTGAGACACACCCTTTGAACTCCTCAATTTGCTGTTTTAGTCAAACACTGGATAAAATTAAACGAATTGGGTTGGATATTGAAAAAAAATGCTTTTGCTTTTATCTTTAGATCCCAATCATCGACTTATACCAACATCGTACCGAAGTGGGTATTAATCTCCATGTTTGAAGAATTAAAAGAGAATATTTGAAAGCGAAGGAAGTGAATAGGAAGCGGACTTCTCTTTTCTCCTTCTTTGTATAGTCTGTTGATCAAAAACCAAAAAATAGGAAATAAACAGTTCATAGTTGAACTTTCATTTTTTCTTGATTCTATATACATTATTTATTTTATTCTAATCTGATCTTTTTCAGTTTCTTATTTGAAGCGCCAACCAAGGACACATGTAGACATTAAACACATTTCAGAAGATCATGATATGTTGGAAATGAAATTTCAAAATAAATAATCATGGGAATTCGATATATAGATTAGACAAGAAACTTTCATAGAATCTTTTGTAATTTACTGACTCTTATTGTTTTAACTAGTTATATTCATAACTAACCATCTAAGCAAATGTACACACCTTAAAAAAGTCACCTAGCTCACCAGGGATGACTAAATTCTCAAGGAGACTTGAAAGACTTAGAAAATGTTGTCAACATTTTTTCTTTAGGTTTATATTTTATAGAAAGTAATAAACTTATTCCATGTTGATTATCATTTCTATTTATAAATTTGCTTCGTTTTTTGCCTCATCAGAGGTTACTTGGCTCTCTGAAAACTTTCCTGTTATAGGAAAATCTTGCCTTTCTCAATTCAAATCCTGGGTATGGAAAATATTCCTAAGAAAGTGGTCCTTTCCTAGGTTTCTTAGAGATGGAAAACTATTTTCTGCAATCTGTATGGCAGCTGATGGATAGGCCTTCTTCGTGGTTTAACTTTTTCCCTTTGAACAAGGATCCGTAACTCTTCTTTTCATTTAAATTTACCCCTTCTTAGGCATTCTCATATAACATAAAGTTTTTTATTTATTTAATGTTCTAATAACTTGGCTGATTAATGGTGGATTTCTAAACAGAATATGGTACTCATCATCGACTGGGAAAGATTGGAGATGGAATTCGTCTTTGTAAGTTTGTTCTATTTTTATTCCATTTAGTTGAAACTTATGTACTTGCCAATAAAAGACAACAAGGAAATGACTTTTCAATGTACAGCTTTGGAGCACGTGTATGTAGTCTGGGAGTTTAGAATATTTTCATCTTTAGAAGCTTTCATCTTCACCGGTTCTTGTTTAAAAATAATTGAAGTGATTGATGTTTTTGATATGCAGGGTCAGAGATTGATCCAGACCTTCTGTTAGCTGTTTTTCTTCCTGCTCTCCTTTTTGAGAGCTCATTCTTAATGGAAGTTCACCAAATCAAGGTTTCTTTTCTTGGTTTCTTCTATGAGTACATTTTATTTGATTTATAAGTAGTGGTATTTTCTGTTATTATATATATATATATATGCAAGCATTGGCACGTTCTTACATGATTGTGTGCACACCCATTCATTTTTTGGTATGCATATTCAATATATAAACTATTGCCTACTCATAAGTAATTTATGTATGCTTTGCTGCCTTTTCTAGATATATGTTGCTTTGTTTGTTGCATTCTAAATTTCACAAAACTCCAGCAGCCAACATGTTCACAATTCAGCATCACCAATAGTGTGAAACTTGAACAAAACATTCCAAATGGCCTAAAATGTCTAACAAAAGGTATATAAACTAAAGGAGATCAACTTGAAAACTGAGCTAGAAATTAGCTATTCTAATCTAAATATCAATTACTTTGAAATCTTTAATGCGCATAATGAGACTAAATAACTCTCTTTCAAACAATTATCAGTAATCCCAAATGGAAGATTAACAAATTAGATCTGCGAGATTAGATAGAGCTAGCATTAAATGCTGCTAAACAGGGATTGGTTTTTTTTATAATAATATAAGTCACTGACTATTATTTATAAAATGCCTAATATTGCAATACAAAATGCATTATGGACTGAATGCAGAGGTGCCTTGCACAAATGATCTTACTAGCTGGTCCTGGTGTTGCGATTTCAACTGTTTGTCTTGGAGTTGTTATGAAGGTACGTGAGCAGAGGTGTTCAGATTTCATCATTTGTCTTATATGATTATAACTCATTTGCCATAATACAGCTTACTTTTCCATACAACTGGGGTTGGAAAACATCACTGTTGCTTGGGGGACTTCTGAGTGCAACTGATCCTGTTGCTGTTGTGGCTTTGTTGAAAGATCTTGGTGCCAGCAAAAAACTAAGCACAATAATTGAAGGGGAATCCTTGATGAATGATGGGTATTTTTAGTACCCTTTGCAATTATTTAAGTAACATCTACTCTTAAAATGAATTTCTCTGTTTTGCTAATGAATCTAGGTTGTAAGAAATGGCTCAAAGCCTTTAACTTGTAGAATGAGTGACTATTCTGCATGTGTTGGTTTTTTAAATGTATATTTTTTTATATTTGTATTTGATAAAGCTTAATCCTCATTCTTGTCCAGGACGGCTATTGTGGTTTATACTCTCTTCTATCGGATGGTTCTAGGAGAGACCTTCAATTGGGTTGCTATAATCAAATTTCTAGCACAAGTTTCACTTGGAGCGTAGGTTTCACCTACTTCTTTGTTGCACTAGTGGCGAAAAATATCTTCACTCATGTGACTGTTTGCTTGGTCCAGTGTAGGAATGGGTCTTGCTTTTGGGATTGCATCTGTTTTGTGGCTAGGGTTTATATTTAATGATACAGTGATTGAGATTGCTCTAACATTTGCTGTTAGCTACATTGCTTATTTCACTGTAAGTACCCTTTCAAATTTGTATTCGTCTTTTAGTAAATTTAGAGATTATATTAGTATTGTTAATACTTACACAAGTAGGAACCCAAATTTCTTGGATGTATCTTGCTGCAAGATGAGAGATTATATCTATTGAAATTGTATCATATTTTATCTTTGTTCTTGGTTTTATCTTAAATTACTTCAATTTTGTGCATAAAGAAATTGATGGTCAAAATCTTTTACAGGCTCAGGAGGGTTCAGATGTCTCGGGTGTTTTGACGGTGATGTCTTTGGGAATGTAAGTTGACCGTTAGTATGTAATGACTAACATCCCTTTTTTTGAAATCTGGTTATTGAAATCTTTCTACAGGTTCTATTCTGCATTTGCAAGGACAGCTTTTAAGGGTGAAAGTCAACAAAGCTTACATCACTTTTGGTATGCCTTTTACTGTCCTTGTGGATATGAATTAAATTCATATATGGGAGATTTTTTTGTTTTCTAATTTTCTGCCTATACTTTTTTTGAACCAAAATTGTCTATGTACACTTGATACAGAAGTGATGAAAAAAAAAGGATTTGTGAGGTATGTTAATTTGCTAAACACTAACATTCAACATTTGAATTTGTGAAGTACTTTAAGCCTTTTTGATTTTGATCATACTGATTTGAGGGGTCTTCTAACTGCTTTAATATTTCGTGCAAAATGATTTGGTAATTTGTTCCTTTATTGATGATTGCACATGAGTGACAGATTTTTCTCATGAAAGATACAAATGATGTTTTCCAATTGTTTGTAGATTTTTGCCATATGGTTCAAATTCAGTTTGGAAACCAATTAAAAAACTACTTTTTGATAATGGTGTTGTTTGTGAGGTAACTTGTGTAGATACCCTTCAACCAAATTGAATTGTAGAACAAAAAAGTTGTAACTTACTTGAACTTTGTAGAGTTTTACTAACGGAAGTTGTATTCATTTCTACTAATTTGGTAAACTATTTACTCTCATGTTTTGAACAGTGTAATCCTATGCAACTTATTTCTACCCTTTCTCCTTCTATTCATGTTATGACCAATCTTTAGATTTGTTTCTTTGGTTGGTCAATCTCTGTCATGTTCATAGTTCTCATCAGGGTAAGTTAGACCTTTAGGCTATCAAAGATATTTTTATTGGTTATGCTCCCAATAATAGATACAAAATGTTGTCATCCAGAAATTCATCCTGTCTATGTTTGTACGGATGTCACATTTTATAGAACAATCCTTAGCTTCAGGGGTAGAGTGTTTTTGAAACAGTTTTCGGGTTGTTGCCTGTCCACTTATAAAATAAATGACATCTTTTAACGCATCTTCCTATGAATAATAAGGCCTTTGAATACCTTAATATCTGAATAGAATAATGTGGTTAGATATTTTGGAAAACAATATTGAAATATGCAGAAATTTGACCTCGTCTTACAACTTCAATTGCTCTAACCAATAGTCATTCTCATTAAGAATCCTTAAACATTCCTTGTGATCTTGATTTACTCATCGCCTTGAGAAAAGCTAAAAGATCCTTGTCAAATATCCTATACCTTAATGTGTCTATTAAGAAATTTTCTATGGCAATTACTTTTATCATAGTACTTATCAGTGCAAGATGTGTTAAAGGATGAAAATTGGATTCAAGACATTAATGCATTAGAAATGAATGGGACTTGCAAGATTGTTGAGAGAGATCGAATGAAAGGAAGGCAATTGGTTGCATATGAGGTGGATATACATAGTAAAATATCAGTTTGATGGTACATTGGACTAGTAATGTTAGAAAGTCTTCAGGTGCTACTCCTAAGACTTGAGGTAGGAGATGTGAGAATTCCTAAGACTTGAGGTAGGAGATGTGAGAATTCCTAACACACTCCCTCCACATATACCTGTCAGAATATGCAAGCCTACCAAATACGAAATTTACCAAGATGTTATGAACTCTTATACCATGTCAAATTTCATCATAAAATCAAATAGCAAAAAGTGAAGTTGTCCAACATATATATAAGTTGACATGGTATCATAGCCTATAATACCATCTTGATAAATTGATTATTTTTAGTAGGCTAGCTTGTTCTAGAAGACATTTGTGCATTGAGTGTTACAGTGTTATAGAAAAATGGCCATGGTAGTGCCATGGTGGATTTTCGCAAAAAGCTTTGGGCATTGCGGAACGACCATGGTAGAAATCACGCTACAACCTCACGCATCTTTGAAAGAAGAAAAAGCCTTGGATCAAAGGCCAATTAAACCCTAATTTTAGTTTCTTAAAATTGTTCTAGGTCCTTATACACAACCCAAGCCCAATAATTCCCTTCTTTTTCTTAAAAAGGTCGGGTCATCTAACTAGATCCCAAAACATCATAATGAGTCAAAGAAAAAGGAGACTTAGCATGACTATGTCTCTTTAGTTGACATGACTTACAAGGAAAAATAGCTAACTTGGATGACCAATTGAGCATGGAAGAGAAAAGGGGAATCCATGTTGGAGCAAACATTGGAGATTTGATGAAGAACATTAGATTCTCATATGGTACAATCATATGTCTTGAAATTTATTCTTGCAAAATAAACAAAATATTTAGTGAAAGGGATATATAATCAAGGGAGTGAGTCAAAGAACTAATGGTGAACAGATTAAATTAACTCAAAACATAAAGAATCAACAGAGGGAAATGAGAGGGGGCTACTACCAACCTCTTGTTATTATTGATTGGGGAACTATTAGCCAATGTGCCTAAAGGCTAATATTCAAAGGTAAGATGCTGAAGAATAGCGATTTATTGCTAAGGATGTGATTAATGGTACCTAAGTCCAAAACCCATGTACATTGGGATGTTCATTAGGAGAGACAAGCAAGAGACTTACTAGTGTGTGCTAAAGAGGTGGTGGAACTAGAAGCCTATCATTTCTCAATCCACTTTAAAAATGTCAGCATAGGCAGATGATGGTTGTGTTGAATCCAATGACACAAGGTTTTCATCGTGTAGTCTATGCAACATTAGTAGTTTGAGGAGGGAGACTAGAGGTGGTGAGAGATTGAACTGGTATAGGCCTTGAGGAGAAAAACCATCCTATTTAATTTCTTTTTATTTATTCGTTCAATTTGTTTAATTCAGAAATCAAATTTGATCTAATTCAATTTAATCTAAACCTCTAAGAAGAATTTAGAAGTCAATGATTTATCTATAGATATGATTGCAATAAAATATGTATTGTTTGATCTATGTAGCTGATTATATCTAAGTGGTAAAAGGCAAGCTGTTGTAGTATATAAAAGAGTAGCTTGTAAGGTGAGAGCTGTCCCCCACTTTGATACTATAATTTAGTCATATTATTAGTTGATGTGGATGTCCAACAAATGATCCTCATATCAAGGATTGGATATCTCAGAGACGAAGTTTGCAAGAGTAGATATATGTTAGTAGTTTGGAAGTGTCCAGATAGTGGATGACTTGCCAAGCCTAACAAAAATCTGTAAGATAGAGTTTGATACTATCTTAGAATTTGAGTTTCGGTCAAATTTAACCCTACAAAATCCGCTTGTGAGGTAAAGGTTGTGTTCCACTTATATATTAATGCCGAGACTACACTTGTGAGGGATCTACTGTTTTGATGTATTTTTCCATAATACATCGGTGTTCTGTTTAATTTAAGCAGATTTCCTGTCCTTTCTTATTTAACTTTATTTTGTCTGTCTTAATACTGTATTAATATAAAGAAACAAGAAAAAAATTCTGACTTGAAGCTAAAATAGTTAATCACTACATGCCTTGCTGCTGCAGCAAGGTCAGACCTTATAGTTGTCATAAAATCCTCTTATTTTCTGTATTTATATTTTTTTAGTCAAATGCATTTGTGTTTTAATCCTTTATTTATTTTTCCCCAGGGAAATGATTGCTTATATTGCCAATACCTTAATATTCATTTTGAGGTAAGGGCTTGGTTGGAATGTTAATTCATAATCCATTGATATAACTCCAGAAACAAACTTTTAATGGTCTTGGATTGAAACATAGAAAAGTTGTTTCTCTGGTTTAATAAATGTAGGACATTCTTAATAGTATATCACTTCCATTAATATTTTCATATCATCTTTTTTGCAGTGGAGTTGTTATAGCTGAAGGAATACTTAGTGACAACACTGTTTTCTATCATGGTAGTATTACTTGAAGAATCACTTCATATATTCTCTCTCTCTCTCTTTTTTTTTTTCACTATGTGATGGATTATATTGTTAGTGTTTTGTTTAATTGAGAAAATGTGTACCATATATTGAGTGCAAATAAATGAAAATAATGTTAACAAATGGGAGTTTTATTACAATCTTCTGTGAATGTGCTAATGAATCTTAATTATGCTGGATAAAGCTGTATTTCATAGTTTTTATCTACTCCAAGTTAGTGGGGGCTTTGACAAGTCCATAGAGACTAGAATTTCTTTAAATAGTTACCTTTAAATCATATATCTATGTACTATGTGTTGCATTGCTCTTGCTATGAGAGCTCTTGCTCATACTCATGTATGTTATGCCAAAAAGAGTGACTACAAAGTATTGGGTCTGTTTTAGGAGCATCATGGACCCACCTCTTGCTTCTCTATGCATATGTTCAAGTGTCTCGATGCATTGTAGTTGGAGTATTATTTCCCTTTCTAAGATATTTTGGATATGGTTTGGATTGGAAAGAAGCTATTATTCTCATCTGGTCAGGATTGCGAGGGGCAGTTGCCTTGGCACTTTCATTATCAGTTAAGGCAAGTATTCATTGACTAATGATGCATATTTACAGAGCTCCTTATTATATGTACTTATCATTGTTTACTTACTAGTGAGATAGAAAATTTTGGAATCTTTTTGATGAAAGGAAGAACTTTTATTTTAGGGGAACTTCTAAAGAGAAAGGGAAATAAGTAAACTCCTTTAACAAAGCAGTGTAACTAACAAAAGTAAAATGAACAAGATGATAATCACAAAACATAACTGATTATAGAATAGGAATAATAACAGTGCATGAATAGGAATATTGGCATATTTCATCTTCCCAATGCAATAGGATTTGTAGAAAAAGAAATGAATACCTGCTACTGGAAAATGTAACAGAGATTAGCATTTGTTCTTATGCCTGTCGGGAGACCAAGGTTTTTCTGGTCTGCAAATCAGCAAAATCATTGTTTGAATAACAGAATGTTGAATATCTATATAGTTGCTATATATCTTATATTTCAACAGCTATGCAACTTCTGCTATTTGCCCATGATGCTATTTGCTATATGATATGGCAGATTATTTCCTATCCACCATATTTTGTGATCTGCAATTGATTGCACTGGATTGTCATGAGCTAACAATCTCACGAGCTTAGGTGAAGACATATAAATGATTTTATATTAAAACTTTTAACACAACCCGTCATGCAAAAGTCCTTTGAACTTGAAACATGAATAATGCTCAACCCACCTAACTTGCACTGAAATTCAACTTTTTGTTAAAAGAATGGAGGTGGCAAGGATTAAACTCTAAACCACATCCCAAAAGCTTAAGCAAGTAAAGACACACTAATAGTTTCATATTACGTCTATAAGGGTGATGTATATACAAGCTCTTTCATCCTTTTTAACTCATTAATATTAGAATATTGATGAAATTGCTTGAGTTAGGAAGCAGTGAGTAGCTTACCTATATAGAATAACTCCTAGAGATTAAACATTAAATGTAACTTCCTAGAAATATAAGTCACTAGGACTATTCAGCTTTCCTAGTTTTAAATCCCTAGAAATCAATGGAACATCTACATTTACATTCTCTATCCTCCCATTCTTCTTGCATCAGTAGTGTAAAATGGCTTAATTGAGTCTCTTAACTATTGCGATCATGCAATTTTGGTTCCCTAGGTTCTAATTGCATCAATTAGGTGTCTCAAGTTTTCTTCCATTTACAATCAGGACCCCTATTCTTAGACCATGTCCAAGAGTAAGATCTTGATTTCTTAAGTTGAAAAAACTAATTTTTTCAAGAAATTTTCCATTGGCGTCAATTTAAGTAGCACAGTAGGTTTCTTCAAGTTAAGATTTATTTCTTATGTAAGAAACGGTTTCTTAAGAATAAATTTATTTCTTTTAGAACAACAAGCACAATATGGGCAACAAAGACCACAAATAACATTTTTCAATGTGAGTTACTTAAAGTTTCTTTCATTAGAGCAAATTGAATGTAAGTTGCTCGACTATGATGTGGCACAATAGAGATCACAAATTACATTTTTTCATTGTATGAAGCAACTTATTTGAACTGCTTCTACTGGAGATGCTCTTATTCATCCAATATTCAATGAAATTCACTAACGGACAAGCACCCAAGTACTAGGGAAACCACCCGTAAAAGATAGTAGTTAAACTAGCCATGCATTATAGTGACTAAATAAAATGTATAAGCTTAACAATACAGAATATTGCTATCTCTATCTATTCTCCAAAACAAATTCCACAACAATTGTTTTCCTTGATAATGCATGTTAAGAAATTCAAGGAAAAAAGTGTGTCTATATGAGTCTATCATTGACATTAATGTCCATATTTTTGTAGTTAAATCTTTAATTATTAAATTTTTGGTTGGTTTAGCGTTCGAGTGGAAAATCTGTTGAGTTGACTCCAGAGACTGGAACACTGGTATGGTTTTCAATTTATGATTAATGTAACACTTATAAGTTTCAAATGCATGACTCTTCTAAGAATTTGCAAGGTCATTAAAACCCAGAAATCCTTGATATCTTAATTGTCTTTATGAACTGACTCAATTGTTTCTTTTATTGTGCAGTTTGTTTTCTTCACTGGTGGAACTGTGTTTTTAACACTTATAGTAAATGGTTCAACCACACAACTCATTTTACACTACCTTGGCATGGATAAATTATCAGCAGCTAAGGTCAGGATTCTCCTCACATTCTATGTTCAACTTATGATCTTGTTTTGAGAGACGAAATGTTTGGATATCTCATATTTTATGTAATTCACTAATGTCTTCAGGTTTTATCCTAATTGTTGGGCTCCCTCTCTCTCTGTCTCTCTTAAATCTAAGAAAATACCTTGAAATATATCCTAAATCCATATATCACTGATGTATATAGCAGTGAAGATGTGTTTGCAATTTTTGTTTCAATAACGTAGAAAGTACTAATAATAAGCAAGAAAAATAAATTAGTTTGCCAAGGAAGCTTAACAAATGCAGCAGTGCTCTAAAGTTTATTTTGCAAGAAAATATTATCTCCTAATGGGTTGACTGTTACTATGTCATTTTTGGAGTAAATAGGCCTCATAGCTACTATATAACCATGGGAGGGTTATATAACTTTAAACACAAATATCCATGGGTGTGTCAATGACATTGAATTAATTAATCCAATTTCCTCTAAAATATCCAATGCATACATCCTTTGAGAAATAAAAATTCTATTGTTGGATTATGCTACCTCAATCCCTAAGAAATATTTGAGTTTGTCAAGGTCTTTGGTCTAAAAATGATGAAAAAGATTCACTACTTGTAAGTATAATATCATCAGCATATACTATATAGATACACCTGGCGGTCTAGTGAAAGTAAAACACAGAATGATTTGCCTCACTTCGAGTCATACTAAATTGTTGAAGAACAACGTTGAATATACCAAACTATGCCCTAGGAGACTACTTGAGACATATAAAGATTTGTGGAGAGGACATACCAATCCCGAAGACTCCTCTCGAGCAACATAACCTAAAGGTTACTCCATATAAATTTCTCTTATAAATCACCATGAAGAAAAAAAAAATGGACATCCAATTGATAAAGAGGTCAATGTCGAAGAGCAGCCATGGTTATTAATAAGCAAACAGAGGCTATCTTCGCAACTTGCGAAAAGGTGTCACCATAGTCCAACTAAAAAATTTGAGTCTTGGCCACGAGGCGAGTTTTGAGACAATCAACAAAGCTATCAAGGCCAACTTTAATAGCGAAAATCCACAGACAACCAACAACAGATTTCCCAAGGGGTAAAGGAACAAGGTGGAAAGGAAGCCGAGCCCCAAGATGAGGAGCTTTAATATCAACGGGAAAAAAGATTGAAAGGATATTATAGAAGAGAAAACTGTAATATTATTTCTTGATTCAAATAGTACAAGGATGTGCTATATAGAGAGAACTCTACCATCTTAGTAATAATTACAATAATTAACAATGACACTTAGTATCTTGACAACATCATTGCAATAAATGGTAATATTTCTCTTAAATCAACAATATCTTCTCGTAACTCAACCGCTTCTAAGTTGTATAAATACTTGCAAATTAATTCCAAATGAAAGTATCTCTATATCTCCTGATTCTCTTCTTTCTAACTTTTATTTGGTCTAATCCTCATGCTTTGCACATTTAATAACAGAGACGTATCCTTGACTTTACAAAGCATGAAATGTTGGACAAGGCTTTAGAGGCTTTTAGTGAACTTGGAGATGATGAGGAACTTGGGCCTGCTGACTGGCCAACAGTGAAGAGATATATCTCTTGCTTAAATGACATTGAAGGTGAACGTGTTCACCCTCATGGTGCACGTGAAAGTGATAGTCACCTAGATCCTATGAACTTGAAAGATATAAGAGTACGCCTTCTGAATGGTATGGGAACCTTTACATTTATTTCAGTCAGATTTTTAACTTTATAGTTTATAGTATTTCATTTTTGTGCCATTTCTTTTAATTTTTACAACAGGAGGAATCTCATCAGGTACAGACCTTGTGCTTTTGTTTGATTAACTGCTTCAAACATCCTAAATTCTTATAGTCCATTAATATTTTTAGGTAATAGTAAAGGAAAAACACATTATCATAAGACTTCTTGCATCTGTAAGGACAAATATATTTTGGGGGATTATGCTCAAAGCATTTTCAATTTAATTGAAGTTTTTTATACATTTAGTTTTCTGCAGTGTTATATAAGAAATTTATTTGAAACTTGTTCAATTCAAAGTTAAAGGTAATATATGCTATTAGGAAAGAGCTTTTCTTTAATATTTAAATTTCTACAACCAATTTCTGCAAAAAAGCTTCCATATGATCAACATCAATTTTGACGGATGGATTTGTTATCAGGAGAGTAGATGACATGATTTTTAACCCTGTGAGAAGGGGTGGAGGGAGATCAAGAAAGACATTGGCGGAAATTATTATAACACAAGGAATGTCGTGGTGACTAATAATATGAGAATTTGGTTTTTAACTGAGCTTAATAAAATCGTGTTATCCATCATCATCCATGTAGCTGACCCGAATAAAACTATTTGTTGCTATTTTTATATTTTTTATGATGTGAAAACAATAACGATTATTCATGATGATTGTGTGTTCACCTTAAGGCCTAAGTTAAGAAGATGCGGCTATTGTTTTCTTGTCCATGTGTATATATGCAAATGCTTTACAAAGTTTGTTTTGTTCACTCATGTTATGTTAGTGGTAGTCTTGTTAGCTATGTCCTCTAATGAGCCTATATCTTATTTGCTACTATGATTTTGACTTGTTCGATTTTACCAATATCATGCCTAATTTGAGAACTTATTACTCATATTAGGTGTACAGGCAGCTTACTGGGAGATGCTTGATGAAGGAAGAATTTCTCAAACAACAGCTAATATCCTAATGTTATCCGTAGAGGAAGCAATAGATTTGGCTTCATCTGAGCCTCTATGTGACTGGAAAGGTTTAAAATCTAACGTCCACTTCCCGAATTACTACAAATTTCTACAGTCCAGTATGCTCCCACCGAAGTTAGTAACATACTTCACTGTGGAAAGGTTGGAATCTGCATGTTATATTTGTGCTGCATTTCTTCGAGCTCACAGAATTGCTCGACAACAATTACATGACTTCATAGGTACATGTGTACCGCTTTAATTTATCTATTTATCCTAATACTATTATTTCCAGTTTTCAATTTTTTTTTATTTCATATCTTTTCCATATTTGTTTTTGGTCTGTGTTAGCTTATTTCTTTATAAGAAATGTTTAAACACTCTCTTATTGGTTAAAATTTATTGACAATAATAAGGTTATGTGGCTCCCATATTATTTTTAATGAATCTCTCTCGTTTTGTAGTTTTCAATAAAATCTAAACAACAGAAGAGTGTGTTAGAAAACGTGTTCCTAATACTTCTCTTCTTTTAATATTATTGTCAATCTTAGCACCATTGTTTCTATCTATCTTTCCAATCTTTTTGTGGACCCTTACACCAACTCTGCCAAAAGCTTAAGTAAACTATGAGAAGGTGAAGGCTCATGATTTGTCTCATGTTTAAGTTTGTTTCATATTTACACACCCCACGCATGAAGACCACTTGTGATTGAAGCATTAGAATATGTGATACTACGTCAATGACAATTTCTCCTATGCTTGATATGTGACGGTTATGAAAGGAAGAGTTAGAGAAGTTTGTTCAGGACTGTGAAGGGGAGTGGATATGAGGGTGGTAGGTTGGATCGAATAAGGGAGTTTGCAACAAGGGTGATAATATATATACATTAAATATACATACATACACATATACATATATATATATATATATATATATATATATATGTATGTGTGTGTGAGGATTATTCATAAACTAAATAAATATATAAATAAAATACACAATCTAAACATAATGTCACAATCACCAGAATATTATCATACTAAGTTGTCTTAGCAACAATGTTTCTTTAGAAATTATCATTATAAGTTAAATAAATGTAGGAAAATGAACAAAAGAACTTGAAATTCATAATCTTCCTGAAAACATAATGTCTCCAGCGCCTTTGTCAATGCTGTTAAATCCTTGCAGAGCTGTAATATGTATGTTTCATTTTTTAACTGTTTTACACTGGTTGTCATACTCTGGAATTGAAATAAACCGTCTGGTTTGAGGTCCTCTAGGTTTTCCATCTGCCCATGGCATGTCAGCTGGAATATCCAAGCCATATCATGCCAACTTCAGCTCTACCCAAGGCGTATGAGAAGCTGTCAAATTTAAAATAACATGGTTTGATACTTATTGGATAATGAATACCTAACCAAATGTACTTGATTTGATGTTATATATACATTTTCAGATACTCCTTGGATACTTAATATTTTCCACTTATAAGTGGTTCAGTGCTTCCTAGCTCATAATGTTGTATTTTATGTAGATTTTTTAAAACTTATGCTACATGTCCAATTTTATGTCCTCACATGGCACAATTTTCTAGTTATTTACTTTTTTTTTTCTTAAACTTTTGTGTTGGTCAGATAACATTTTTAATTACACATTGGACCATTTAGATTTATTCATATACTTCTGTAGGTGACAGTGGTGTTGCTTCTGCTGTCATCAATGAAAGTGTTGCAGAAGGAGAAGAAGCACGGAAGTTCCTAGAAGATGTTAATGTAACATACCCTCAGGTTTGCTAGTTAAACATGACCTCCGATTATTTTCTAATTTTGATTTAATGGACTTTACTTGGTTTCAGCCTGTCAGTGACAAATTGATTGGTCTTTTATCTGTTAATCAGTTTTTCTGCATCATTTGTGGTTATGGTGTAGAAATGTGTTCTTTTTCTCTAATATTCTTTATTTTATATTCTTAATGTCAAATTCCCAGGTTTTGCGTGTTGTAAAAACAAGGCAAGCTACATATGCAGTACTAAAAAATTTAATTGAATATGTTCAAAACCTTGAGAAGACAGGGATATTGGAAGAGAAAGAGATGCTACAACTCCATGATGCTGTCCAGGTATCTTGTGATATTCATTTTTTTCTTTTTATCTGTTATCTGATGCTTTTGTCTTTTATGAAGTAGAATTGGGTTATCACCTACTTATTGATCCCTTTATTTTTCAGACTGATTTGAAGAAATTACTTAGAAATCCTCCTTTGGTTAAGCTTCCTAAAATAAGTAGTATACATCCTATGTTGGGTGCTCTCCCTTCTTCAGTTCGTGAATCACTGGCAAACTGTACCAAGGAAATGATGAAATTGCGTGGTTTGACACTTTACAAGGAAGGTGCAAAGTCAAATGGTATTTGGTTAATTTCTAATGGAGTGGTGAAGGTATTAAATTCTCTCAGTATGAAGCTTAACATATCTCTGATTGTACACACAAAAGATGCATCTTTTGAAAATTGCTGTTTTTCTAGTGGGAAAGCAAGATGACAAGAACCAGACACTCTTTTTATCCTACTTTTACTCATGGGAGTACATTGGGTCTTTATGAAGTGCTGACCGGAAGATCATATATCTGTGATGTCATCACAGATTCCGTGGTATTCTGCATTTTTATTGAAGCCGATAAGATAAGATCATGTCTCAAATCAGATCCTTCAACAGAAAAATTCCTGTGGGAGGTATGGTTACATTAATAGGAGGCACTCCATCTGACCAAGTATAATTTAAAGCTTTAAGACCAAAAGAAGCTAATCCGCACATGTATTTTCCTCCCTAAAACTCTGAAAATCTAAACTGTATTAAGATCGTCCAAAACATTTTTCCATTTATTCCTTAACTTCCTAGGAAATAAAGAACTACTAGAAAAAGCTTTCACAGCATTAATGGCTTTTGACTGCTTATGTCAATACTTTCTGAAATTCCGGCAAGCATTGTGTATGAATTCCCTTCAGCTCAATAGAGATTCAGTTTTTCAGTTTCAGAGATGTATATGTATTTTATGATACGTTGTTTATTGTTGATATCATAGTTCATAAAGATATTAGATATGTTTGGTGTTGTAGAAGACATAGAAAATGGTGTATGGTGCAATTACTTTCAAATATAATGAATGAGAGTTTTGGTCGTAGTCATACACCATGTTTATCTCGATTTGCAGGAAAGTGCTATTTTCCTTTCCAAACTATTGCTTCCTCAGATATTTGACAAACTGGCTATGCAAGATTTAAGAGCTCTTGTTGCAGATCCAGAGAGATCTCGGATGACCATATTCATAAGAGGGGAAACAATAGAAATTCCTCATCATTCAGTTGCCCTCTTATTAGAAGGATATGTCAAAACTCAAGGTCGCCAAGAACTGGTAACAGCACCAGCAGCCCTACTGCCTTCACCCGGGAATCTAAGCTTCCAAAATTTGGCAGGTTCAGGTACTTTATCTCTAGTTAAAGCTGTCTGTAAAATATTTTCTGTCAATACTTTTTACATGACTTTCCATTGGACAGACGGTTGGTGGACAAGGAAATTTTACATGGTTTAGGAGATACTAAGGCACATGGAGGCAGAATCCAAGTGCATATACCATAACTAGGCTGGATGAGAAATCAATGTTTATCTAAGAAGAAGCTGCTTTTCTGTTTATACTAATTTTGCAATCATGGTTATACTTACCCTTCCCATCACATAAGCTTTCTGAGTAGTGATGGTTTGCTAATTGCCATAGCCTTTACTATTAAGAGAGAAAAAGTTACTTGAGAACATGTAGTAGGGTAGTTTTTTAATTTTAATTTTAATTTTTATACAATTAATCATTATTTTTCTTTTATATTTTCTGCTTTCTCTATGTTGATGTACGCTAAGAACCAACTCTTTTAGAAGCTTAAACTTTTAGGTGGAGACATAATAATGATTTAATATAATACCTCTAACACTCTTATTGCAATAACCATTTCGGCTTCAAGCCTGACCATTTGCCCTTTTGATTTTGAGCATTGGAACCACAAGGATCAACCTCTTGTCACTTAGTGATAGAAGCTCTAGTACTTTGAGGACCTAATCTCTTGGAAGCTTAAATTCAACTGGATTCCCTGGCCCAATAATAGTTTTATTCTACAACTCTCAACTTCGTAAATTTATGTTTGCTAGCATTTCATGATTTAATATTTATTTATAACTTGATCATTATACCTTTGCCTGGGCTAGTTACTATTATGATTCCTACTCCTACTTTTTCTGTTCAGTGCCCTTCTGAAAAACTATTAAGTCTGATTGTGGATGAAAATGATTTTCTTCAAACTTTTACTTTCAATTGATCCAGGTTCCAAGGGAGCTAGTTTTACTCATCAAGGATCTATTTATCTAGTTGAAACTACAGCAAGGGTAATTCTTTTTGACATTCCAGCATCTGAGGTTGATGCTTCTCTTGTTAAAAGGTCAAGTTCACTGTTATCACATGCTGGGGATCATCCTCATAGATCTTTTAGTCGAAATCATAGTGGTCTTATGAGTTGGCCCGAACATTTCTACAAACACAAAAACCATGAGCAGAGATCTGAAGGGGTTGGACAACAAACTAATAGTTTGTCTGCAACGGCAATGCAGCTGAGCATTTATGGGAGCATGGTATGTCAATATAGAATAATATTAACTTCATCGAGAAAAAAATATTTTAGTTTTTCCTATTCTACATTCCATATTTGATGGATCAAATCTACAAAAGAATATAACTTTCTTTCAAGGTTTTGAAAGAAGATCTACCTTCTCTTGTATTTTTCTTGCTTAAATTCATCCTAAATGCTTTAGCTGCCTATAGATGCCCCAACAGTACATGTGCACAAGTGTAGTTACCTAAATTAGGTAAACTGATATCATAATTCGACTTACCTGGTATGTTACAAAGGGATTTACCCTAGGTAAATTACCTATAATGTGATTTTCTTTAAAACTAAGAGCTCTATCACCATTGTGTATCCCTCATCCAAATGTTGAGAACTATTCTTTTCGAAATACTGATATTCATTTAAAGAACGAATTCCATCCTCTATAGACAAACTTATAGATTGAATCATACTTGAATATGAAGAGTGAATAAAAATCAGTGTGTTTGACACCACTGATGTATATTGTATTTGAATATGAAGAGTGACTAAAACTCAGTGTATCAGTGTGATATTATATACAGAGAGAGGAAAGTACAAGTACAAAACAAAAGGGAAGGTTTCAGCTTCTAACTCTAATCCTAAAGCAGGGTATGTACAAAAGAAAACAGAAAAATAAGACTTATTTATTACATAACACATGTTTAAAAGACAAGGTTACCTTTGGTCCATAAGATAAATGACTATATGCAAACCTCAGTAAAAATCTCAAATTCATATAATGTTATTTAGGTTGCATTTACATGTTCATTTTTATATTATTTTTCGATTAATTAATTGTCATTTTCAAGGTGAACATCCCTCGGAGGAGTAGAAGTCTGTCAAGCCAACATGGTAGAGCACCTCATAGCCTGTCCTATCCAGCCATTGTGTCTCATGAAGGCCGTCCACTTGTCTCAGTGAAATCAGAAGGAGCTGCAACTGCGAAGAAGGTCCATGAGGTCACAAGACATGATAAAAATCCACCTTCACAAAGCACAGAACGAAGACAACATCATCATGGTCATGGAGATAATTCAAGTGATGAAGAAGAAGAAGATATTATTGTGAGGATTGATTCACCAAGCACACTATCTTTTCGCTAGTCTTGAGGGTGAAGAAGAATCTTAGGTAATAATTATTTGTAAGTTGCGTATTATATTATGGTTCATCTATATAAACCAATATTTTGTTCTTTACCAGAACAAATAGTTAAAATAGACCATGAGGCTGTGTTTTGTTAACAATAAACGTATTTCAAAAATGGGTGTTATTAGTTGAAGTTTTTCACGTTGTACTGAAAAATGTCATTGTAGAAGAAATAAATTTAGAAAAATCGTAACATCTTCAAGATATTTTCATTAATGGCAATCTTGTTCTTTGAATTTTATTTTTTCCTTTTTCTTTTTTTGGTTTGTTGAGTTCCGTGTCCTGTGAGCATGGAAAAAGATTAATACTTTTTTTTAAAAAAATTATTAATAAATATAATGTCAGTTTATTAAAAAAATTATTCTAATTTATAAAATTAAAATTAACCACACTTTATTATGGTGATAACAATAAGAAAAAATATCTTATTTTTAACATGAAGTTTAAACTTCAAATTATTATCATCTATTTTTACTTTTTTCTTCACTAATATATTTTAGCAATCATCAGCGTGAAGTCAAATGTTAATTTTATAATAATAATAATAATAATAATAATAATAATATAATAATAATAATAATATAATAATAATAATAATAATAAGTGATGATTTAATAAATGTGAATCAATTCATTCTATATTTAATGGTAATTAAAATATTTATTTAAATAAAATTAAAAATCACTAAATTTAAATTATTTTGTTTAGACATGTCATTTAAAAATAATAATTCAAATTTAAATTTAATATATATATATATATATTTTTTAATTTTAAAAAATTTTAAATGGACAAAATTCTGAAAACATTACTATGCCCCTCCCCCTTTTTCCTCAAAATTCTCCCTTTCTAAAAACATTGCTTAGCTCCTCCTTCTACCACAAAATTCTCGTTCTAGATATACTGTAAAATTATGTCTCGACATAAAAAATATGTAACAAGTTAAAAAGTTAACATTTTTAAAATGTACTCTTCATAATGCTAATTTTTGTAATACTTCTAAAAAATATTTTCTGTTAATTTTTTTATAAAATATTCTAAAACATAATTTTAAAAGTGTTTAAAAAAGTTTAATAGCTCTGCAAGTACTTTCCAGTAGAAAAAAAAAGTTATATTTTAGAAATTACTTTTACAAAAAAAAGTGCATTTTGTGAAAAAAAAAATATTTATATCAAATGTAGGCAAGGAAGTAAATACAGGGAAGTGTAAATAACATTCAAGGCCTGAATGGGTTTTGTGTTTTGCATCCCATAATTTTGTCATACAAGAAGAAGAAGAAAAATAAAAAAAAGAGAGGGGCATCTAATCACCAAGTAGTTTAAAGTAGACGAAGAAAAAAAAAAGATTCTAAAATAAATTATTCATAATAAATAAAAATTAATTTTCAATTTTCAATTTAAAATTTTCATTCTGAAATATTGTTTTAAAAAATATTTTCAAAATGTGTAATAGTTTTTAATATATTTTAAATTTTAAAAAAAAATTATTTAAGCTACTCGAATAAATCTAGGCCCAATATTGTGTCTACAAAGGGAGTATTGAACCATTCCAATTGCAAAACATTGAATTAAGGAAAGAAAAAAAATTGAGTAAGTTTTTTATCCTTGCAATTTTTAAAATTATTTATTATTTTTATTTTAGACTTATTATTTTCTAATTTTTTTAAAATTTTAATTTTTTTTATATTTAAATTTAATATTTAATGATAATTTTTACTTTAATATAATTGATAAAAATATTAAATGTAATTTTAATTATTATTTATAGGTAAATATAATATTTACTAATATTTATTTCTTATTATAAAATAATTAAATTATATAGTTTTAAAAATTAAAAGATTAAGTTGATTATTCTAAATAAAAGAACTAATTTGAGAGAACCCAAAAGTTAAATAATGAACAAATAGTATGAGGTAATAAAAGACTATATCAATTGTTGTCAATAAAATTGACATCACAATATAAGTGTTGATATATGTTTGACATCACAATATAAGTGCTGATATTACATCCCAATTTTTTACTACGTATTTTTTGTTAATGTTTTGATCATGTTAATACGTGCATTTTGAGTTGCATTATGGTCTATGTTTCTCGTATCCAATGCTTGTTAGTTTGTTATGGTCACCATTTTGACTTTTGGTTCTTCATTCGTAAACCATTTCGTCCTTTTGTGTTGATTTTTTTTATTCTGTGCAAAAATATTTTACTCCGTTTTTGGATGGTTGTCCCACATTTCGTTTGTAAACATTTTTGTTGTTGTTCTGGGTTTTTTTACTCCTTCGTTGCTTATTTGTTTCATATTTTGTTCATAAAAATTTTCGTCATTTTCGTTGTCATTACTTTTACTTAGTCGTCTGCTACTTGTCTCATATTCAGTTCAGGTGTATGTTTTTTGTTGTTCTTGATTATTTTTAGTTTGTCGTCGGCCCCTTCTTCCGTATTCCATTTGTAAACGTTTTTTCCTTATTGTTGTCATTTTTTTTCCTTCTATTTGTCATTTTTTTTCTTTCTATTTGTTTGGTTAAATGAAAATCTATGTACTTAGATGAGGTATTTGGTGCAATGTAAACCCTACATTGTTGTTTGAGGAGTAGTCCCTTTATTGTTGTTGAGTATATTATAAATTGTGGTTAACCCTAATGTAAGCTTGGTTAAAAATGAGAATGTGTGTGCAAAATTCATGAAACTATATCAAATATTGATTGGTTGATTATGCTTAATTATGTTATAATTTGTGGTTAGTCTTGTAATTAGTTTGATAAAATGAGAGTGTGTGCATAATTGATGAAAATAGCTAAGGTGTTGATTGATTTATTGTGGTTAACTATGTTGTAATTTTTGTTAAATGAGTTTGTGTGTGTAAAGTAAATATTGTAGGAATTATTTAATTTGGGGTATAAGTAAATTATTATGAAGATTATTCATATTTGTTCATAATGTCTCCTTTAGTGTTAGGTTTCCAAGTTTTGTAAAAAGTAGATTTGTCATTAGGTATTGCACAAAGATAATATTGAAAAGTGTAAGGTTTTGACGAAAGCACATGTTTCACTAGACTTGAAATATTTGGAAGGTCAAATAACATAATTTTAGTTTATTTTTGGATAGATTTAGGGTTTAAGAAACTGTTATAAGTATATGTTTAGGGGTAAAGTCATTTATTTTTGTCATTTTGCTAAGTAGTGGTTAATCATTGCTTTCATGAGCAAGTTGGACATAACTTGATTAAAGTGTCTGATATGATATAGTATATGTTCAATTAAATTCCATTTATTCATGTTGTTACTTTAAATGACTATACAACAACATTTTTGGTAATCGTTCATACCTTATTATATAGGGTGCAATGTGGAACTTTTCTTCAACAATGTACATATACAAATTTGGTGTAAATAGTATGGTGAATTATGTGTAATATTATGGTTAATTATGTTTAATATTGGTTAAAAGAAAATTTACACAAGCTACAAAGAAAGATGACAAGCATAGCTTATCATAGTGTATTTAATGTTTTGTCAAATATTTCATTTGATCATTTGAGATTTTAAACAAATATGATTGTCAATTGTCATTGGAACAACTTAGTTGTTTATGCTTTAAAGAATATGGTTAATTATATATAACACTGTGGTTAATTATATTCAAAATTTGTTGAAAGAAAATTTACAAATGGTGCATAGAAAAATGACATGCAAAACCTTTGATATAGAGGAAAGGTTTTGTAAAACAACAAAGGGGTTGTTAGTTTCCACTAGTATTTTTTATTTAAACAATAAGGTGAATTATGTATAATATTGTGGTTAATTATGTTCATAAATGGTTAATACAAAATCTGGACATGGTTCAAGGAAACATGATATGTCAAGTCTTTGATATTGTATTTTATGATTTGTAAGACATTGAATTTCTTCATTTGTGGTTATAAAGAAATGTAGTTGTGAGTTGACACTACAAAAATTTTATTATGTGATTGTAACTTTGTGGTTAATTATGTTTATAAATACTTAATACAATTTCTAGACATGGTTCAATGAAATATGACAAACCACATCTTTGATACTATATTTTATGATTTGTAAAATATTGAATTTCTTTATTTTGCGGTCATAAAGAAATGTGGTGGTGAGTTGGCACTACAAAAATTTCATTATTTATGATTTAAGAAATATGGTTAATTATGTGTAACTTTGTGATTAATTATGTTCATAAATGGTTAACGAAATATTTCCACATGTTTTAATACAACATAACATAGCAATCGTTTCATACTCTTATTTATGATTAGTAAAACATTCAATTTGATGAATTAGTGGTTACTTACCTAGAAATTGGTGATCAAATTGGCTCATTGAATGATTAAAAGTAGATATGACATATAGCTTACTGTAATGATATCTTGAGATTTAGGAAGTTGGAAAAATTAGGATGTAAAGTGCATATTCCCCTACTTTTAAATCAACCCTCCTTTCATATAGAAAGTTTTGGGATACTAGTTAGTGTGTCACACATGTCCAAAATCATCTTCTATCTAGCCATACAAGCGAAGTGTGTTGAACATCAGCATTGTCTTCACCATCATCTTTCTCGAACCCTTGTTTATGTTTAGATTAGTGTGTAAGCCTTTTTCATTTTTTGACTGTGGGATTATGTAGGTTACTTTCCTATGAGGCCCATTCTGGAAATCGAACATAACACAAATAGTGATACCGTATTAATCCATTGCCAGAACTAATTCCTAGTGATTAAATTTCTTTGTATGCAACCATATTAAGAAAACATTTTAATAAATGCAAAATAGGGTTTAATGAATAATGTTAAAACCAACATTATAGAATCAAGAATTGGTAATGTTGAAACCAACAATGATGACAAAACAAACCCTTATCAACCCAATAGACAATGAGTAATTGAAATATGAATAGAGGGGAAGAACGAAACCTATTAATTTGTGGAGTATTGGACGAGTTATCAAAAGAGGTCGAAGCTTAGGTAGGATGCCACTTTTCTGCTACGCAATTTAATGAGAAAGAGTTTCGTATGATTTAGCAGATAATGATAAGCTTAGCGTAGCAACGTCTTCGGTGCTGAGCAACGTCTTCGGCGCTAAGCCATTTATGTCAAAAAATGTCTCAAGTATTGGAATTTGCTCATTATTGAAAAAAACATAGATTGCATATAACTCATGCATGGATACGAAGGATACACAATGTGAAAGCTTCTTATAATCACAATAAGGTAAAAAAAACCAAAATTATAATGGATGAACATTCCACTCAGTGCACACCACTAGTGCTATCACTCAAAACCCTAGCGAATTCCTACTAGAATCAAGTCCTTCATTGTTATAATTCTAAAATTCCTACTAGTGAATTCCCCAAACACCTAGTCAATATCGACTTTAGCAATATTTTTTAAGGTTTACATTCACCCAAAAGTTAAATAATGAACAAATCATATGAGGCAACAACAAAGTTTATCAACCATTATCAACAAATTTCACACCACCAATGCAAGAGAAGCTCAATCAAGAGGGCAAGATGTAACTTTTTTTTCACTTTTTTTAATTTCTCACCTTTTCACTATTTCTCATTAATGTTGGAATCTTTATAAGTAGATGAGAAGTTTTTAGAAAAACCATTTTGGAAAGAAAAAACTATCAAGAATAATGTTGAATTTTTTTTATTAAAATTAATTATGAGTCAATTACATAAATACACGAATAATTTTCTATGAAAAAAAATACTTATAGATGTAAACATTGAAATGCTTAAATTATCATTAAATTTTAATTAATTATACCAAGTAATAGTTTTCATGAAAATTCTCTTAAATAAATAGTAGAGTTTCTTTTATAAAGATTATGTTAGTTTTCACTTGCATTTTCTATATTATATGAAAGTGGGATATGTTCGTGAGTTGTATATAAATTAAAATACCTACATTCTTGTAGTTATCTCACATTATATGGAATATGGTCTATTATTGAAACCATTATCTAGTAGTTATGCAGAATTTGCATTACCATGTTTTATATCTCTATGATAGATAGAACTCTACAAATACCACATATGTTCTATACTTTTGAGTCACCAGATTTGTTCTTTCTATAGTATACAACAACATCTACTATTAGAGAGAAAAAATTTAGAACTATAGAAGTATATTGAGAATTTCTATCCACAATAATGGTTGCAGGTTAGTCAATGTTTCCATACTTCTACTTTATGATTTCTAAGACTAATGTCAGAATAAATAGTGTTATAGTATTACAAATTGTTATCTTACTTTGGACATTCATATTACTTCTTATTTTAATCCTACTTTCTTGTCACATGATAATTGCAATACTTTTTATGATTTAGGGTATACTTTTAGATTTAATTATATTTTTAATTTTTAAATTTGATGTAATTTTTTTTCTAGCCTTTTAAAAAATTTGTATTAACTAGCCTTAAAAAAAATATAATTATTTTTTAATCTTTTAAAAATATAAGTAAAATTAGATTATATTTTGAATTCTTAATATACTTTTTGTTAAGATCATGAAAGATTTAAAAATTTTGTCTATTATTTTCCTCTAATAGAAGAATTTATTGGTTCTTATCTTATACATAAAAAGAAATATTTTTTATATTATCAAGAGAATATGTTTTGTATTTATACTGTATTTCATTTTTAATAAGTATCATCATATCAAGTATTTTCAAAGAAGAATTATTGAAATAAATAAAATATATCACAATAATCTTACATACCAAAATATTAAATAATTATGATTAAAATATTTTAAAAATATCAAAGATGAAAATTTTTATACAAGGATTATATTCTTGAAAATTTATAAAAGATAGATGACGGTAAATGTAGAAGATACAACTAAAACACATAATCAGTTCTTACAAGCTTCTCATTCAAGCTATATAGAAAATATTTGTTAAGAAATTTAGTAGTAGAGAGAAAACCTTTATTATATTCTTCATCAATGAAATTAGAATTTGAGCCAAAAACATCTTATTGTATACCTTTTTTATGAGAGTTTTTCCTATAAGTTTTCCTTAAACACTTTTTCATACTCACGAGTGACAATTAAGAATACTTGTAGTTTTTAGTCTAAAAAAAATATTAGGAAGGGATAACCATGAGTAGCATGGTGTACTCATTATAGCTAGAAGTAATAGGAAGAATACTTTATTGTAATGAAATTTTTTAAAAGTTTATTAAAGGAAAACTAGACGTAATCTAAGAATTGTGTTGAACTAATATAATTTGGGGTCATTTTGTTCTTCTACCTTGTAATTTTTGTGTAAAAGCTCATCTTTAAAAAAGGTTCAGACTTTATTCAAACCCTCCATCCTAGAGTCAACCTCTCCTTCAATCGACTCTAGAGCTTGCTCCTTGGTTGTGATTTTGCCATCTTCGATGCATCCTTAGTCTTTTCCTTCCTCTACACCAAGGTTAACCCCTCAACCTGCCATATTGCATAAAAGTAAAAAAGGTCCGCTTAACTTGGTACATCACATTTCTATTAACACTCATAGACTGAACTTATTGTGACATGTCAATATAGCAACCAATACAATGAAGTTTGGGACTTAATTTTGTACATTTGTGATGTAAAGCTTATGAAGACCACAAACACTTTCAATTTCCTATACTTTATGAGGTGATGATAGTTAATTTTATGTACACTATTCACTTATAAAAGTCCTTTATAGTTGAAAGTTAAGATGTAAAGAAGATAACAGAGTTAGAGAAGATCTTTGTGGGGCTTAAAAAGAAAAATGATTCACTTAAAAGTTCAACTAGCTAATCACTAGACCACTATCTCTTTAAAGGCCAAGTAGAATGGAGTCCTCACCAAAAAGCTTTTCATTGCCAAAAATGATGCAAAGGATGTTATTGATAAGGTGAGCAAGCTTCAAAGGTCCAACTTTATTCTCAAGCTTCACTTTGAGGTAAGAAGGCAATGGGTGTAAAGGAGAAGTTGAGAAGGTGAAAACTACTTCTCTTAGTATACGGAGATGGCTTCAAAAAGGCTATGAGCCAAGCTAGTGTTGTAAGCCCTAGAATTAGTTAGATGCTTTTGAAGTTGAGAAGAAAATTGTAAATGGGAAGTTGTTTGATGATTAACACAAATGTCTTAGTTTATGATTTTCAATGCTAATATTTATAACTTTTTAAGTAATTCAATAAATATTCATTTTGTTATGTATATGCTTTATCTATATTTATTTTTTCACTTTTTAGTAATAAACAATAATGTTGATGCATTAGTAATTTTGATGTATTAAAACATAGTATTTTTGTGTAAAGAAAATAAATCATGAGTTGAAATTCATCAAGTCTATGTGTAGTAATTTTGTAATATAAGTAATTTATTAACACTTCAAGTGGTGAAGATTTGTTTGATGGCAAGATGAGAATAAAAGTTGGTATTTTTATTTAATTTAGGCATAGTAAAAGATTAAACTAGGTCTTGATCTCAAAATAAAAATGGTAGATAATTGTGTTAACTTTAAAAAATAATAAGAACAAAATTAATAAGATAAATATATAATTAAATATTGATTTTACAATCAAGAAAAGTAATAGATTACTAAAACAAAGTAAGAGGAGAGTGAAAAATGTCTCATATATGGTGGATGCTTATATGAATTGTGGGTAAAGAGACAACTCCTAAATCTCGATAGGATTTTATGAATACTTAAAAATGAAATAAAGTGTATTTATTTTGAGATAATCATAAACTCTCAGTAGAACTTCTACTAAACAATGATTTTGATGAATAAATAATTTTGATGAGTTATAATTTAATTATTAATTTATTATGCTTTTCTATTATTTTAAAATCTTTTATACTATTTATGAAAATTGGTGATATATGAATGAAATTTATTGTAAAATAAATTATTGGGTTTGTATAACTATGAAATTCTATGAATAATGAGATGAAGATTTATTGTATGATGAATTATTGAGATTATGTGTTTGTAAAATATTGTAATATAAAATGTGAGATTGATTATATGAGAAATGATGAAAATTATTTGAGATATTGTGATAATTGTATTATGTTTTAAGATGACTGTGTGTCAATTATATTTAATATGTGATGATAAATTATAATATGAATGAGATGTTTGATAATTGTGTTGTGTTTTGAGATAGGTGTATACCAATGAAATTGGGATGATTGTATGCTAATGAGATGAGATGACTATATGCTAGATATAGTTGTGTGCTTGAGATGACTATGTGCCTAAAGATTGAGATAGACTATGTATTAAGGTATGTGCCTTTGAGACTAGATTGTATGGTTTATTATGTATAAATGATTATATATTGTTGTGTATAAGCCAAATAATTATCCCAAGGTACTATTTGATATAATTTTATTATACATATAAAATTCTAAATGTCTTAAAAGAGGGTATCAATACTTCAATGATATTCTAGTCACGTCGACAAAAATATCATGTGATGAGAAATCATTGAAAGTTTCAACTACAATTATCACTGAGTGGATTGAGCCATTAATTATTTGATATGTATGTAAGAGTTATCCTAATGTGTGGTTGTCAAAATAAGGATAAACGGATAATCCTAAAGTGAAAAAGACTTAAAAGAGATTGTAAATGCTAAGGTGAAAAAGACTTAAAGGAGATTGTATTCATAACTCGCTACTAGTATGCATAAACATGTGTTAGCTCTTAAAATTAAAAATTTTATATAACTTTTCACAAGAATGTATTTAGAATTTTAAATATATATATATATATATATGAAAGAATAAATATAATGATTGTGTGAATGAACTTTGTCATAATTTATTTAAATAGTTGAATTTTAGTTAAATAAATGATTAAGATAATATAAATATAAATGTGAACGTATTTTATGTTTGATTTTAATCATATAAACTTATCTTTATTATTTTATATTATAATTATATTTTGATATTCTAATAAATAATAAAATAATAATACAGATAAACAAAATAATAAATTTAAATTTAATAATAAGAAAAATATAAAATAATTTTAGTAAAAATTATTTAATGATATAATGAGTTAAAAATTATTAATATAAATATCACATATTTTACTTTGTTTTATATTTACTTTATCATTATAATTTAATTAATAAATTAATATTTTATTATAATTAAATAATTATATTAATTAATTCGATAAATTTTTCATACGAATATAATATTTCATTTCTTTTTTTTTTAATGATATATTTTACCGATAGAAATATTTTATAATCCCAGACCATAATTTAATATTTATTTAAAACTAAATAGGTATTAGAAAATAATTATTTTAATTTTATTTATTTATCAATACAACCTAACCAACAGAATAATGACTTTTGTATTCAAGCACTCATATGACCAATTTCATTATTAAGAAAAAACAAATTTCTAATCCGTTTTCTCATCAACATAAAGAATCTATAAATATAAATAAAAAATAAAAAGTAACATGTTGGGTGATTTTAGAAGGACTAATTTTTCCAAATTTACTTTAAGGATATTAAATTGAGATACTAAACGTATATTTAAATTTTTATTATTTAGAACTTAAAAGTTTAAATTTATTAAATAAATTAAATTGTTCACAAGAAAATATCGACAGAAATACTTTTAAGATAATGAGTTGAGATAAAATAAAAGTTTTCGTAGACCATATAATGAGTTACTACCATACATATCCTCGAAGATTAAGGGGAGAAAAGAAAATTTAAAAAGTGAAAAAAGAAAAAGAAAAAGGACAAACTTTGTTTTATTTATTTTTAAATAAATGTGGCAATTTGCGTGAAAATTGTAGTGAATAAATTGCTTGCGGGTTGTCCTTATTTGTTTCTCTATCCATCTGATCTGATTGTGAGTGCAGAGCAAGGGCAATGGGAAGGAGCAGGTTGGCTTTGGTTCTCGCGATTCTGATCTCTTTCCAGGGAGCAATCTTAGTCAGATCCGATGCCTCCGATCACCGTTACAAGGAAGGAGACCCCGTTCCTCTTTACGCCAACAAAGTCGGTCCCTTTCACAACCCCAGGTTCGCTCCTTCCTTCTTTCGCTCGATCTCATTTCTCCACCTCCCCCATCAACCCCATCCTCCTCCAACACTTTCTTTCCACCCTCTCAGATTCCGGGTCGTCGTTAAAATCTGATCTTCTTTTCAATTTCACGCTTTATTATGTCGATTGCAACGTTAGGAGGTTGTCATGTTATTGTTCTGATTTCTCTTTTATTTCTTTTGTTGGTTTCAGTGAAACATATCGGTACTTTGACCTGCCATTCTGTGTGACAGGTAACTAACTATCTGAATTTATTTATGTTTCGGATTTTGTTGTTTATTGCTTCCTTATTTGACACTTTGTGATTTGATTTAGTCAAAGCTATTCATCTAATTATTAATACAAGTGTGATGACTCATGATGGAGTTTTAGCATGTGGGATTTTTTAGTTTAGTCTTGGTGTTTCAGTTTTAGCAAGGGACACTAGATTGCTTTCTGCCTGTTAAACATGGCATGTTGTTAATATTCTATTGTTTTCTTGGTTAATGGCATGTTGTTAATAGCCTATTGTGTTCTTGGTTAAGTGGAATATGTAGTTGTTGAATTGAACCATGTGGACAAAATAAATGGGAGTTTATCTGTAGTCCTGTTTAATGTATTTTCTATACTTTTATGGGTTCTTAATGTGTGGAATCGGAAGAATGAGTAGATTTAAATGGCAGGTAAAGAGAAAGAAAAGACCGAAGCCCTTGGTGAGGTGTTGAATGGCGATCGCCTTGTTAGTACTCCTTATGAACTTAGTTTCCGAACAGAGAAAGACTCTAAGGTTGTATGCAGGCGGACGCTCTCAAAGGAGCATGTTGCTCAGTTTCGAGAAGCGGTTAAGAAGGACTATTATTTCCAGATGTATTATGATGACTTGCCAATCTGGGGATTTATTGGGACGGTTGACAAGGAAGGGAAAACTGATCCCAGCGAGTACAAGTATTTTCTTTACAAGCACATTCAGTTCGATATTCTGTATAACAAAGATCGAGTGGTGGAGATCAGTGCCCGGATGGATCCTCATTCTGTGGTGGACCTGACTGAGGATAAAGAAGTTGATGTTGAGTTTATGTACACTGCAAAATGGAAGGAAACAGATACTCCTTTTGAGAAGAGAATGGAAAAATACTCTCAATCTTCTTCTTTGCCACATCACCTAGAGATTCACTGGTTCTCGATCATAAACTCCTGTGTAACAGTGCTTCTTTTGACTGGTTTTCTGGCAACCATTCTCATGCGTGTATTGAAGAATGACTTTATGAAGTACGACTTGCTTACCCATCTATGATCAGATTGTCATCTTGTTTACCTATAACATTGTTTTGTTAGTTCTCCCCCCCTTGCTTCTTCGTTTATATCTGCTGTAATTTTCTCTAGATATGCTCAAGATGAGGAAGCTGCTGATGATCAAGAGGAGACAGGGTGGAAGTACATTCATGGTGATGTTTTTCGGTTTCCAAAGCATAAGTCTTTGTTTGCTGCAGCGCTTGGTTCTGGTACTCAGTTATTCACTCTGTAAGAATCTTCTAATGGCTCTTCGTCCCTCCTGTGTTGAAGTTTTTTAATTCCTTATTTTTTCTCTTTTCATTTTTTATATTATATTCTCCAACGGATGTCATTCTCTATTTATTAATGCTTGTGCAGTACAATCTTCATTTTTATGCTTGCACTGGTTGGTGTGTTTTATCCATATAACCGAGGCGCTTTATTTACTGCGCTGGTGGTCATATATGCTCTCACATCTGGCATTGCTGGCTACACTGCTACTTCCTTCTACATTCAACTTGAAGGGTCTAATTGGGTACATATGGACTCCTTGCTTTGATTGTTGTTCATGGTTTGACTGTATTAATTTATATAATTTTTATGAAATGAAATAAATGATTTATACATTTATTTTCTTGTTGGCAGGTTAGGAACTTATTGCTCACAGGATGCCTCTTTTGTGGCCCCCTTTTCCTTATGTTCTGCTTCCTTAACACAGTTGCAATTGTTTACAGTGCAACTGCTGCCCTGCCATTTGGCACAATTTTGGTGATAGTCCTAATATGGACATTGGTAACCTCACCACTGCTTGTGTTGGGTGGTATTGCAGGTAAAAATAGCAAATCTGAGTTCCAAGCACCTGTCCGCACTACAAAATATCCCAGAGAGATTCCACCTCTGCCTTGGTACAGGAGTACCCTTCCCCAGATGGCAATGGCAGGATTTCTCCCATTTAGTGCCATCTACATAGAGCTGTACTACATTTTTGCTAGTGTATGGGGCCACAGAATTTATACCATCTACAGCATACTCTTCATTGTCTTTATTATTCTGTTGATTGTCACTGCTTTCATCACTGTGGCTCTGACATACTTCCAACTTGCTGCCGAAGATCATGAATGGTGGTGGAGGTATGTAATTTATCTTATTACTCCCTTCTATAGTTGTTTGAGAATTGAGTTTGTGTAATATTTTCTCACCAGCAATAATGTTGTCTATGCTTATACCAGTAATTAAGTTAGTTTTTCATATTGGTCTTGGTTTAAAGGATACATTCACTGGCTAGGAAAAGAGGGGGAATGTTAAAATAAAGTTTTTGGCATATACTACTAATATAGAAAACGAGAAATAAGTTTTCTATCCTCACTACCTTGTCCACAAAATCTCAAATAAATTTTTTATTATATTCACACTTATATTTTTCAAATAAAATATTTAAAAATTGTAAATAAGAAATTTAAATTACAATAACTATCTTAGAAAAGTTGTACGTTTTTCTTTGCACTTTTATCATTTATCACTTTTTTGGTCCCATTATGTTTACTCTTATTAAATGTTGAGAAACACATGTTAATGCTAATTGAACCTATATAAAGAATCATCTTTACACCATTTGATGTTGATATTGTAGGATTTTAGATGGAGGGAGGAAAAGGTGAGTGCAGATTGAATATTTTAAAATTATATAGGCTTGGTGTATTATTTGGTGCAAAACATAGAACACAAGCCCTCCCTTATACTAATATTGGATCAAGTTCTAATTAAATAAGGAACCTACACATGAAAGATGAGGTAATATGGGAAGCTAAAAGAAATAACACTAAAATATGAAAACCAATCCTAAGATAGAAGGAAATATGGAAACTAATCCTTAGAGATAATATAAGATATTCTAAGATACAACTGAAATATTATTTAGATCTTTTTTAAAATATACATGCAAGCACATATTATGCAAAAACTGGAGATGTTAGACAGCTGAATATTGATAAAGATATACAAATTCAGAAAAATGGTTGGAATGCTGCAAGACCATGGAGGAAGAGATTTTGGTGGCATGATCCCTTGTTGACAAATTACCTAGCAAGAAATAAAACTGCTCCAAATTCGTCCAAAACAGCTGTTCGAAGCTAGAAACCATAAGAAACTTAGGACCAAAAAAAAAAAATTAAAATTTGAATTGAGGTTGATTGGTTTGGTATGCATCATAACATAACTAAGGAAAATTCCTCATTAGCATGACTAATCAATGAGACAGGATAAATCACCATTGATATGATTCTCAATAGAAAGTTAGCATGAATCTTATTCAATTCATCATAGTATGACTCATTGGTGAAAACAAGTCATGAGAACAATTGTTAGTGCAAAGAGAATGTTATAATGATACATTTGACAGTTTGGAGAAGAGACAAGTGTAGAGTGGGTAATTGAGAAAGGCACAACATTTGAGATTGGAGACCAAAATGGCCAAATCATGTTTGGGATTGAGATCAGGGCTGGGTACATTCCACCATTCTCTCCATCAATGCTATATTGGATAAAAGATTTTCAATACCTAAACCAATGGCAAATCCAAACAACCACTTGTAAGTGTTGAATTGAGACAGAGGATTGGTTTGACAAGCTAGTAATGGTTAGGAATTGGGTAGCATGTGCACAAGAAAGTCTTGTTAGATGGATTTTGGTGGTTGGTTGTTGGTTGGATGAGATGAGGCCTTATCTTGGTAAAGAGTGTTTGGGTGACTGGTATGATAGACATTGGTGCCGTCAGAGACTCGATAAACTGACATGTGCTGCTTGACATGCATATTGCCAAATGTAGTCTATGCATGCTTTGCACTTTATGGACCTGGACTTTGGGTCTAGTAGATCAATTGATGTCAAGACTGGTCATGATTACCAAAAGTATTTGGCATTGCTCTAGTTCTTGAGAAGGAGTGGAAGTAGGAGGCAATAATTCATTAAAGTCATGGAGAAAACCTGAACTTTGCCCAAGTTGTCAGTCATTGAATCATCTAGGTGTCTAGGAGCAACGACACTCAGGAGAGATTTTGACAAACACCATAAAGACATTGAGTATCATTAGTGTACAACAATCTAACTTGTTCCCAAACTCCCTGAATAGGTCTCATGAGCACAATATTTGTTTCAGTGATGGATGAATTATTGACTTGATTACACTATATATTTGAGAATCACTTTTAGACTAACGAGGATGATCATTTACATCAGTAATGATGGTTGTCTGAGTAAGATGATTAACAAATCCTAACCCTTAAGCCAAAGTCAGATGTTAAAGTATCATAATTTGTTCCATCTAACTTGTCAATGGATAGAGAACATTGATATAATTGGTAAAGATGAATGGGTCAAATCTAGAAGCTCTAGTAGAGGCCATGGATGAACGGTGGAGAGAGAAGACAGCTGTAGGAGAGAGAAAAATAATCCTAAAATGGTGAGAAATTTCAAACGAGTTCTGATTGGGATGAAAGTCATAGATTCAAAAAGAGGATGGCGAGACAATGCCAACGATGGTGATTGTAGTCGGAGAGAATGTCAAACGTGTCACCACCTGCAACGAAATGGGGTGGGGGTGCTGATTCTTATGCTACAGACGGGTGGTGTGTGAGTGCACATGGAGGCTCCGTTCTGCATGACACTGTGATCAGTTGGATGGGGCAACTCCAATGGTGGTGTCACTGAACAAAAAGGTGATGGCAGACAGCGGTGACAATGGTGGAAAACAACCAGGAAAGTGAAACTGGTGAAGAGGGATGCTGGAAATAGGAATGAGACTTGACTTTTGGAAAAATTTTGTATCGGTGAACAGTGGGTCCACCAGGAAGGCAAGGATTTAACCTAGGCTCATTGTAATCCCTATAAAATAAGGAAACTAATCATCAAATATAAGGAAACAAGGATACTGATCCAAAGAGATAATAAGGAATTCTGGAAACTACTCCTAATTTATAATCTAAGATACACTAAATTACTCTAATATACAATCAATATATTATCAGATATTTTTATATATTCTAATATTTAAGTCTAAGTTACCTAGTTCCAGTGGCCTTCATCCTTCTTAACAGAGTGTATGTTCATGACACTGATGATTCCAGAAAAAGGAATATTTGTAGATACAACAACTCTGTCGTGTTACAATTAACGTGTGTTATGTTAGTAATTTATATCTTATCAGATTTTGCTAAGATTAGAGGGCCTTGAGGATAAAATAGGAGGTTTATGTGATTGGTTATAGTCATTATCTGCAATGGCTAACAATGGTATTTGGGAGGGGAGGTGGTCATTTCCTTCCATTTCGCATTCTATTTGTTAGTATATAAGGAGAAGGAGGAGATCTGGAGTTTATTAAGATAGATAGAATATTAATGGGTTAGTTAGTTGCTTAGAGGAGTTAGTTAGATATAAATTGGGGGAGAAGGATAGGAGAGGCAGATATTTTGTTATTGTAAATTGAGCATTGATACTTTGAGAAAGGAGAAATCCTTTGTGAAGGGAAAATCCTTGGAGGAGAGATTTGTCTCCTATTCATTGTTCATTTCCTATTCTTAAAATTCTTTCTTTTCTTTTTCCGATTCTTGGTTCCTAACACCATCCTTTCTCCCTCATTGGCCCTCTGCAAAAATAATATTGGGTTACTTAGTGAACAATAGGCGATATAGTTATCCCAACTAGCAGTTCACATGTGATAACATTCATAAGCCTAGCGATTTTATTAAGGTCTAAACTTTGCAATTTTTTATGTTGGTTATTCTGCTTGTAATGTGTATTTTTTGTGGGCTCTTTACTAAAGATACTCTACTTTGAATTGAACTCAGTTATATCTGAGTAAATTTACCGGTTTCTCTTCTCCTTTTTCTCTCCCTGTTCTTGTTCTCTCTTTTCTCCCTTTCCATTATCCATTCTGAATCAGTAGTTTAATTCATGAACTCGCTACAATTTAGTTTGGGATTTTGAGATTCTTACGATAGATACTTGATGTGTCAATTTTTCTGTAAAATGTCTTATATCTTGTATATTGATGGGGTTAAACTTAAACCAGAGCTTTTGTAGAATACCACAAAAGCCCCAATTTGTAGTCCATTACCTTCTGCCGCACTTTGCCCAGAGGGGGCTGGACCGCGGCTGATTTAGGGTTGTTTGATTGATTATATGGCAAGTATTTGTGTATCTAGTCTATATGTCCACATTGACTTCCTATTTTCTCCTTCATGTCTGCTCAAACAAACAGACCCCTTATGCAGGCAACTGTAGTAACATACTAACATTAGTTTTCCCACTTTGTTTAGGACTAGTGGATGACATTGGTAAGATTTTGTTGGTGCTATAATGGAAGGGAATGTGCCTTAGAATATGTAGCTTTTCTAGGACTAATATTGCTGATTCATAATGAAAAATGTTTTTATATGGTTGCCTTAACATAAATCTCATCATAAACAGGTGCAACTTAAAAATATTTGTTTGTTATTATTTTTCTTTAGGATGACACTCCAGAGTATCTGTCGCATTCATAGGCTGGCTAGGTTGAGACCAGGCCCATAATTATCTAAAATTTGGGCCTATTTTAAAAGGTTTGTGCCACATGAGCAAGGGCAATGCCAGGCATGGTCCATATATAAAGAAATTTTTGTTCAAAGTTGACCAAAAAAAATCAGTGCATGAATTTGGCACAACTGCAGTAAACAAAGTGCTTTCTTGGTCCAAAATTAAGAATATATTAAGGAGGGTTTAGTACAGTATCATGGCATTTCTTGCAATAATATTCTTTCCTTTTCTGCCAAAATGTGTTTTTCAGCCAATAGTAATTATTATTTCATTAACTGTCATGAATATTTTTAAGGTAGAGGTAGTTGAACTTGAGTCTCCATTTTGCTTTCAACTTGATGACATTGATGTTGCTGTTGTTCATAGGTCTTTCCTGTGTGGTGGATCAACTGGCTTGTTCATCTACGGCTATTGCTTGTATTACTACTATGCACGATCAGATATGTCTGGTTTTATGCAAACTTCGTTCTTCTTTGGTTACATGGCCTGCATCTGCTATGGTTTCTTCCTAATGCTTGGTAGTGTAGGTTTTCGTGCCTCCCTGCTCTTTGTTCGTCACATATACAGGTCCATCAAGTGTGAGTAGCCGGTGGCTGAAAGTGTTGGTAAAGTTTATATTATGTGTTAGCTGAAGAGGAAAAAGGTCTATGATATTTTTTTCTTTTGCTGTCATAAGGTAGGTTATATAGTGTGTACCTGGGAACTAGAGAAGCTTAGACTCCTTTCATGAATTGGTGTCATGCTATCTCTATAACTGCACAGGCTTTTGCACTTGAGTAAGTTTTTGGATCATGAATTTAATCTTTCATTACTGTAGTCACTGAAATTTATTCGAAGTAGCTATGTACTAATTAATTTGTCTGCTCTGAAAATGACCAGTATGATTATACTGACCTAGTTAAGATATATTCTTTACTGGTTTATAATGGTGTCTAAATATAATCTAGTCAGTAAATACATGAGCGTTATACCAGCTAAAAGATGGTTTGCAAAAGAAATTGATTTTTATTAAGTAACCTTACGGTTATATATATATATATATATATATATATATATATATTCACTTTTTTATTTTAATCATTATGATGAATTTTGATTGATGTATAATGCTAGAGTTCTACTCCAAGTTACAATTCTAGTTCTTACACATGTTGGGTTAGAATCGCATTCTATAAAGGATGTATTTGATTTTTATTTTCTTTTAACATTGATATATCATTGTACAAAAGGGTTTTGTTTTGGTTATGGAGTTACTGTTTTGAAATATAGATATTAATAACAAATTGTAGTCACTAAAGAAAAATTGGAATTTTGTGATTCTTAGACAAACTGGTCGGGATACAAGAAATTTATATAAAATATGAAAGACATTTGTTAAAACTTTAATTTAATTCTTTAATAAGTTGCCAAGTCCAAATAGATGACAAAGGTTGGGTATGGTAGTGGCTATCTTTTTGTTTTATATAAAAAAAAATTATTTAATTTATGGATTATTTTTTATTTCTGAGTATTTATGGATATTTATTTTAGTTTTTAAAAAATTTAAATAACATTATTTAAATATTATTTTTTATTTTAAAATATAATTTAAATAAAATTAGTGTTTTTTTTAATATAAATTCAAATAAATTGTATTAAAACTAAAATATTTAAAACTAATATTACTTCTATAAATAAAAAACACAAATTTATAATATAAATTTTGTTTTGATATTTGATTTAAAACCAAAATCCAAATAAAATTAATACATTGCGGGTATCCTAATACTAATATTTATTTTTGTTAATAAGTGGGTATTTAAGATATTTGTTGCAAATATATATTAACAGTACTTATTTTATATTAATGACAATTTTTTTTTTCTCCAGATATTTGCGATGATAGTTTTTATTTAATAATAGCAATAATACAACATATGATTTATCATTTTG
Source organism: Macrotyloma uniflorum (assembly GCA_016859785.1). NCBI lineage: Eukaryota > Viridiplantae > Streptophyta > Magnoliopsida > Fabales > Fabaceae > Macrotyloma > Macrotyloma uniflorum. The sequence continues at coordinate 617,417 of BDMB01000102.1, forward strand.
ATTGAAAATTAAATAAAAATGGGAAAATATCATACGTACATTCATTTTTTTTTTTTTATATATACTTGCATACATTCATTAATGGTTAAGTGTACATTTTTTTAACATAAATATATACGATGTATTTAAAAAAAAAATTACCTTTCTGAAGTTTAATTCCGTTGAATATTTTTTTTTTCGTGTATTTATATGTATTAAACACATGATTCACTAATGAATATTGTGCAGATAAACTAATGTATGTACGTGATTACTCTAAAATCATACCAAACTTAGAGAAAGAAAAATGAATACCTATCTTTTTAGTGCAAATGCTGCATAACCAAGATAAAGCCGAAAAAACTTTCATTTCAATCTATTTGTTATAAAATCTTGAGTCAAACAAAGAATATTGAGCTTTGAATGTCCTCACTGAATCCAAGTTAATAAATGCATAATTTTGTGTTTCAATTCAACCATTACTTATTTGAAAAAGAATCACACCCATACAATTTTTTTTTACTCGTTTCTTTAAATTAAGGTATAAATAAATAAATCATCCTACGTTTGAATCTCCAGACAACAAAGCAGAGAGAAAAACTTGACAAATGTTTGTGAATCTGCTTTGAATAAGCTCCAACTTTAGGAATTTGTAGAAGGGTCAATGTGTAATCAAACTCTGATTAAGATCCCTGCCACCACTCAGTTTTTTGTCAACTTGTTACAATTCTTTCATATCGAGCAATTGATGTTTATATGGTGAATGAGAAAAGTAATATTTGTTTAAAGCATGGTGATGGAGAAAAGGATATGAGAAAAAGTATGAGAAAAGCAGATTAATGATTCTTGTTCGTCACTTAGTAATGAAAGTGGGGCATCACATATATCAAAACCCCATCATATTGCCTTCCCAATGAACCAACTTTTATTTCCTAATTCTTGCAAGCCAATAAAGTAACACTCTTTTTATTTTATTTTATTTTTCTCATTATTTAGCCATATCAGGATCCTTCTTTTTTTTGTCAACTCTGCAAAAGAAAATACCCACCAATTTGCATGTAGAAATTCTTAACCCTAATGCAATTATTTAGCCCCTTAACTTTTCTTACAAGACAGAATCTGTTTGGGATTTCAAGTACCTTATTCCTCCTATTCTTGATATGATTTAGGGTTTTGTTCACACCCCTAGATCTTACCTTATTTCCTACTAATTACAAAATATAATAAAATTTGCATATTATAGGTAGACTTAGTGCAGTTCTTCAAGCAAATATAGAGTTTCATCTTGAAAATCTACATTTTATTAAATATATTACATATTTTTAAAACAAAACTCTAAATTTAACAAAAAAATATTTAAGTTCATTTTATATATATGCTTAAAATTATTTTTGTTATATTTATTCGAAATTATGTTTAGATTTAAAAATGAATGTATTTTTAAAATAGTAGCATTCAATAGCGCTAAAGAGGTTAAATTTTACTTATATTTAAGTACACAAAATATGACTAATTATGTTTTATATATTTAAATCTAAATAAATAATATTTAAAATTATATTTTACGTGAACTTAGTCCTTTTAAAATTTTAACAATAATGACAAATTATTTTATGTGACTTAAAATAGTTATTAATATTACATGAGACACATAAATTATAAATATTTTTTTTCAAAATAATGATATATGAATATTCATTTTTTAAGATACTTATACTATATTTATAATTTATTAAATATATTATATATATATATATATACTTTAATTTTAATAAACGCTAATTTATTTATATTGAACGTAATTCATTAAACACAACTATAATATATTTAACATATTATAAGTGTATATTTTTATTTTATTTATTTATTTGTCTCTTCTTATCCTATTGCATCATCAATAATTAATGGTCTTTTCTCTCTTGTCTCAAGATGTAGTTCACAAGGTATCCAAGAATGACACAGCCCCTACAACAGAAAAAGAAAAAGATACTCATAACTAAAAGAAACTAATCTATACACATTTAAAGTTAAAAAGCTTTAATACCATAACCAATTTTGTCTTCAAATAATACCTTTTGACTGCAATGTTAATTCAATTTATTAGCATTTATTTAATCTTAAGTTATTATAATACAAGATGCTTTAAAATATCTAGAAATGACCAATCTTATTTATATAAATTGAGTTCTTACACATGCACTTTTTACAAGTTACAATTTTATTTTATTTTAGACAAAAAGTTAGAATTATATTTGAGACACTAAATAATGATTGTACCCAACTTTAATAATTTGAATTTCACTATCTCTTCACATGTTTAGTCAACAATTGGAGACAAAAGGATATATATTTTTGCTTAAACCAAGAGCAAAAAAAATCTGTCACCTTTTTCTGGTTTAGAAATTAAGCTCTTTCCTACCTTTTTTTAACAAGAGAAGGTTACTAATTGAAAAACATGAAGCTTTAGGTATTGTAGGATTTCTAATGCACAAAGTTAAACTAATATTCAATTTTACACTAAGTTTTAGTTCACTTTTGAATGGTTGTTTTACTTTACATAGTTTGTTTTCAATTTTTTTTCCTTTTAGCTTGTTCACTATTTAGTTTATATATTTTAATTAAATTAATCTACTTTTCAATGATTCTAATTACTTATCCGTATTGGTATTTTTTATGTAAATTTAACATATTAAGTATATTAATGGAACAATGAAATCTAACTAAATTGATATTTTAAATTCTATCAATTTGTTACATATTAAATATCATAATAAAATAAAATAAAAAGATTGTGAAGCAACCAAATCGACATAATTATAAATGTCATACACGCTTTAGATCAAGAAGAAATTAGTGTATTTCAAATAATTTCAACCATTTATTTCATTTTTACCTATTATTTAAAAACTTATTTGATTTTATTAGTCATTGTTAAACAAGTTTTTAGTGTTGGATACTATTTTAAGTAACATTTTTTAATATGTTAACTTTTATATTCTTATATTTTTATTATTTTTAATTTTAAAATTATTTTATTTTATGGTTTGTAAAGATAACATCATTTAATAATTTTATTAAAAGTTTAAAATAGTTATATATCTAAATTTTAAGGTTAATAATTAAAAATATTTTTTTTAATATCTAATAACTATAATGTATCTAATTAATTAGATGTTTTATTTTAAATATAATATTTATATTATTTATTATAAAAACCCATATTCAAGTAACGTTTAAAATTACTTCAAGGATTGTTAGACTTTCTACCATTTTATTCATTCAAAGCTATTTTAGGATGATTTTAATATTTGAAACTCAATTTTATTCTTAAGCAATTGTTTTATGTTAGATAAAGCAAAATTTTCTTTTTCTAGAATAGTGACTAACTTTTCAAAAATAATATAAATTGAACGTAGTTTTTTTTAGGAAAAGTTGGAAAGCATATTTAACAAAGTGATTATTTAGAAGCATTTTCATGTTTAAAAGTCTTACTTAATTCATTTATTTTGATTTAATAATATACGTCTAACGATTGTACTTTTTAATCAATTTTATTTGTATTATATTTTTTTTAGAAGTAGAAAAAAAATTATAATTTTATTATAGTTATTTTTTTATAAAATAATTTATCAATTTTTTGTATAATCAATAATAATTTAACATATTCGTATATTCGTGTAAGATATAAGTGGTTAAATTTTTTGATAATGATTTTATTAATTAATGAAATTTTTTAAGATTTCTTAAAGAAACAATAAGACGTAATTTAATTTGGAATGAACGTATATAAAATAAGTAATCATTTATCTATTATATATTTATTTTAAACCTTTTGACTAAATAATTTTTTAAAATCTTTAAGGATTAGATGCTTTACATATAAATTAAATAACCCTTGTATTAAAATTGTCTAATTGTTTATTTTTAAAATTGTTTGTGAAAATTAAAACTCTTTTCAAACCTCCACCCCTTTTAAAGTTCTCCTTTTTATTTAATTGGTATCAAAGCTAGTCTCTCAAGGTTAGTTCTTCGCAAAACTTGAGGACAAGATCCAACTTGTAATGGAAAATGAAAGATATATCATCAATAGTCCACCCTTGTTTATGGGAGAGAAGTTTGATTACTAAAAATAACACATAATTGCATTTTTCTAATTACTATCACATAAATACATGGGACGTCATAGATAATGACAATTATCTACTAGTAGATCCCACTCGAGTTCTTCTTCACAAGATCATGTGGTCTAATGATCAAAAGAAAAGATACATACTTAAACCTAAAGCCTAAAAAATTCACTAATGTGCGTTTTGTTTGAGGAAGAATATAGGAAAGTACAAGCATACAAAAAAGCTAAGGAGATGTTGGATACCTTAGTATTTACCTATAAAGAATCCACAAAAAGTAAAATGAAACAAGCTTAACTTATTCATAAGGCAGTATGAGCTATTTAGTAGGGAGGACAATGAGAGCATATAAACTATGTTCTATTAGTTTCAAACTATCCTTAATCCTCAATGGATTAAAAGCTCTAGGTAATTCATACGAAAATTATGATCATATTGATGAAGTATTGCACAACTTGCCTAAACAATGGTACCTTCAAGTGATTGCCCTTAGATTTTCAAAGAACCTTGATGGTCTTACTTTAGAAAGGTTGGTGAGCATTTTCTTAAAGTTCATGAGTTAGAACTTTATCAAGATGGGCTGTAGAAGAAAGAAAAGAGCATTGCTCTTAAGGCTCAACGTCCTTAGAGAAGGACTCTTACAAAAGTGATGATAGAACCTTGATTAGATCAAGAGTAAACAAAGCAAAAATATTAATTTTACAGAACAAAAATTGAAAATCGAAAATGCGAAAAAGGGTAAGGAATGGAGAAAATGCCACTATCATTACTAATTGATAAGTCTAGTGGGGATTTGTCACTCTAAATTCTAAAATTCAAAGAATTCCTTTCAAGAACCTAGAGAGAATTCACCTCAGACAAAACAAACTTTAATTATGAAAATCTGAATTCTAAGTACAAATGGTCAAGGTGACAGTATTTATATTAGTTCCCTAAGACCACTAGGCTTATTCGCTAATTAGGCCCATCCAATTAATCGCTCCAAAAATAACACTTAAAATCTAAAGTCCCAAAAATCTTCAATTACAAACAAAGACATAAAACTCACAAGGTTCAATAAAGGCTCACAAAGGAAAAACTCAAAGAAAATTACAAAATTCTTATTCTAGCCCAATTTTTTTCTCAACCCTATCCATGGATTCATCAAGCATTCAAAGCTAAAGTTCCCTAAAAATAGTCATCTATAGAAGATCTTTATTCTAATTTCCTCATTGTTCAAGTTTATGTTAATGATATTATTTTCGGTGCTACTGATGAATTGCTTTATGAAAAATTCTCTAATCTAATGTAGAATGAGTTTGAGATGAGTATGATAGGAGAACTAAAATTTTTCATAGAACTTTAGATTAAAAATTCAAAAGAAGCTACCTTTATTCACCAAACAAAGTACGAAAGGGAGCTTCTCAAGAAGTTCAAATTGGAAGAAGATAAAGAAATGAAAATTCTTATGCATTCAATCATGTCATTGCGACTAGATAACGACTTAAAGAAAGTGGACAACATGGTATGATTAGTTCACTTCTTTACTTAACAATGTCTAGACCAAATATGTCAATTTGATCTTGTACATATTCATTTAACCATTGTTAAATGGAAATTTTGTTATCTCATTAGAACGTAACTTGCTCTATGTTTTAAGGGAAGAGAAAATTTCAAGTTATAAGGATATTATGATGTTGATTATGCTAGAGACAAAGTTCAAAGAAAAATCACAAGTGGAGAATGGCAATTTCTAGGAGGCAATCTTGTCTCATGGCCCAACAAGAAGTAAGGAACCATAACAATGTCTACAACTAAAACTGAATACATCTCAATAGATAATTATTACTCACAACTGTCATGGATCAAGAGTTAGCTAGAAGACTACAACATTTATAATTATAACATTCCTATTTACTATGATAATAACATTGTTATTAGCTTGTCTCAAAACTTGGAAGTTAGACTTCTTCCCCCTTTGTCTAATCCTATGCCCATCTCCACCATTCAACCAAGCATCCAATCACTTTACTTGGTCCATCAGTGTCCAAGTACCTAAAGACTCGTACTTAGATGGCGAGGACAGTATTAGGAAAGGCTCCCTCTATTGCAGCTAAGCCTTTTAGAATAACACCAGATCCTAAGGAATCTTCAGATTCTGATGAAGGACTTGTTTTTAAACGGTCAAGGCGAGGCCTAACTTCAAAATTCCAAACAACAAAATCTTCATTCATTAGTGCTACTTGATCATCAAACATTGCCTTTTTCTTATTTGATGCTCCTTCTAGATGGTCCTCCTACCAAAATTTTATAGCCACCAAACTTACCTTTCCACCTTTACCTACTATTGTCACCAATGTTAGTGATGACTTCGATGAAGTAAAGCAACTCATCCCTTACAAAAATTTACCTTGCAACCCTTCTGCTCAACCTCTCAGCCCTCTTGAATCACAAACTTCATCCCCCTTTTTCTATTGACTTTACATCTTTCTATCCTTCCAACTTCCAACCTTCACCAGTCAAACCTCACACGTTGTCTCTCCTTGACTTTCCTTGCAGCCCCACATCTCAACCAACTCCATCTTCACCTCACCATAGATCTCTATCCATATTTCCAACCTTGCTCCATATTTTTGTTGATCAAGAATGCACATATGTACCCTACCATATTTGGTTACAAACACAAACCATCCCAAACTTATTGTTCCCTCCCTCTAGACGCCATCTCCTACCTAGAAGAAAGAAGTCCATCCTAGTCTAATATGGATGAAGGAAACCTTCATTTCGCACCTAGCACCGCACAGGTTGTGCTTCCTAATGATGCTCTCCCTACCACTTTAATGGAATAATTTGATGTGTATCTTGATGTTGAAAGTGTACGAACACCTTCATTTAATAAGAAGAAGCTTCCTTCAAAGAAGAAGAAGACAATCACTACTTTATAAGTTGTGGAGGTAGTGAAGCTTAATAAGGCCATGGACATAAACATGTTAGATGTTTCTCCTCTTCCTATTGTTGGTCTTTACCAAAGTGTTCTTATCCACATCTACCCCTAAAGTCAGGAGTTGATTCTATTACATTAAACAACCCGCATTTGAACCTACCAACAAACTTCTACTCTACTAGGTACGATGTTCTACATTTGGAGCCAATCATCTAGAATCAAGCATTGACTTATCCTCCTTCTCTTCACATGAGGGAGAAATTCTAATGGTTTTGGATCATAGATTGAATTTCACCTCTGCTACCCCCAATAGATATCTTCCCTCAAAAGCAAGTTCCCTTATCTTTTGAGTAGTGACAATTGCCAAGTCTCACTTTTTTAACATTGGCCAATTTGTCCTATGATCATGGTAGTCAAAATCGCGATTTAAGTCGTAAGATCCTACGATTTTACGATTCTTTTAAAATTTCGAGTTTACGTACCTAAAAATAGGACTTTTGGCCAGATCGTGTAGGATCTTCGTGGCAACGATCTTTTCGATCCTCCGTCGCATGTCGCGTGCATTTACAAGTTGTATTTTCGCTTTTTTCCTTCTCCATCGCTTTTCTTCTTTCTCAGCACGTATCATCATTTAGGAGTTGTATCTTCGCTCTTTTCCTTCTCCATCTCTTTTCTCCTAGAGATGTTGGTAGCTGCTGTAAGAGGGTAGGGTTAGGCTAGGGTTTTATTTTCATTTTGTTTGAAGTGGGCAGTGTTTCAAACTTTAAAAAATAACGTTTCCTCTTTCTTTTCTAATCTCACTATATACATTACATATTTCAATAGTCACATTTTAAATGTTAATTAAACAAAATTAAAAGAAAAATTAAATATTTCTCTATTTTTTTAAATATTATAATTTATCCTCTTTTCTAAAATCATTTTCACTTCCTTAATATTCAATATCTGTACTCCTTTAAATTTTTTCATGTTTCAATTTATTATTTATATTTATTTCAACAGTATATATGATATATTTCAACAGTCACTTTTTAAAATCTAATTAAAAAAAATTAAAAGAAAAATTAAATATTTTTCTATTTTCTTAAAAGAATATTATAATTTTTCCTCTTCTCTCAAATCTTTTTTATCTCCGCAATACTCAATATCTGCATCCCTCTTAATTTTTATATATGTTATTTATTTTTTCAAGTTTTTATTATTGATATTTATTTCAACAGTATACATTATATATTTTAAGTTTAATTATATGATTTAGATAAATTTTATAAATTTGTAAGATCTTACGATTCGTGGTATGATCTTCCGATTTACGATTTATATTCTCCTTGACGATCTTGAGTAAGATCTCGATTTTGACTACCTTGCCTATGATTGAAGTTCAGTTATTGATTGTGAGAACTTCAGAAGGACTCTTACTAAGCTCGATGTCAAGCTCTTTTGGCAACAATGTATCTAGCACCACATAGTAGGTACCTTATCAAAGATGTAGTAGCGTTTAGTAGGATGTCCTTTCGAGATGAATTCACTATTCCCATTGGCTTAAGTTCCTTGTAGGAATATCATTTGGTCCACTTTGATGACTCTTACATCACTTTTGTGTGGGATCCCTCCTCGATAAGACAACGTCTTATTGATAGCTTACTTGCTCACATTTCCTTGAATAAGAAAATCTCCTTTTTTTTTTGTCATTCCTTAAATTCCATCTAAGATGAAATGCATGATTGTCTCATTGTATCTGAAAAGATATATCTAGTTGAGAAGGTTGTTGAAGTTATGGCAAAGGCAGGTGTTGACGTTGAGTTGAGGCTAACATTGAGGTTATTGTTGATGCCCCTCCTCAAGCAAAAACTCATCTTGTAAAAGAGCCTATTATAATTGTTGATGATAATGTTATAGCTTAATACAACTAAGATTCTACTTTTCATGTTCCCTACCCTTCAAGGTCTTAAGCATCTAAAGTGTTTGGAGCTATTAATGCTCCTCTAGTTGCTGGTGCTACTCCAACTTCATTCATATTAGAAACTACTCATGCTATGATCCATCAGAGTGAACAATGTCAACTCCAAAAGATAGAAGCCTTATAAAGATTATGGGGAATATATAAATATTTGACCTGTAAATTTGCTTCAAGCCTCACTAATCAAGTTTGCTCTATCATCACCACCTCTTTCTCCCATAGTTGCTCCCATTGAACTTTTATGTGTTCAACCACCTATGGCTTCCTGAAGTACCTCTCCATAACTACCAACCTTTACTCCCATTGAGCATGCTCCCTCCATCGCATCTATTTTCGTCTAGCCTCTTGAGTAGCAATGACTATCTACCCTGTACTTACAAGGCCGAGTACCGAGTACCTTCCTTCCTGCTCTGAACTGCACACTCCTCGGATTGATAGCTTCACACACCTCGGTCGGCTTAAGAACTTCTTTGAACCGAATGGAGGGGGTACCTGCGTTTACACTCCGACGCTCAAGTCAGTAAATAGTGTATGCATTGTGAAATATATGTAAAAGATAGAATAGAATAACTTACTCATCAAAGAACATCTATTTATATTCTCACTATACCTCACTGTCATAATGGGCTTTTATTCAGAATATTGTTACAGATTTTTCATCATTGTCTTTAAATTGTCTTCAATACTTATGAATAACCTTTAAGGCTTTTTAATATAAATCCACCGTTACGAATCTCTTATTAAAACTCTTTAATACTGCATTACTAGTTTTTTGGACCTTGATCTATTCGTCTTTGGCCGACTATATCTTGGCTTTATATCATTCCATTACTCCTCGGCCCAATATCAATGGGCCTAGTAGGTACATACCCCATCTTTTTGTTTTGACAAATAGGGGGAGAAAGTCTTCAGTTTTTATTATAACATTATCTTGTTTATTTTTTTAGTTTACATTAAATATTTCATGAATTAGGGAGAGTCAATTTGTAAATTAATATTTGCTACATTCTTACCAATATCATATCATGCTCTTATAATTTGATATACTCAGTTTACATTATTTTATCTTTCTTGTCTATATATGCTTAAAAATTTATGCTTATTTGTCAGCATAAAATAGAAAAAGATTGTTAAAACAAAATTGTCTAATGATCTCATTAAAAATATAAAATAGTTATATACCTAAGTTTTGATGTTAGCAAATAGATAAATTTTAAATCTCAATAACGTCTAATGACTATAACCTATCTAATCAACTACATGCCCTATTATGAATTTGTGCTATCTATTATAAAAGTTCTTAGATAGTCAAACAATGTCAAAACTCCTTAAGGTATCACTAAATGCTCTTCTATTTTATTCGTCCAAAGCTATGGATGTTATCCCAAAATGATAATAAATTTTGGAAGTCAACTTTCCTCTAGCATGCACCCTAGTTGATAGAAAACATGTCTCAAAAATAACAAAGAATGTTTATTCTTCAAGAAGTAAAGAAATAAATTTTTCAAAAGACATCCAAGTACCAAAGCTCTACAAATAAAAAAGCTCTTAAAAGTACTTAATTTTTGTTAAATCACTACATTATTTAATGAGTTTTATTTGATTATATTTTTCTTTTAAAAATTATCTCATTGAAAGAAAAATCTTGTAACTTTATTATATCTCTCTAAAAAAAGTTACTTTCTATATAAAATTATTTATCAACCTTATCAACCTTTTATATAGTCAAGAATGATTTTAAGTAATTAGTCCTTAATTCAAGTAAAGTTAAGTGTTTTATCAATAGTGATTTTAAGTTAAGTGTTTTATCAATAGTGACTTAGTATACTTTTTTTTTTAAGTCTGATGTGATTAATTTTATTTATAATCATTTTATTGGTTACTAAAATTTTTAAAAATTATTTATGGAAACAAAATATAATTTAAATTAAAATGAACTTGTTTAAAACAAATATTAATTTAAATCTTAAAATTTCAAACTAAATAATTTTTTAAAATCTTTAAAAATTATATACTTCACGTATTAATAATTTAACCTTTATATTATATTATCCGTTCAAAATTATTTAAAAAATCGAACTCTATTTAAATCTTCTTTCAATTTTTTTTTATTTATATATATTTTTTTTTTCTCTCTCGTTAATAAGAGATTTTTTTATTTGTTGTTCTTAGATATTTTTTTATTACTACGTTATATCTTTGTAAAAGATATAAAAAAAATAGATTTAATTATATTTTTAATCTCTAAAATTTACGATAATTTTAGTTTCCTAATTAAAAAAAATAATTTCTCAAAATTAAAAAAAAATCCTTAAATATTAAATTTGAGAAATCAAAATATTTTTTTTAAAACTAATTATAATCCTTCTAATTTAATATTTAAGAACTTAAATTATATTTTACTAAAATTAAGAAATTAAAATAATTTTTTTAGTAAAGGGTTTTTATAAGTAACTACAAACATAATAAAAAAAAATGTAAAAACAATAATTCTTTATAATATAAAATTTAAAAATTATTGTCATTATTTTTAAGATAATAATTATTAGAAAAAAAAATGATTTTGAAGACAATATTTTTTCAAGAGTTCCAAACTTTTAACTCAAAAGTTTTTAGTTTTCAATATAAGTTAGTTTTATCAACATACCTATAAACCCATGGTGATCTCGCCATATAACAAATTCTCAAAACAAAAGGCACGTTTGCCCAAAGTGATTTTAATAGCAATCTATTTTGCATGGTGAGAATGGTTTCAAACATATGAAAAGGAGGTGAACTAGAATTTAATCAATAATTGAAGGAAGATGAAAAAAAAAAAAAGGTATATATTTATATATGATGTTGAAAATGAAAGATATTATAGCATGATTGAGTATGAGAAAGTTATAATGTGATATGTATGGAAAAGCCATAAAGAGTGCAAAGACTATGGAGGAAGGGAGTGATTCTTACACGCCAAGGGAATTATCTTTTTATCATTTAAAAAGGCCAAACATTTTGTTTGCAAAGATTCAGATTTTGGGGAGAGAAAGAAGAAAATATTGGGATTGGAGAGACAAAAGAGGATATGGCTTTTCGTTCACAATCAATCATTTTGTTTATTTTCTTTCACAAATATCTCATTAGTGGCACGCGTGCCATACACGACAACTTCTCTTCTTACCCTTATTTCTTCCCATACATCAAAAGCCTCAACGCCTTTCCATTCTTCAAACAAATTTTAACATACTCAACTCAATTACATAAAAAGATTCGACTATTTTTGTAAAGACTTAAAAATGAAATAATTTTGATAATTTAAACGGTTAAAAAATAATTTATTTCTTCTCAATATTTCTTCCTTATAAATATTTATTAAATTAAATAATCTTATATTTTAATAAGTATTATAAAATTAAAAAGAATAATGTAAAACTTCTTTAACATTATCTAAGTGGATTTTGAGTTTAATTTAATATTATAAAATCAATTTATGAGATAAAGTTTTCCCCCGCTTTATATATATATATATATATATATATATATTAATTTGGTCATATCTCTAAACACAATCTCCAATACACTTCTTTCATGTGGAGATTTCATTATATTAGACATTTATAAAATAAGACAGCAACAAGATATAAGACATATGTAGGTGAGGGGTTGTGTGATAAGCTCATCAATTTTAAGCGAATTTATTATAATAGATAATAAATGTGAGATAAATACTCATGTTACATTTTATCTAAAACTAATTTACATATATTTATCGAATTAAGCAAATTTATTATAATAAATAATAAATATGAGATAAATAGTTTAATATATGTTAAATTTTATTTAAAACCAATTGATATTAAATGAAATTATAGTTTATATATTGATATTATATAATTAAATTCTATCTAATTAATTTTAGAATTCATTCGTACACTAATTCAATTTATTTCATGCATTTTCATACCCATATTCTCAATCACAAAACATTGTCCTACTATTTTCATTGACATACTTGTGACCATGAATACATGTACATGTAGAGTTCGAAAAAGATAATGAAGTTTGTTAACCTTGATGGCAGAGTGGCACCAACTCATTCAATCAAGCTTCCCCAACTTCCATGCCATTTAAATCGAACTTGCAATCACGCAAAAGAGAAAGCAAAAGTGGATTCTCAAATTTAAGTCTTGACTTTCTTTCCTATTTATTTTTCTTTATCTTAAAGTTCTCTTATTTGTTTATTCATAGAAACCCTTCATTTTTCCACCTCCTCAAACCCTTTAAAATTTGTTCCTTCATATTATTGGCTTTTAGGGTAATCGTTCATGTACGATTGACCATTCCTCTCATGAACAACAGGAAGAATCAATTTGGTCCCAGTAGATTTTTTGCTCTGTTTTTTTTGCCTTTGGATAATTCTCTCATAAAAAATTCTGGTGAAAACATATATACGAGTGCCTCGTGATTATATCTAATGTATGTAATTTTATCTGTCACAATGATAGAACCATATTGGAAAAATGTTTCATAAACATTTTTTTAAAATAATTATAAGATATCCATAATTCACGTATTATAATTGTGTTTAGTGAATTATCTTAAGCAACTTTAATATTGTGCATTGAACGCAAATATAAACTATTAAACAGGTATTTTGAAAAAAATTGAGTCCTCACTAATCATTCTTAAATTATATCAATCAGTAATCAACTTGAACTAGTTAGTTGAATGAAGTGATATTTAGCATAATTAAGTTAATTAATTCCTCATCTTCATGTTAATTCTATGCCATAAACTTGATCCTAGGCTTCCCAAATGAGGAAACTATAGCAGACGAAAACTGAATTGAGATATATAACAAAATCCAAAATTATACACGATACCTTAGTTACTTAATTAAATTTAAATATATTTATCTTTTATTTTCTTATAATCTAATAATTAAAATGAGTTAGTCATTTAAATCATTAGATTATTAATTAATTTTGTTTTGATGAAGTGATAATTTTTCAACTTGTCCTGCACCACACAATGTTGGGCAAGATTGGTTAGGTGGTAGATTTGTGTTTGAAGGAAGGTGGCAAAGTGATTGGGTGTTCTTATATCTTTGGCTACACTTGAATTCATTTATTAGTTCTCAATTTCATGCATTCAACTAACTTACCACTTGTGTCCGGCATAAAGTAAATTTTATCAATTCAATTGTTGAGTTTAAAGTGTTTATTAGGTCTATGTTTTTCATTTATCACATATCAGTTTTTTTTAATTGATATTTTGTTGAAATTCATAAATGAGTGAACGGGATTCAATTTATATTGAAATATTATAATTATTAAATGATTAAAATAATTGATTCAAGACTCTTTGTTTTATTCGATTAAAATGAAAAATTAATCAATTAAGATTACTAAAACTAAAATTTAACAAGATATCGATTTAATATATTAAATTGTACTAGAATCTTTCATCTAATTGTTTTAAGGGGTTAAAATAGTTTAGATTGCAAACACTTTTCTTAATCTTTTTCAAATCAAGTGAGCTAGGAAGAAGGAAGAATAATTATTTATTGGCCAAAGTTTTACCTAATTGATGAATATGTTATAGATTTATTTTCATTGATGTAAGAATAATCATTCTTGAATCTTAAGAGCTACAAACTATGCAAGATTGATACATGTTGTCTTTCTAATTCTCCTTTTTTTTAGGTTAAGTTACTGATTAGGGTGGTCAAGGTTGTCCTTGTGATAGGATTTCACAAGTGTAACAAAGATCTTGTAAGGTTTAAGACTTATGTGTGTTTAGCTTGTATTTCTAATTTTTTCTAGAGGGTGCTTGTAGAAATTGGAATATAAAGTGGATGTACTTAAATAGGTTGATTATCATACAAAAATACAGCATATAGTTGACTAAAGTATCGTTTTAACCACTCAACACATACAATAGAATTACTAGTAACCCTACCTGTCCTAATATACTCCTTCTATAGCCTTATGTATGCTACCAGTAATCTCCCCATCAACTCCTCATCACTTGACTTTATAGTCTATGTGACTTGGCCTACCAATAAAGTCTAGGATCTCATTGAATCTACTTTAGCATAACCATCACACTACAATGCATTTGAGCCATTTAGTACTATGCAATGTCATTTCAAGATAACTAATTGAGATTGAGTAACCTTTATTGTTATTTCGAGACAACTATCCAAGGTTGAAAAACCTTTCTTATCATTTTGGAAAAATTGTCTAAGGTTGACTAATCTCTCATCAAATCACATCTTTCAATTGATTCTAGGCACCAACCTCTGACTCAACTCGACCTCACACACATCATACACATGTATATATAATATAGGTAATAAATCATATTTCATTCACCACACCTTTCTCACCTTCAAATTATAGGTACATCACTTGATCATCCACTAGTTGCTTGAGCAATGTATTTCCACTAACTAGCTCTATATGTTCTTGCTTAAGTGATCTCCTATTACTTGAATGACAAACTTCACTTCACTTAAGTACCCATCTTAATGCTTGAGTAAAGTATCTCTAATACAACATTAATTTTTCTTGTTCCTCGCTTGAGCACCACTTTAGTCATTGGAGTGACTAACAAACATAATTAATTCTCTCTCCTGTATAGGGATCTCACTTGAGCATTCATAGTGTCACTTGAGCGAGAGACTTGCCATATTAATTCTCTCTCATATGGTAATATTCTCACTTGAGTGACAAATTCATCATTCAAGCATTCTACCACCAGTTTTATCATAGCTTAAGAATCCAACTTGTAGGTTGAACATCACTCACCATAGCTTGAGCGAGAAGCATTGTAGCTAAAATTGCCTAATTTTAGAGTGAGGAGTATTGTAGCTCTAGCACCCAAATCACCACTTGAACAAAAGAATTGCTCAAGAAATGAGCACCACTTTGATAACCTCTTCCGTCGTTTGATCTCACAGTTCAAGGGCCCAAATTGCTATTTCAGCAAAGAACATCGATTTAACCACCTCTTCCACTGTTTGACCCCATAGCTAAAGTGCCTAAAATCTCACTTGAGCAACTACCATCGTAACTCAAATTCCCAACTCATAACTTGAGTGACAAGAGTAAAAAATAGTACAAAAAAGTATAAAAAAAAAATTCTAAATCAAATAATCAATATATCAATTCCATCAAATCAAAATACTCTAAATTATGCATTATAAACTTAATACAATATCTTTCCAAAGGATAAATATATATTTCAAAATCCTTTCAATGCTAAAAAATACAATTAAACAAGTATTCACCATCAAACCAAGTATTACTTTTGAATATTAACTGAGGATATCTTATAGCCTTTTTTCAGGTAATCATCATCCAAGACTTTAGTTAAAAACTACCAAGAACCTAGTAGCATCCCAATATAGGGAGTTATTCTCAAGTTTCTAAAATTTGAACTTTATTAAAATTTTCAACAAAACCAAACTACTAACTTATTTACAAAATTGATAAAATAATAATCTTCTGTATGCTTTTAACTTCCTTTTGGCACTTCTTCTAAAATTCAACAGTGTTTCAATACTTTAATTTTAAAGAGAACTTGAATTTAAAAAGATAGAAATTTGATGAAAATAAAATAATTTAGCTCTCTACTTATATAATTTTAAAACTAGATAAAAATATTTTATTTTCTCTAAAATTTCTAATCATTACATTTATACTATTTGATAAGAAATAAATATTTTTTTAATTTATTTAGTTTTGTAAAATTAGTTATTGTAAAACTAGTTGTTGTAGAATTAGTCAAGTCGTATAACAAGTCATTGTTAAACTACCCATTGAAAAACTAATAATTGGAAACTAGCCATTATGAATAGATGTTAAATTCATGGCAAGCGTACCAAAATCAGTTATAACATAATATTTCAAATATTTGAAAGTCGATCCCACGAGAAACAGTTTTACTAGAAATTTCAGATTTAATGTCTATTAAATATAATTACACAAGGGTGATGATTGTTCCTGATGAATTGGTAAAAAAGATATTTGGGATGAATAAATAGTAAAGAGTTATAAAATGCGTTTTATGAAAATCAGAAATGTGGTCCTAAGATTAGGTTAAATTCAATCTCACTCCTTTGAATAATGGTTAGGTCAATGGGAAACAGTAGTTGAACTATCTATGTTGATGCCACACATTCAAGTCATTCACATTGATTTCTCAAGCATAAAATTCATAAGAAAACCTATTAAACATAGATTCCTCACACATTTAATAAATTCTCCAGCATTAAAGATGGGTGTCACGCATTTAATATATCCACTACTATTCCTAGCATTCAATATATCAAATATTTTCAACATAAAATGATTTCAAGACATATTTTCCAATAAATCTGAAATGTAAACAGTCAAAGGCACAAAGTTTAAGAAAATCAACAGTACAGAAGGTAGTTTAACATTTCAAAATATCATCAAGATACAAAGGAGTTCAGAAGAATACACCCAATCCCAAGAGAATGAAATTAGCCACTCATGGTAGCCATTACAGTACTCAAAGACTAAGGAAAACTATGAAAAAGATAGATCTTCGAATGTTTGAACGCTTCCCAGTCGTCCAACCCTAATTTCTTCGTATTTCAGCCTTTTATACACGGGTTCAGTAAAGTGATTTTCGCTCAAGCGAGACATCTCGCTCGAGCGAAGAAGGTATTTTCGCTCCAGCGAGAATAGCTCGCTTGAGCAAAAAAACTCCAGAGAGCAACTTCGCGTTTCATCATTTCTCGCTCAAGCAAGAAGTGCTTCGCTTGAGCGAGAAAACTCCAGAGAGCAGTTCTTCATGAATTCATTTCTCACTCAAGCGAGCACTACTTCGCTCAAGTGAAGCATGCTCCAATCTTCATTTTTCTTCAAAAATTGCTTCATCTCTTGTAAAAGTAGGATGAGTGCTCCTGTACCAAGGTGTTCCAAAATTCATCCTACATTGGGAGATAACTGGATTAGAAACAAATTAATTCAAGTGGTAAAACAACAATTAAAAGCACAATTATACAAACTTTTCCCACTTAACAACTCCCCCCAACCTAGAATCTTGTTTGTCCCCAAGCAAAGTGTTAACTCTTCAAACAGAAATCATTACCTGTTGTCACATTCTCATCCAGAACACTTAATGCAAAAATAATTTTTCTTTAGAATTTTATTGTAAAAAGATATGGAGTTCACAACTTCAAGTGAAATTAGGATAAATGTCCACAAATATCAAAGAAACTAATAGGGGGAATTTGTTCATCAACTATCTTTAGAGAAGCCTCAACTCTCAATTCACTCACAGGGAGGTGTTTAACTCATTCAATCACTTCATTCAGATAATCCAACATTGATAATCATCTTCAAGTAATCACCATTTGCTAAGCAAGACTTGAATCAAAAAGGGCTTTTAAGGCTTGTAATGAGGTTGGGCTAACAAAGAATGTATTGGTTTTTTTATGGTGCACAAAAGTATTTGAGAAATTGAATTCATATGAATGACTCTTGTTTAACTTTTCCTCAAGTCAAAGCTCAACTTCATGCTTCTGTTTCAACATAATAACAGTGAGCTGACAATCTTTAATTTCACAAGTTATCATTCATACCAATTTGAAATTTTCTTTTTCTCTTCTCATTTTGCATTTATCCTTTCAGCTGTCAGCCACAACCTTTAATACTTTTCTTTTCCCTTTTTCTACTCAGCCTTCTTTCTCATTCATAGTTATTCAATCTCTCAAATACAAGAAGGGTGGATGAACATTGTTTTGGCTCAAGGATTCTATTTCAAGAAACAACCATATTTTTGGCTCAAATAGGGTTCAAAAGGATATCCTCTAATCAATGCAAGGTTGGCTATTTGGCCCTGGGTTATTTCAACTTTCAACAACAAAAATGCCTTTATCATTTTCAAGTCTTGCTAGCATGCAATCACATCAAAGAATCAATCAATAGCAGTTATCATCACAAAGTGTTGACACTCAATTGTACTGTTTTTGGGACACTACTCACTTGGGTATCAGCTAACTTCTCCATTCTAGTGAATTCCTAATTCCCCTCATTAATTTCCTTTTCAATTTCATGCCCATTATCCTAAAATCACTTATTGTTAGGAACAACCATTTTCTTCTCTCTACTTCAAAAATCTCATTTTCAATTTTCTTTTGTTCCAGATTTGAATTAAACACCAGGCAATGACTTCAATGAATAACAGTATAAACAAAAATAGATAAGGAAACAAATAATCAATTAAAATATACACAAACAACTAAGACAGTAAATTAAATTTAAAGTTCAGACATAAAGCAAATAAAAATAATTACAAATAGTGAATTTGATATTTTTCCCTTTTTTTGTTCAGTTTCAGGTCTCAATTATCTCCCCCATCATCACTTTCCCTCATTTCCTCCATGTTTTCTTTTGCTGAGGATGCTCCTGATTCCTCTTCTTCTTCCTCTGCCTCAGCTGTAGCTTCACCCCTCCTTAAAAAATTAGGACTGTCCCCAAGCCATTGGACAATTGTGGCAAACTGGTCAAGAGTAGGCCAGGGAACTAGACATTGAGAGTGGAGTGCAAACTGATGGAAGTGCTCATTTAAGCATATTTGCCCCCTATAAGTTGCAGCTAGTTAACTCTCATTGTGAGTCATATGTAGCTGTAGGCGCTGCATGTCTTGACTTGAGTCAGTATTCTCTGGTACATGAGCTTGAGCTTGAGCTTGTGCGGACTGTCTTGCTTGGCGTGGTCGGCGCTGTGGAG
Organism: Macrotyloma uniflorum; assembly: GCA_016859785.1. NCBI lineage: Eukaryota > Viridiplantae > Streptophyta > Magnoliopsida > Fabales > Fabaceae > Macrotyloma > Macrotyloma uniflorum. Next base: position 637,157 of record BDMB01000102.1, read on the forward strand.
GTGGGGGTTGTTGCTATTTTGCTTGCTCTAGAGGGTTGATACAATATTTATCAATGAACTTCCTGTCAATCAGTGGTCTGATTTTGACCGAAGGATTGACTTCAACCCCATTGGCAGTACATAAAGCAGTAATCAAAGATGAGCTTTGGGTTGCTCTATCTGTCTTCCCCCATCTTGAATGGCAAACAACTAGATCTCGTCTGAAATGAGGGCTACCACATCCAAATAATAACAGACAGGATGTTGTGTACAATGTGGCATCTGGGCATATTTAGGTCAGAACTATGCCTCAAGGGAGCAATGTTGGCCAGCAGAAAGGAGCTCCAGATCTGTGTGATGGTCTTCATATTCGCCCGGAGAATTCTCATTGGTCATCCAGCATGGTTTGTTTCATAGGATCTTCCTAGGATACATAAATTTTGTGCTGTTTCATCATCCTGGAATCCCTAGTTAATTAGACCTCGTCTTCTCTGAAGCTCTTAATATTCACACACATCTCCTTCCTCCAAAGTCAATGGACTCCCCAAAAATGCATTAATCGTATTCCTATCATAGGAGATCCATTTTCCTCTGACCTTTGATCTTCTCTCCCATTGTTCCCTCTCAATGATCCAAGCATTAGCATAAAATTCACGTACAATTTCTGGATCATACTTGGACCATGGTTCTGCCAATTGCCTCCAGTTTCTTCTTGTGAGTTCATTATTAAACAGAGGATACTCTTCCTCAACTAATTGGACTCTCCTCTCGGCGTTGAAGCTCAAATTCTGGATAACTTCATACCTTTGCTGCCTTGCTTCATCTCTGAAGAGATTCCTGTTGAATGGTGTGGCAGGCAGGTCCGACCAGACTCTCTTTCCCGCAACTCAGGATGATGAAGCAACTTGTTTATCTTTTCTTGGACCCATCTGTGACAAGTATGTTAGAGACAACATAGAAGAAAAAATCACAATGTGGTCCCACTTCAGCAGTTAAATTGCACAGTCACATTTTAATATATTCATTGAGGCATTTCATCAAACACTTAGAGCACAACATACAATCAGAGAATAAAATGCACTCAATCATCAAGCAAAACATCTGAGGTCTATAAAAATAACACATTGAAATTTACAACCCCTATTCAGTAGTCAATTTTCATACTCACAATTTAACATACTCATTGAGGCATTTTATCAAACACTTGGAACACATAATGCAACTCAGAAAATAGAAAATGCACTCAAGGTCAATCAAAACATGTGACTACTACAATGTACACTTCCAATCAGATCAAAGCAACCAAACATTCATAAGGGAAGGAAATCAAAATCAAATGTGGCTCGCTTGAGCGAGAATCACACAAAACTAACCTGGATGTTGAAATTTTTTCAGTGAAAGGTACTGCAAGATGTAGCAAATGAAATTTGGGGAAGATTAATGGTGGGAATCAACCAAGGAGGCACGAATTTGAGAGAATGGGTGATAGGGCTTGAGACGAAGAAGAGGGAAACCTGAATTTGAACCAAGAATTGACGTAACCCTCTTTTCTTTTTTTAAACTGTAGCGCGATACTTTCGCTCAAGCGAGACAGCCCTCGCTTGAGCGAAAAATAACCTGAGAATACTAGCTTGTGACACGCGTTCTCGCTTGAGCGAGAAAACACCTCGCTTCAGCGAAACTGTTCTCGCTTGAACGACGCAACTTTCACTTGAGCGAAAATAGACTCGAGAGCACCAGGAAATTTCACTTGAGCGAGAAAGCTTCTGCTTGAGCGAAAATCAACCCGAGAGTACCCAGGGATTCTCGCTTGAGCGAGAAAACTCTCGCTTAAGCGAGTATATCAATAAACCATTTTTCTCATTTTTCTGGTTTTTTCGCTTGAGCGACCATGGTCTTGCTTGAGCGAAAAAATCACAGAGCTGTTTTTCAATAAAAATACCAAAATACAAGTTCTCATGCACCCAATTTTTTTCAGAAATTGTTTTTCCTCTTTTTTGAACTGAACTTAACACATTTAAACACCAAAATGAAATCTTTTCAAAACACTGTTATTTCAAAACATGCATTATCTAACACAATAACACAAACATTCATCATATGTACACAGTTTCAATATGCAAACATCAAAATTCAAATTCAAAACATTGGGCTGCCTCCTAGAAGCGCTTGTTTAACGTCTTTTAGCTCAACGCCTGTCTACTTTATGGCTCTTTTAGGTGAGTGACCATGGTGAGTCTTTCGACTTCACCGCCCAGATAAGCTTGAATCCTTTGTCCATTGACAATCCAGCTTTTCCCTGCTGCTAGGTCTTCCAATTCCACAGCTCCATAAGGCCTAACATTCTTTATCAAGAATGGCCCTGACCACTTGGACTTTAATTTCTCAGGAAAGAGCCTTAACCTTGAGTTGAATAGCAACATTGACTGGCCTGGATAGAAGTCCTCTTTTAGGATCTTCTTGTCATGATAAGCCTTGACTTTCTCTTTGTAAAGCTTTGAGGACTCATATGCATTAAGCCTCATTTCTTCAAACTCCTGCATTTGAATCTTTCTCTGCTCTGCTGAAGCTTTGCAATCAAAGTTGAAGAATTTTAAGGCCCAGTATGCCTTGTGCTCCATTTCTACAGGGATATAACATGCTTTACCATAGACAAGCTGAAATGGAGATAGACCTGTGGGTGATTTGTATGCAGTACGGTATGCCCACAGTGCATTATCCAGTTTAATAGACCAATCTTACCCTTGAGGACGAGACAGTTTTCTCAAGAATTCTCTTGATTTCTCTATTTGAAACCTCTACCTGTCCATTTGTCTGTGGATGATAAGGCGATGCAACCTTGTGCCTAACTCCATGATGTTCCAAGCATTTCTAAAGTTGAGCATTGTAGAAATGTGATCCTCCATCACTTATCAAGACTCTAGGTGTGCCAAATCTGCTGAATATATTCTTTTTTAGAAATTTTATCACAGTTTTGGCATAAGCTTTTGTGGCTACAAATGCTTCCACCCATTTAGACATGTAATCAATTGTTACCAAAATGTACTCATTGGAGAATGAGGATGGGAAGGGACCTAACAAATCAATTCCCCAACAGTCGAATACTTCTACTTCCAGCATGGCATAATCTCCAAGAGTTCTTCTGGGAGGATTTGCTCTTCCTCCTTGATTTGCTCTTCCCCCTTCCATTTCTTCTGTGCCTTCAGTTGGTTGAATGAATGTGGGAGGAGTGCTAATGGATTCTCCTGCTACTTGTTCTTATGTTTGCCTCCTTCTTTGCCTTCGGTTTCTTCGAGCGGTTTTTTCTATCTCTAAATCAAATTCCAACTGATTTGAAGATACCTAACCTCGTAAGAACATAAATCAAAAAGACAACTCATGCACAGATTAGCACAGATGAAGGAGATAAAATGAGAAAAATAAAATAAAATAAAATAAAAAACAGAATAGGTTTTAAATGACTAACAAAAACTATTCACACTGCTTAATAATCTTAAATTAGGAATTTCCAATTAACACCGTCCCCGGCAACGGCGTCAGAAATACTTGTTAAATTTATGGCAAACGTACCAAAATCAGTTATAGCATAGTATTTCAAATATTTGAAAGTCAATCCCACGAGGAATAGTTTTACTAGAAATTCTAGATTTAATGCCTATTAAATATAATTACACAAGAGTGATGATTGTTCCTAATGAATTGGCAACAAAGATATTTGGGATGAATAAATAGTAAAGAGTTATAAAATGCGTTTTATGAAAATCAGATATGTGGTCCTAGGATTGGGTTAAATTCAATCTCACTCCTTTGAATAATGGTTAGGTAAATGGGAAACAGTAGTTGAACTATCTATGTTGATGCCACACATTCAAGTCATTCACATTGATTTCTCAAGCATGAAATTCATAAGAAAACCTATTAAACACAGATTTCTCACACATTTAATAAATTCTCCAGCATTAAAGATGGGTGTCAAGCATTTAATATATCCACTACTATTCCTAACATTTAATATATCAAATATTTTCAACCTAAAATGATTTCAAGACATATTTTCCAATAAATCTGAAATGTAAGCAGTCAAAGGCACAAAGGTTAAGAATATCAACAACACAAAAGGTAGTTTAACATTTCAAAATATCATCAAGATACAAAGGAGTTCAGAAGAATACACCCAATCCCAAGAGAATGAAATTAGCCACTCATGGTAGCCATTACAATACTCAAAGATTAAGGAAAACTATGAAAAAGATAGATCTTCGAGTGTTTGAACGCTTCCCAGTCGTCCAACCCTAATTTCTTCGTATTTCAACCTTTTATACACGGGTTCAGTAAAGTGATTTTCGCTCAAGCGAGACATCTCGCTCGAGCGAAGAAGGTATTTTCGCTCGAGCGAGAATAGCTCGCTTGAGCAAAAAAACTCCAAAGAGCAGCTTCGCGTTTCATCATTTCTCAGTTCTTCATGAATTCATTTCTCGCTCAAGGGAGCACTGCTTCGCTCAAGCGAAGCATGCTCCAATCTTCATTTTTCTTCAAAAATTACTTCATCTCTTGTAGAAATAGGATGAGTGCTCGCGTACCAAGGTGTTCCAAAATTCATCCTACATTGGGAGATAATTGGATTAGAAACAAATTAATTCAAGTGGTAAAATAACAATTAAAAGCACAATTATACCAACTTTTCCCACTTAACAATAGAGTTATATAATTGTGCAATGTATTCTCTAAGTGGTACTGTAAAATTACATAGTATTGTTATATGAGTTTAAACACTTGAATTATTTATATAATGAATTAAAACAATAATTTTGACACATTAATGGAACATATAACTTTTCAAATGATCCTAAACATCTTTAGCCAAATCATATTTTGCAAGTTGCATTCCTATTGATTGTGAAACAGAATTATTAATCCAAGTAATGGTTTTTAAGTTATTTACCTCCCAGGTTTCCAACTCTTGTGCATTTGAAGATTGAGAAAGAGTTCCATCAACATAACCCCATATTCTCTTGCATTTCAAAAAAAAATTTCATTACATAACTCCAATAAGAATAATTTGCCCACTCAATTTAACACCAATGGAATGCAAAGTATCTTTCTTTTCACCAATCATATTTAATTGCACGATAGAGTAACAAGTAACAACAAATAAACAAAAAATATAACCAAAAAAGATTATCGAATTATCGCACCAAATTGCACAACAGAACAAAACTTCTGGGTTGAATTGCAAATAGTGTCAAGACAAATTATATTGCCTTACGAAAACTCTAATCACGAACCTAACTCTGATACTATGTCAAATTTCATCCTAAAACCAATTGTTACTAAGTGAAATTGCCTAACCGATATATAAGTCACACTCTACGAACTGAGGTAGGCGATGTCGCTTTCTCCCAACATCATTCCTCTACAAATACCTTTTGAACTAGACGATCCTATTCTAGTAACCATTTCAAATTGAGGGAGTCGATGTAGGACTTCCTTAACAAAACCAATTGATACTAAGTGAAGTTTCTTAAACCCTCCATGGATGCCTACCGAACCAGGCGAACTTAATAGAATAGGAAATAAAGGTGAGATACAGACTTTGATACCATGAAAGGTAGAAATATGTACAGAGGGAGATTGAAACTAAATTGGTTCATTAGTTGTACAAACGGTTAACCAACCATTATGAAAAGCATTTGGACTTTGAATGTAGTTTATGTACAATTGAATTCTTCCATCACGTCTAATCTGCTAGGGATGAAGTAGAAATAGGAAGGAGAGGATGAATGAATGGTGGTATCAAGTAACATGGCTACTGTCACTAGGAAATATTCACAACCAACAGGGAGACTGTATGGGTTTGTAGTCAATCCTGAATTCAAGGTCAACCAATCAGTCCTCTTTGTTTCTTATTCTAGTAAGTTCATCTGGTTTGGCAAACATCCATGGAGGGGGGATGTTAAGGAAGTCGTCCCTCAATTTGCAATGCTTACTAAAATAGGGTCACCTGGTTCAGCAGGTATTTGTAAAGGAGGGATGTTGGAAGAAAGTCCACATCGCCTATCTTAGTTCGTAGAGTGTGACTTATATATCAGTTAGGCAATTTCACTTAGTACTAAATTGTTTTAGGATGACATTTGACATAATGCAAACAATTGATCAACCTATTCAACAATTTCCTTTTAAAATTATAAGGATACAAGAAAATTTTGATATTGGTATTTTGATATATGATCTTGGAATGCATCCACAAATTTATGATTATCTTGTGAATCAAATAGATGAAATTCGTAGAGTCTATATAAAGTTTGGACCGTGTTACTATTTTATGGATGTGTATCCTCTTTCTGGTTTAAATAATCGTATCATCAATTTTTAAGTTATCTGATTTTCTTACTAATTGCATGATTGTTTACATTTTTAAGTTCATTATAGATGTGATAATTGAAATATCATCGAGTACAATTAAAAAATTAAATATACTATATATATATATATATTTAACCTTATATATAATTATTTATGTTTATTTTAAATATATGTAAATAATTTATAAATTATTAATAATTTTATTTATTATATTTACTTTTACATAATAATTAATTTTAATGTATATATTAATTAATTTGAAATCCTCGTCTAAAATTTGAGACTCTACTTTAGGTTTAGTATTTTAAGAATTTTATAATCATAAAATATGTGTAATAAAATATGTGTAGTAATTGTATTTGACTTATTCACTTATGATTTGAAGAGTGTGGGACTTTTAATCTTGTTATATTAATTTATATTTGTGATTTTTATCTTATAGTTTTATTTATGCTGGTTGCTATCGTATTTTTAACATAAAAGAAAATAATCTTATCATTTATGTTTTAAAATTAACGTGATATTATGCAGGAGTAACAATGACGATTATAAAATTGTAAACTGAAGTTGTAACATGAATGCTTTCATAAATGTAATATCTATGATATTTACTTTGTGTATTATCTGAAAGGATATGTATTACATTTAGATGTTTTCAATGATATCATTCTGATTTAGTGAATATTGTGTTATACAAGAATACATTATTTATAAATTTTCACAAGATAATTTCTAGGTTTACATTAAAAAAATTGATTTCTAAGAATTAGTACTATTATAACATAATATATATAATTTTAAATAAACAATTTAATAGCACGTTTAGTAATTTTTTAAATATTGTAATCATCATTTAATTATCTATCAGCTTTTATAATAAATAGGATAAATATTATAATCAGAATAGGAAATCTATTCGATTAGATAAATTACCATAATTAGAAGTTAATAAGTTTTAAAATGTATCTTTATAACATCAAACCTTAAATAATCATTAGAATATTTTTTCTTAAAATATTAATGTCAATTTTTGTAAATAATTTCAACATCTACACCAGATCATTGCTTTCTCTCTCTTTTCAAAACACATAATTTGCAACACATAATTTGCGTGTTTTATCTACACTCTTCTTAATAGAAAAGCTAACTCGAGAGATCTCCTCTTAATTTGTCCTTCCCATCTAAATCATGACTCGAGTCGTACGGAAAGAAAATGTTATTAGGTAATCACATCACAAATATATATATATATATATAAAATATGTGATGCATACCAATTTTTTTATATTTAAATAATACTTCTAATCCATTCAACACAATGTGTCAATGTATATGTATTACATTAATATTAATATAAATTGCAGGAATTTTAAAAAATATATATTTTATAACATATTGTTAAGTTTATTATATCACTTTTTATTTATATATGAATATTTAATTTTATATTTAAATTAATAAAATCTTAACGTAAAAAAAATATTAAAAATTTTATATTATTTATAATTAAATTAATATATATAAAATAAAAATAAATTTTATTTAATAATTTTATAAAATTGAGTTAAATTTAAAATATATTTTTATTAATATATATATATATATATATTAAATAATAGCTGATTTTCTATTTTTTTTTTCACATTTAAATAGATTTATACAAGAAAAGAAAAGAAAAGTGAATATTGTAAAAGTAAGAATGTAATATAGATATTTTGTGATATGGATAGGGAAGAGAGAAACTTACTTTTTTTGTTTATTGTGTGATAAGGATGTTGAAGGATTGCATTTTGACCAAGAGAAGTTGATGTTACGGGGAAACTGCAATAATTCTACGTACTATTATTAGTCTTGAAAATGGTGAGCCATTCGTAATGATTTAGTAAGAAACACGTCAATTATTTTCCAGTCAATTCCATAAACTCCAATGTACAACCCTCAAACTCCTCCACTATTCCCACCTCCTTCAACAGTTCCACGTACAAAATTCATTCTGTTGCTTTTTTCTTCCCCTTTTAGGAAAACTAATAATAAATTATCAAGTACTGCAGTTTTTAGAGAAAGGAAAATTATGAAGGTATTTATCTCATCTAAAGAATGTAAAAACAAAATAAAAATAAAGAAATTGATAAATGTGATGAAAAAGATAAAATAGAAAAGAGATAGTAGAAAAAAAGACCACAACTGAATATAATCGAAACTGACAAACTCATCATCTTACTGGGAGTTTGACTTAAGAAATCTCAATTTATGTAAATTTATCCTATAGACAATTAAACTATTATCTTGAAAAAAATAATTTTATATAACGAAATTAAAAAATAATCAAATTTCTCTTAGTACCTACGGTCACTTTGTAATAATAAAAAAAATTGTAAAGAAAATACTATATATAAAATTAATTTGAAATTAATCCAAAAACGTTAGTCGTTAATGTTAGAAAATTAGAGTACTAAGTGAGAAGTTACTTACATTCATGGGAGAGAAAATTATTTAAAAAAAAAAAAAAAAACTAACTAACGTTAATTTTTTTTTAATAAATAAATAAATAAAAAGCTTCAACTAACTAACCTCCAATATTAACTAACTTCTAATATTATTTAACATTCATCAATAATTTCTTTTAATTTAATAAATAAATTAAATTATTTATTAAAAAATTATACTATCTTTAAATGAATGTGAAAAGAGAAAATTAATATTAATATATTTAAAATAATCTCATAAATCTAATTATAATATAATAATTATTACATTATAATTTATAAAAAAATTAATTAAAATTAGGTTCTAAGTAAGAAATTAGAAGATGAAGTGGACCTGCAAAACGTATCCTTAGACACTTGTCACTTCCCACCAACATGGATGGCAATGATTAAAGCCTGGGTGTGATACGCAGATTCTCCAGCACCCTAAAAATAGTTTCCTTTCCTAGCTCTCTATTTTAAAGGAAAAAAAAATGGGTGTTTCAAATTCAATCAATCAAATAAATTATTTGAAAATCGATTTTAAAAAAAAAAATCAATTATAATTAAAATTTTATTTTTATTTTTTATTTTTTAAATAATATAATTTAATTCAGATTTTAAATATAAAATTAAGAATTAAATTATTTATTATATTTAAATATAAATTATATATATTTAAAATTAAATAAAAATTAATATGTTTTTTAAAAATTATTTCATAATTTAATTTTATTATATTTATATTTTTAAAAATATTATATGACAATTTTTAAGGATAAAATTATATAATTTATTTAAAATTATAAATATATAATAATATAAAGTTATTTTTATAATATATATCTTTATTTAAGAAATTTTTTTTAAAAAAATATTTTAAAATTTTATATTTACAAGATCGTATAGTATTTTAATATATTTTTAAAAAGATTTTGAAAATATAAAATATATTTTGATACTCAAGTAAATAAAAATATAATATACAAAATTAGAAAATGATTAAATAATTAATTTATTTAAATTTAACTAATATTTATAATATGTTTCAATAATTTATTATTTTTAATAAAGTTAAATTAATTTATCTTCTTGTAAAAATTATATTGAATCTATTATAAAGAGGTTAATTTGGCTGAGATTAGATTGGATAAATTATTGAATAAATTATGAAATATTGTTCAACTTTATTTAAATTTTTTTAAAATTAAAATTGAATGAAATTAAAATATATTTAATTTTTATGATTAGTTTGAATAATTTTTTAATTTAAAGTTAGAGAAAGTGCATAACACCCTTAAAATAAAACATGAAGAAAATTAATTAAGGCATTAATGGACGGTGTGTTGGTATGAAGAATTGAGTGTGGGAAAACCCTAGAGAAACATAGTAATCATATTGGTCATCTCTGAAATCTCTTGTGGGTAAAAAGAAGAAGTGGATCAGTTTAAGGCAGATCTTTGAAAAGATAATAATTTCTTGGTAGCTCCATTCAAAGTTCTTCTCCAAACAGCTTGGAGTAGTAATGACAACAAATATTTTAGAATCTAAACGGATAATGTTACATTCCTCTTCAAATTTTAGGAGTACCTTAAAAAATGTTGGACGGTTAACACAAAGTACATTTCTAATCAATAGGAATATATATATATATATATATATATATATATATATATATATATATATATATATATATATAGAGAAGAATGAAGTTGATACCAAGCTAATATATTAGATTCACACTTGAGGTTTATTAAGATTATTTTTATAATTAATTTTGAAGAAAAAAAATCTTATTTATAAGTAAAAATTAATTTATAACAAATATTTTATAATTTATTTAAAATTAAATTTTTAACTCAAATAAATTGTGATTTTAACTTATAAAGAAATTATTTTTTAAAGTATTTATGAAAAGAATTATTCTCTATATATTCTAGATATACGATATATTACCACTCAGTTTTGGATTTTTTTTAATTTTTAAAAGAAATGAAGACTGTAATAAACTCAAAAATCTAATTTTATATTTATAAAAAAATAAAAATAATATCAATTAATCATAAAAATAATTTAATAATTCATATTATAATATATTGATATTATTTATTACTTCTATTACAATATTGATATATTCAATATATTTAGTTTTTAACATTTTATAATAAAATAAAATTTTTCTTTTATTTAATTTTGTATACTATTTTGTTTATTGATATTATTATTTGTTTTTATCTTAAGATACAATTATTGTTAACAAATTAATAAATAAGAATAAATTAATTTAATCAAAACCAAGTATAGTATTTTATAAGCGCATATATATATATATTATTTCAATTATTTAATTAAGTAAATTTAAAGTACTCAAATAATTATAATATAATACTCAATAATTTGTGTATTACTCTTAAAAGATTATTTATACTCTGTTCACTCAATTCTCTTTTTAGTTCTTAAGGAGAAATCTTAATCAACGTATCAAGAATTTTAAACTCAAAATGAAAGATGTAATAAATTCACACTCAACTCCAAAGGTCAAGAAAAGGAATACTCTAAGACAAAACTAAAGAATTTAGAAAGACAAACTAGAAAATGACAAAAATAAAATCATAGGTTATAGAAAAGGAGTAAAAGATATGACAAAACTAAAAATTTGACAAAGATAAAATCACTTTTAAAAGACAAGAGTAATCTAAACAATATATATAGAATTACCCTTAGAAATATAAAACAAAGCAAATAAGATAAACAATTAGAAAATTCAAGTTGTAAGAAATGAATCAAGACTATCTAGATGAGTGGAACTAATTTGAGCATCTAATATAAAAACTCAATTAAAAATAAATCTAAGTCTAAAAAGAAATATAGAACATGCACTTTTTTTTATTTGCTCATCACACTTGAGATGAATGAAAACTAGTTAGGCATTTAGGCACTCTTATGCAATTTGCTACTTTGTACTTTTAATTTTTCAAGACTTAAATTCAAATTTAAAGGAATTCTCAAAACATATGTTACACTTAACTCCTAATTCTGTAATCTTAAAATTTAAATTCAAACAAACAACATTTTCTAACAATTCAACTCACCACACTATACTCTACAAACAAGAATCAATGATATAGAACTCAAAAGAAATTTATAAATAAAAGTCTCAAGCAAAGTTAACAAACAAAGAAATTGACTCAAAATATGAATATTGGAAAACCAGATTTAGGGACCTGGAAAAATACCAGAATAAGCATTGGGAAAGTGGTTAGTACACCAAAAATAGTATAACATCCTATGTTTCTTTAGAATATATATATATATATATATAATTAAATTATTTGACTTAAATAATATATTTAATTAGGTTTAGAAAATATAATAAAATAAAGCTAGGTGGTAAGATATTGTGAGGTTATTAAAGATAATGCGGGGTTGTTAATATTCTAAAAAGATAATATGAGGTTTCTAATATCTTTAAAGATATTATTAGTTAGATTTAATCTTCAAAAACCTGACTCTACCTATATAAATAAGCGTTAAACCTTTTTTATTTTTCATTCCAAATTTTCCCTAACGTTTGGGAAAAATCTTAAAGAAGACGATTGGAGGTGACATGTAAGGAATCACGTAGCTAGCATCTCAAGGCATTGTGAAGCATAGCATCTTAAGGCGTCGCGAGGATTAGCATCTAAGACGTCACGTATCTTCATTTGAGGTAAGAGGGGGAGTACGTAATGTCTCATATATGGGTACTTATGAAAATTTTGGATAGAGAGGCAAACCCTAAACCTCAATAGGAGTTTGTTTGTTTTGAGACAACCATAAGCCCTTAATATAGTTTTTTATGAACTATGATTCATGGTGTTTTTAGTGTATTTATAAACTTTACATCATATTTAGGAAAAATTATGTTCATTAAGTGTTTAAGTTTGAATTTATATATTAGATTGACTTAGAAATATTTCACTTTGAGGTTATGGCTCTATTTTGACAAGTTTTTGTTACGAATTTGAAAAAGAGATCTTCATCAAAGATGTAGCCCTAGATGTTATCTAACCAATGACGTTAATTTTATTCATAAATAGTTGATATAACGAAAGATATTATTTTTTAATGATTAAAGGTTATGTTGTTAGGATTAGAACGAAAGTTTTTGTTTTTTATTAATTTGAGAATAGTAAACGATTAATCATATTTTGAGGTCAGAATGAAAGTTGTAGATAATTTGGTTAGCTTTAAAACAAGATAAGAATCAAATTAATAGGATAAATATAAGATTAAATATCAATTTTATAATGAAGAAAGGTCATAGAAGAATAGAAAAAAAAAATAAGAAAGATATCTTTAATATAAGTGATGATCTTGTATGTATATATAAATGAAGATATATATTTAATATAGGTGATGACAAATGATTATAGGAATGAGATATTGTGAAAATTTAGGTTGAGTTTTGAGATGCTCATGATACAAGTTCTTAAGTTGTTTGCAAGTTATTTGTATGAGAAGTCTGAACTTTAACTTAATAGTGTGAAATTCCAAGTTATAGTTGGTCATTTGAGAAGTCTAAACAGATTCTTAGTTGTGTGAAATTCCAAATTATACTTGATCATTTGAGAAGTTTAAGTGAAGGCTTAGTAGTGTGAAATTCCAAATTATGTTTGGTCATTCGAGATATGTAATGAGTTGTGTATTTATGTGTGATGTATTGGTCTGTACATATTTCATTCATTCATAATTTCTTGGGGCTAGATGTGATCTATAAAGGAGGGTCTTTATGGTCTTCTACCTTAACCTTGAGGGTTTTAGAGCAGGGAACCTCTCATTTGAGAGTTGAAATGAGAAGCCACCACGACCAACTATATTATCCCGACTGGCTCCTGTTAGACTCATTCTGGTGAGAGTGGATTGTGAGGGTCTTTTGATTTGGTTCATATACTCTTGGACTACTCATATGCGTGCTTTGTGCGATGGTACTACATGTATTTAGAGATAAGAGTATAAAAGCATTAATGCATTTGAATTAATAGATAACTCAAATGAACTTGTGATTGAGTGTATATTGGTACATGTGATATGTTTGTGTGTTTTGTTCTATTTATTTTTTTATATATACTTATAATGTATGTGAGATATATTCTTTACTCTTTTATTTGTGTGTTGGTATTTTTGTTTGGATTGAACGTTTTTATAGGTGGACATATCTTTGATGAGGATAAAGAGGAGTTGACTGAAGAAGCATAAATTTTCTATGCCTTGAATTTTGAGAATGTTCTGATTAAATATGACATCGAAACATAAAGAGATTATTTATTTTAAAAAAGTTGATTTAAAGTTTTATCATTAAAAATTTATAAAATTTATTTTAATACCTAATAATATTTTATTTGATTTTTACACCTAAAAAAATTATTATGGTTATTAGATAAACAAGAGTACATATGTAAAAAAATTCTTACTAAAAAAACTTGATATTTAATAATATCTTTTAATAACTTATGATTTATTATTATTTATATTAAAATGTTTTTTTTATTTTTATAAGTTTTTATTTATAAAATAAATATATGTAAATACTTTTATTTTTTATTTTGATTTTCTGCATTATTAACTAAAAAAGTTTCGGAGTAGAAGAATATCAAGTAATATCAGGATTTGCACCAAAATATGTATCAGAAAATCAGTGCATGTGACCAGAATCACCACCAGGATGTGTACCCAAATCACTTGATCACGCTGCCACACCCAAATTGCACCAGGAATCACTCACCAAATTTGCCCAGAATGACCAACAAAACTGGTCTAGATGAACACACCAAACAATTGATATTCCAATTGATTTCTAACTTCAAACAAGTACAGAATTTACTCACTTTGAAAGGTGCTGCACCTCCAAAATTTCACCAAAAACACATCCAAAACTGGCTAAAAAATGCACCCAAAACTGGCACAAAAAATGTTATAGCACGTTTCAACTGTGAACAAAGAGGTACAAAATCCAGCATACATGTGAGTTTGAGGCACAAAACCATTTTTTTTTCACCAATTTCCAACTTGTTCTGCACTTTAATTCAAACAATTTAGTTGCTACAACTTGATTTGATCACCCCCAAAAACTACATCAGTTTTGCTACTTAAAATTCAACCAATTGAACAATTCAAGCACCGATTAATCCAATAATCACACCCTACCTCCACGGAAACCAGAAATTGATTCAGCCAATTAAACAATTCAACCACTGCATCACACCAGCTATTCCACGAAAAACCTTACGGAAAATTCTACAGCTCCACTGCTTGGTTCAATTGAAGGTAACAAACGATCAATTCAATCACTTGATTCAATTCACCAATTGATTCTGTGAAAAATTGTGAAAAAATTATAAAAAGTGATTATAAATTTAACTAATTTCAAAATCAATTCAAAAATTGATTCGGATGTACATTTTACTTATGTATTATATGTATTATAGTATAGTATAATTTGGTATTAAAGTGAGATTTTCGAAAGAAAGATAATTATATGTAGGTCATCAAATTCAATTGCTGATGAAACACCTCACGGGAATGAATTATTCATTATAGCAGATTGCATCAGCTTGGAACAATCATTCATTTCTACTATTTATGCTACTTATGAAAAAATTGACATTCTAATAAGATTAATTTTTCTTGATCCATTAATTATCTATCAAATATTAAAATATAATAAATAAGAAAAAAATACAAAAATTAGGAGGGATAAAATCAAAATTCATAAAAAAAAATTAAAAAACTTATATTCAGATTATCTTAATCTATTTCTAAAAAATATAAAATATATTCATATTATCAATCAATCTTGTAGCTTCACAACATTTGTGGATAATTTTTACATCGATAACACAATCATAAGGTGTATATAAATTTGGTGATCCTCATTTGTTTCTCCTCTTTCGTTTGAGGATCTGATTTGTCGGTTACCAAATTTCGTGGTGATCCAAAGGGGTGATACTTTTATATTTTGTCTTGGTGTTCGATGCTTTTGACTGTGAATTTACTTGATATGACAATGATATTGAGTTGAATAGAGTAATAGGCTACAAGATTTGCGGAAATGCGCGTGCATGATGTTAACCTTTGAAAGGAGAAAATGTCACTTTTATGATTAATGTATTTTCTGTAACAAAATATTAATTGTTTGCAATTTTGGTAGTCACAGTATTGAATTGAGTGTTTCTCATTAAATCAAAACTTATAATTAATAATTAGGATATAATTTTGTTTACTTAATAAAACACTTTAAATGTTACCATTTAATTGTAACTCAATCAATTTGACCTCCATCATGACAATTTGATACAAGTTAAAATAATTTTTTCTTAAACATATGTTCTACCAAAAATCAATAATCTTTCCCTCTTTTATATCAATTATTGGATCAAGTTTATTAATAGATTAAAATTATAATTTTAATATAATTCTTTATATTTAAGAGTATAATAGTTTAAATGTCAAGATTCGATTGTAATTCAACCTATTTACGTCATGAGATAATTATACAACTCATAAAAATGAGTTCATCTAAACATTATTATGTATGTGATGGTCTTTTAAGAAAAAAAAATCATACTAAAATTATTTTTATTTAAATTTTTTTTTCCTTTAGGAGCATAAGTTTTTAACTTTTTTTTTTTATTTAAAAAATAGAAAATTAGTATTAATATGGTATGACTTAATTTAAGATAAATAATCACTACAAGAAATTTATACATTAGCTACGGAAAATTTCCTAGTTAATTTTTTTTTAATTCTTCGCTAAAATTTGTTGCGGCAGATTAGTTATGGATTAGCTAGGAAATTTTCCGTAGCTAAAATACAGGTAGCTAATTAGCTAGGAATATATTTGGTAACTATTCTGTAGCAATTTAGTCGTCAATCTGTCGCTAATATCTCTCTAATTTTTGTTAAAAAGTTTTATATTTTCCTAGCTAATTGATATCCAATTTCTCACTATCTTAAAATTAAATTTTTATAATTTTTTCTCGCTCTTTTGTAGTTATTCTGTCGCAAATTTTCCTCGCTATTTCGTAGCTATTCTGTCGCAATTTTTCTTCGCTATTTTGTAGCTATTCTGTCGCAATTTTTCCTCGCTATTTGGTAGCTATTCTGTCGCAATTTTTCCTCGCTATTTGGTAGCTATTCTGTCGCAATTTTTCCTCGCTATTTGGTAGCTATTCTGTCGCAATTTTTCCTCGCTATTTGGTAGCTATTCTGTCGCAATTTTTCCTCGCTATTTGGTAGCTATTCTGTCGCAATTTTTCCTCGCTATTTGGTAGCTATTCTGTCGCAATTTTTCCTCGCTATTTGGTAGCTATTCTGTCGCAATTTTTCCTCGCTATTTGGTAGCTATTCTGTCGCAATTTTTCCTCGCTATTTGGTAGCTATTCTGTCGCAATTTTTCCTCGCTATTTGGTAGCTATTCTGTCGCAATTTTTCCTCGCTATTTGGTAGCTATTCTGTCGCAATTTTTCCTCGCTATTTGGTAGCTATTCTGTCGCAATTTTTCCTCGCTATTTGGTAGCTATTCTATCGCAAATTTTCCTCACTATTTGCTAGTTATTCTTTCGCAAATGTTCCTCGCTATTTGGTAGCTATTCTGTCGCAAATTTTCCTCGCTATTTTGTAGCTATTCTGTCGTAAATTTTCCTTGCTATTTTGTAGCTATTCTGTCGCAAATTTTCCTCGCTATTTTGTAGCTATTCTGTCGCAATTTTTCTGTC
>BDMB01000103.1:0-105140 GCA_016859785.1 Macrotyloma uniflorum
TGCTAATTTCAAACAACAATCCTGTATTTTCAAAGTATACCATTAATTGATAGTAACCACATCCTGTAACAGTTCAGTTTCAATAGCTCTAAAGTATGAACAAAAATCATTCAAAACAGCCAAATACCAACTCTTCTATTATCATAAAACGCATTCTTTTTTCTTTCTATTTTATGCTTAAATAAAAATAACTAGAAATTGAATATATAGTTGCTCAAATAATCTTGCAGTGGTGTTATTTAGCATACAAATTCTATGAAAGCTAAACCCTTCCAGAATACCAACACACTTTGTGGGGTGTACGAACTCATCCTTCCAGAATACCCACACTCTATCCAACAACTGTCCCAACAACTTAATGATTCGTACAGTTTTTGTGAATGCGACAATAATCTCAGGCACATAACGAAAATGGGAGGAAGAGCATTGTTACCTGACAAACAGAACGAGAGATAGCAACTGAGTGAGACAGAGAGACCGAATGATGGAGACAGACCACGAACAACTCAGACCGAGACCACGAAAGAGAGCACGAAGGAGAGACCACCAGTGATGGAAGAGCAGTGTGACCTTAGAGAGAGAGTGCGAATGTGTGAAATGAGACAACAGTGGGGGAAAGAGACAACCTTAAAACAAATATTTACATCGGTTATTCGAAAAACCGATGTAAATATGAAATATTTACATCGGTTATTCAAAGAACCGATGTAAATTTGAACACATTTACATCACATTTACATCGGTTCTTAATAGAACCGATGTAAATGTGTTCAAATTTACATTTACATCACATTTACATTGGTTCTTAACAGAACCGATGTAAATGTGTTCAGATTTACATCAGTTCTAAGAAACCGATGTAAATTTTAAAACATTTACATCACATTTACATCGGTTTTTAACAGAACTGATGTAAATGTGTTCAAATTTACATCACATTTACATCGGTTCTAAACAGAGCCGATGTAAATGTGTTCAAATTTACATCGGTTCTTAGTGAACCGATGTAAATTTTAAAACATTTACAGCACATTTACATCGGTTCTTTTAAGAACCGATATAAATGTGCTAACACATTGTTTTTTATTTACAAAAATGTCACCGCGTTTATATTTACATCGGTTTTACTTAGAACCGATGTAAATTTGACGATGTAAAATAATCATTTTGTAGTAGTGGAAGTTATTTGTATAGAATGGTATGTTGTTATAATGATAAGATGAGAAAGAATTTATATACTGAATTGCTGGAGTGAAATGAGATTTGTTGTGTTGAATGAGTCAAGTCAAATAGTCATCACGAGATGCTATTTGGTATATCTTTAGTGTATATGGGGTTATTGAGACCTAACTCTTAAGGAGGTATTCAGATCTCTAATATTATTCCTAGTCATATAGATCGGGGTATCATGTGGTGAGAGGTCGATAGAAGTTCTATTTATACTATTCTAGGTGGTGGGACTACCACCAGATATGTGTTTGAGAATTACTCTGTGTGTGGTGCCATGTGGGGATGAATAGGTGTACTAAGGTGAAAAAGACTCTTATAGGACAACGTCCATTGCTCGGTTACCGTTAAAGGACAATAGGTGTTAGCATTTGAGTTCAAAAATTTCATATGTCTTATTTGGATGAGTCTATCTAGTTTTAGGTGCTTGTGGGTATGAAATTGATGCAGTGCATGTGTATGAAATAGTTGATGTGATAGTAGGAGAGTGATGTTGAATTGAATATATGAACACTTTTAATTATGATATATTTATATGTTGTTGAGATGAATCTTGTTTACATTAACTTACCCTTACTTTTTTGTCTATGTTCTGTTGTAATGTTATGATTGTGTTCTTTTGACATGTGAGAAGATACTATTGTAGATGATTCTATGGATAGATGTGAATATGATATTGTTGACAATTACTTAATATAGATTGCATGTTGAAGTGTATACAATTTTTGGCCAAAAGAAAGTTTGCGTAGTATTGTTAGATATGTTTACTTACAGAATATACTGATTTCATGGTGTACAAAGAATTTTCAATATCTTTCATATATTCATATCTTAATATCTTTTGTGTGACTTAGGGTGTTATTACTAATGATTTCTGAGTTCGTTACATAAAAAGTAGATTAATCCTATTTGAACAAAATTTTGTTTTGAGTAGGTTTTAAGTTTCCCTAATTTAAAATTACTTTGATCAAAATGCTTAGAGATTTAAATGTTGTATTCAATTTAAGAATATCTTGGTTTAGATCTATAATAATATAGATAATTTTGTATTCAAATTCTTTAGAAAAAGATAAAACATCTTTGATCCATTTCAATTTGAAAAAAACTTGATTTAGAGGTAAGAGAAGCTAATTAAGTATTTTCTTACATTATAAGTATTTAATGAATAAATAATTTTGATGGGTTATAATTTAATTATTGATTTATTATGTATTTGTACTATTTTTATAACCTTTAGATCCTATTCAAGAAAGTTGTGCTTATTAGAATTTGGGTTTGAATTTACTATTGAGATATATGTGAAAATTATATTAGACTGAGTCAGAGATTATTTCCCTTCGAGATTACATCTCATTCTAGCATATTTTCGTTATGAATTTGAAAAAGTGATTTTCATCAAAGTTTAAACCCTAAATGTTAACTAATTAATGTCATTAATTTCACATAAAAATAAATATCATCCCTTAATTTAGACATAGTAAACTATTAAACTAAATTTTGATGTCTAAATAAAAATTGTAGATAATTTTGTTAATTTTTAAAAAAATAAGAATCAAAATAATTGGTTAAGTATAATATTAAATATTGATTTTTCAATCAAGAAAGGTCATATAAAAATAAAAGAAAGTGAGAAAGATATTAAGCAAGACTTAAGAGATTTAATTTCTATGTACAAATCTTATATATATATATATATATATATGAAGAGATATATTTAATGTGTGATTATAAGTTACGAGAAGAATGAGATGTTGTGATAATTATGTTATGTTTTGAAATGGTTGTGTCAATGATATTGAAATAGGTTATGTACTAGTTGTGTGCCGGTGAGAATGGATTGTGTGATAAATGGCTTATGTGTTGTTCGTGTATGAGTCAAGTAGTTATTACGAGGTATTATTTAGTATAATTTTAGTTTAGATATGAAATTTTAGAGATAAAAAATGGGTTATCTAGGCTTGAATGATATTCTAGTAATGTAAATAAGAGTATCATGTGATAAGAAGTTGATAGAAGTTTTAATTTTACTTATCACTAGGTGAAAGGAGTTATCGATTCTTTGATTTGTGTGTAGGAATCACACTAACTTGTGGTTGCTAAAATGGGGATAGATCGGAGAATTTTAAGGTGAAAAAGACTTTTAGAATTAGTCTATGCCCTCATAATCAAGAAGCATAAGCAAATGTTAATCCCAAAGGTTAAAAATTACATATAATTTTTTTTAAAGAGTTTATCCCAATGATTGAGTGTGACGATTATGTGTAAATAAATATTTTATTATGATTATTTCAATTAATTTGAATAAAATTGAATAAATAATTATAACGATGAGAATATGAATTATATATTTTAATATGTTGAATTTTGATTTATCTTTGTATTTATAAATTTAGTGTTATTGTGATGATTGTGTTAAAAAAAAAAAGAACATATAATAATATAAGTAAAATAAATTAATAGATTCAAAATTAGTTAAAAATGAATTATTATTTTTATATATTTAAAATATGGATGATTATTATAATATAATTTTGATAAATATTATTATATAGGACTAAAATTTATTAATATAAATATATACATATTTTTATTTTATTTTATGTTTTTATTACCAATAAATTAATATTTAATTATAATTAAAAAATTATATTAGATGGTTGGTTAATATATAAGAACTTTAATAATATTAATTAATTAATCAAATTTTATTAATGATATTAATTTTAAAATAATTATTATAAAATTCTCTATCTCTCTTTCTTTATATATATATATATATATATATATATATATATATATTCATCTATGATTTAAAATAAAACACTTCACCTATTTAACTCTTATAATTTTTTAATCAAGAGTGGGTATAGATTATATTTTATAAAACCCTAAATGTTATATTATGGTGGGGCTGGTGAGGATTTTAACATTGGTCATGTTTTGTAAAACTAAAACAAAAATATATTTTGAATAATTTAACAATATAATCAAGAAAAGACTCATAGTATTGTCATCTAAATTGTCACATAAAAGTTTGTTAATTTGTTGTACTAATCAGTTTGAAAGTATATTTAAAACAAAATTTAACTAATTGACAACATAAAAATCTATATAAACAGAATATATTAAAATTAAACTAAAAAATGGTAATGGCATTAATAAATTAATGACAGAATGCACCTGAAACCAGGAAAATAGATACTCCCAAAGGCTTCTCTCATCAATAATGCTTGTTGATTCTGCAGTTCAAATATCTTTTTCCCTTCTTGGAAGCTACTTCCAAAGGCTGTTCTTGCAATAACATCACTAGTCAAAGCATTCAGTTCTGGAAAAACATCAACTTCACATGATCCTTCCCCTTTTGCTACTTCCTCCCACCTCTCTATCAGCCTCCAACAACTACTTGAAATTACTGCCACCATTCCCTATTTTTTAAAATCTTAGTTTCTAAGCAAACTAGGGTTTCATGAAAGGATTTAAATTCAAATAAATTGAAATGCACAAAGGAAAATTGAAATGTTTTGAGAAACAGCTAGAGTCAATTGTTATTTTAGTTTAGTTTTTAAAAACTAAACTGCTCTTAAATTCTTAATAGAACTAATTAAACTATAACTTATAAAAATAGAAAATATGTTTCAAAATAAAATATTTAATAGTAATAGTTAAATCAACGTTAAAAAAATTCAAAATAATTCAATTCACTCAATGTATAATTAAGAGTTTATATCAAACCACTTATAAAATGTTTTATTCAGTTTTATATTAATTAAGTTGACTTTAATGTCTACCCTAAAAATTGTACATAAAATAAGTTATCCTGTAGGTTAATACAATCTAGCCACAAAATTTCTAAAGTCGTAGTTATTTTTAAAATAAGGCATTTGTTTTCTTCTATCACATCAAGAACTAGTTTTTTGCAATGATACAGACATCACAGTTTATAATTTTATTTGATGTTTTTCTCTGGATTTGTTATAAAATTTAATGTAAAAATATTATATTAATAAGACACTTTGTGTTGAATAAAACTTTTTTTTTATGTCTGTGCTATTTACATCCATTTATATTCTATTATAGTTATATTAATAATATTTTTATAGATTAAATAGTATAAAAGCTTCTTACACTGTCCTTCCATGTATATTAAAAGTTATTATTATTATTGTCAGTAATAAAATTTGACATAAACAATTAGGATGATATTAAATTATAATTTAATGATTGAATTGATAAAACTCACTTTTTATATCTCATTTATGAAAGTTATAGCAGTAGAATTGAGTAATATCATGTTATATAGTAATTAGTGTACCTTAAGCTTCTCAAGAAGGAATGCAGATGCTACTAGCTTTCTGCGTTTACTCCATTTTTCACCTTCCAACGTTGCCACACCCATTTGAAGAGATTCACTAAGGGGTTACGTGGTGGCATGATGAAGTGGCCACTCTTATTTGCCAAAATAAACCTCACAAGCTCTGCATCCCCTACTACCAGACATGGAGTTCTACCAAACCAATAAAATGAAATTTTCCAACACAAAATCATCACCAAAAAACCGAAATATCATTATACTTTTTATTATGTTGAGAAAATTTTAAATTAATAAAAAATGAGATCGAATTATAATATATAAATTGAGGTGTCTAAATCGATTTTAAAAATGAATTAGACATCAATAATCACTTTCTACATGATATTAGAACTTGATTAAAAATATTGTTGAGTCTAGATTCGACTACTTATTAATATATTAAATTTTACTATCTCACTTTCTGAATTAGTTTTGAAGATGAGTTAGACATCAATATCTCTTTCTAAATATTATATTTAATTTCTAATTATCTCTTTCTAAATATTATATTTAATTTTTAATTACAGAGCCGGTTGAAAAATCTTTTCATAAATAATTTTAGATTTCAAATTCCAGACTACTACTTCAACTGGAATCATGTTGTAATTACATATATAACTGCAAGAAACATGTCAAGTGAGAAAAGCAAATTTCAACCTAAAAGATTGAAATTAATCATAACAATTTTCACCATATTATGAAGAAAATTTACTCATAGGTTAGTATACTTGTAAAATTGCTCACCATATTGCTGCACCAGTTGGTGAAAAAATGGGATGACACGAGGAACTATTTGGTGGTTGAGGGACATAGGTTTGGATGATGCCTCTATGGCAGACTTCATCATCTCTGACATGTCACCGTTCAGAAACTTGTAGGAAGTGCCTCTGATCCCTTGCTGGCGAAGTAGTTTCTTTATTCTTAAGGGTCTCCACCAAAAATTATGCAGACATTTTATGGTAATGTAGAGAACTAGAGAAGCAAGAGATATTATCAAGGTTTTGAAGATGTAATCTTCCATCTTCAGAGTGAAAAGAGAAGAACAGAAAATATGGAATATGAAGTGCAAAAATATGGAATATGCAGCAAAGATTGTTAGGTTTAATTAAGCTTGTTTGGTGACATTTCGGGTTTTGTTTAGTATATTCTAACTATCATAATGATTCTTATTTTGCGTGAAGAATCTGTGCACCAGATTTAAATGTATGAAAAATAAAATAGTACAACTTGGCTAATAAATGATAACTCTGTAAAATGCATAACGTAGCGTTAGGTATACAAATATTGCGTTTTTTTTTATTTGGAAAGAAAAATATTGGTTATGTCCTATCTGAACAGATTTTAAGATTTTGTTATTATGTCAAATAAAATTTTACAAGTGCCTTTTTTAAAATAAAAAAATCTATGAATAAAAAATATTTTTTTTCTTAATTAAACATCTTAAAATTTACTCTCTTTTTTCTTTCTAATCAAATTTACTTCAAGCATTTTTTATTAAGTTTTTTATATCCGTACTACTATCACTCCACCTCTACTCAAATGTTTCCACTGCACTTCTACATCCAATATTAGTTTTTTTATTTAATTGATCATTCATATAAGTATTTTGTGGACACTAAAATTCATAGTCAACTTAGAAAAATTCTAAGTAATATCTCTCAGGGTCATCAACCATTCAATATCTAGAACTATACACAACACCCTAAGAGAATTAGTAGCATGTGATCTGTTGTATGGACCACGTGAAATCTTTTACCATAGATGAAATTGCTAGTTTAGATTTTTCTGCAACCACCACATTTGGCCTCCCTTTCTTCTATCTTACACCTGTAATTCTTGGCCACTTCAATGTCCAAGAAATTATGTGTACTGCCACTATTGATCAAGGTATGTAGCAATCATTTTTTATAGTAATCTATAATCCGCATCATTCTGAAAACTAGCCATTCACGTTAATGCATTCATAGATATCTAAGGTTTTTGCTCGTCAGGTATGGATTCTGGTAATCTATCCTCGACTCCATCAGTTGTGTCTCTTCATCTTTCTCTCCAACCTCCATGAAATACACTTGCATTTTTTTTGGATTAGACTATGTTTAGAGGTGTAAATTTATGATAATGAATTAGATTTAAAACTCACTTTCACGATAATATCAGAGTTTATCTTAATAAGATTCTGAGGTCAGATACTGTATTCCTTTGGCACAACTTCGTCATTGGTTCTTCATCTACTTACCCAAACTATTCAAGAATTATCCTTAAGTTTTCACACTGATACAACAATTGATTAATGTTGTCACCCAAAAAATGTGGAAAGCACGTTAATCTAGTTTGATTATCTCCTTGCCCTTGATGGGAACTCTGATGAACATTAGTTTTCTGCTGCAACATTTCATGCATTGTTTCTTTCATGGATTCTCCAAACATCTATTGTAATGATCCAACCAACTCCGTCAATCTTGCTTCCAATCGTGATGTAACGCGTTCCTCTAACTCTTGATTGTAGCCGCATTTTGTGTAGAATCTGTAATGACCACTAATCGATCTACTCTTGATACTAATTGACGAGATATAAGATCCTAAGAATAAATCACCCAAAAGAAAACATGCACCAAGGAATGAAATATTCTGGATAGAGAATTGTATTGAGAAAATATCATATTACAAAAGTTATCTCAAGTTATAACCTCTCTTCCTATTTAACATGAAAGTTTTTTTTTTTCAAAATATTCATATCACATCGAGCTAAGGAATTTGAAGTCCAAAATTTATTTGTGTGTTTATATCTGGATATGATATTTAATTACCACATCTTAATTCAAACTGACTAAAAAATATATCAATATGAATAAAAATAGAGAATATAAAGAAAAAACTTAAATTTGAAAAAAAATATATAAAAAATATAAATTCTTATTTTTTAAAATAAATTTGATATTTTTCAATTTTAAATAATTAAATTGTTAAAATTTTAATTTTATAAAAAAATTCTCTATTCAAACATGAAATATTTTAAATTCTGTAAAAACAATAATTACCCTTTATAAATCCTAATTCAAACATAATGTTAAGTTTTAATTGTATCAATTTTATATATTGGTGTGTCACATCATTAAATTTAGATTGATTAGATACTGAAATTGCAAATATTGTGATATCTGGAGGATCAATTAACATATAATTAGGACTTCAAAGACTAAATCACGTATTTAGGGAGTTTGGTAGAAAAGAAAATTTTCATACTTAGAAATAATGATTCCTGAAAATCATTAATAAGTTTGGTTTGGTTAATACATAGTCAGTCGAAAAAGGAGGAAAATTCTACATATGACTTAACATTATGAAATGAAGGACGAAAATTCTACACCCTACACTTGTACTCATACTGCATTGCACTAGTTTACAAATTATATAGAGCCAGATCACTGGCTGAAAGAGACATGTAAATTTAATGTCATCCCAATTATATATGATTCAAGCAAAAGAGGAGAGAAATATCTCTCTCTACATTCTATATAGCCAAAAAGTCAAGAGAAATTAAAACTGTCAAATTCTAGTGATTAGACTTTGCATCATTGCATATGAAAGTTCTTAGAAACATACATGACATGGACTCCACCAACATTCATGCTGCCTTTTAATTCTTTTTCATATTTGCCAAAGAATTTAAAAATTTGATCTAATATTTTATATGAACTATAAAATTCTGGTGTAGTTATTCTCTTGTGTGTCCAAGAAGATTTATTATTGAAGTTCAGTTCTTCCCTGTTGCAAGAAGTTGGATTGGGTCTGTGGTAAGTTCTTTCTCTATTCTGAATTTTACCTCCAAATAGGAATAAAAGAAGATGAAATGTTTGGCTAATTTGATTTCATCTTGTTTTTCCATGTTTTGATTGAAAGAGAATGGGTTAAGAATGTGAATTCCTCCTAAGAAAATAGATTATGGACTTCAAAAGCATGAGTGATTTTGTGGTTGTCTAAATTGAAAAGTAACTTTTTGAAAAACAAAACAAAAAAGTTTGTGAGACAGATTGAATTATTCATTGAAATGCTTATATATTCGTCTATTTTCTTTCTATTATTGGTCAAGTTCAATTTGGTTGTTGGCTTTCTTTTTATTAAGCTGACAATAGTTCTAAGGCACGACCTTCTAATTGTTGTACAGATTGGGGATGTACAATTCTCCTTTAATTTAAACCTAATTTCAATTATTTGATTAGATTTGAGTTGTAACAGAGATGTTTGTTAATCTTTTAATTTAAGGAAGTGTACAACATGTTTTAAATGGTTTGAAAGTAGAAAATATGAATGTTTTTATGCTATCTGCATAACTGTATATGCTGTCATGAACATATATTTGAAGATTCATTCTTTTCCATTTGATCTCAATTTTCTTAAGTTAACCTCATGTTATGTTTGAATGGACTATGAGTTTTCGCAAGTAAAAAAGAAGCTACTATTCATGGAAAAACAAACTTCTAAGGGTCACCAAAAAACCTCAAAATCACTGTTTCATGAGTCTTCCCTTGGTCAGCAAGATTATGAAGCATGATTATTACAGGTGCAACAGTTGAAATTCATAAGGGCTGAGCAGCATATTGTTGGTGCTGTTGCTTCTTCCTCTTTGTCTTCTTCTATGGTATCTTCTAAAAGATACGATGTTTTTCTAAGCTTTCGAGGTGAGGACACCCGCAAGAAATTCACAAGCCATCTTTATGATGCTTTGAAGCAAAAGAAAGTTGAAACCTTTATAGAGTATCGTCTTGAAAAGGGAGAGGAGATCTCAACAACACTAATCAAAGCCATCGAAGATTCTCATATATCTATTGTGATCTTCTCAGAGAACTATGCTTCCTCAAAGTGGTGCTTGGGTGAACTCAGTAAGATTATGGAATGTAAGAAAGAAAAAGGACAGATTGTGATACCTGTGTTCTATGACATAGATCCATCCCATGTAAGGAAACAGACTGGAAGCTATGAGAAATTCTTTGTAACACATAAGGGAGAACTCAAGTGCAACAAGTGGAAAGCTGCTCTCACTGAAGCAGCCAATTTAGCTGCATGGGACTCTCAAACTTACAGGTAAAATGAATTGAGAGTGAGTAGAGTTGAATTGTGCAAATTTGATTATGAATTAAGCATACATACATTTGTTGCAAACACCTTTCATAGTAGTTTGTTGCATGGAAAAAAGAAAGGCATTGGTTATCACATCTAAGGCATTGAACTTTTATTCTCATAAAATTTGGGTTTAGTTCTAACTTTAATTTGATCTTCAACACATTTTTATTTCTCTTCTACACTACCATTATTGGTCACAGACTATGTGTAATAATTTTATAGTTATGTTTTTTATATTTTGAATTTGTTAGACTTATTACACATCATTTATTTCTCTTTCCCTTTTTCTTTTGCAAGGACTGAATCTGAACTCCTTAAGGATATTGTTGAAGATGTTTTGCGAAAATTGGCTCCTATACACCCTAATTGCCACAAAGGATTGATTGGAATTGAGGAAAATTATGAACAGATTGAGTCACTGCTAAAAATTGGGTCAAATGAAGTTAAAATCTTGGGAATATGGGGCATGGGAGGAATAGGTAAAACCACCCTTGCTTGTACTTTATATGATAAACTATCTCATGAGTTTGAAGGTCAATGCTTCCTCCAAAATGTAAGGGAAGAATCAGACAAGCATGGAGTCAAAGCTTTACGTAATAAACTTTTCTGTGAGTTGTTAGAGAATAAAAATCATTGTTTTGATGAGCCCTTTTCAATAACCCAGTTTGTTTTGAGTAGGCTAAGAAGCAAAAAGGTTTTCATAGTCTTGGATGATGTAGCAACCTCAGAGCAATTAGAAATTCTAATTGAAGATTTTGATTTCTTGGGACTCGGAAGTAGAGTTATTGTTACAACTAGAAACAAGCAAATATTTAGCCAAGTAGATAAAATATATAAGGTCAAGGAATTGAGCTTTCATTACTCCCTTCAACTTTTCAGTTTGACTGCTTTTAGAGAAAAACAACCTAAACATGGATATGAAGATCTGTCAATAAGTGCAACTTCCTATTGCATAGGTGTTCCTTTAGCTTTAAAAGTTCTTGGTGCAAGTCTTCGTTCAAGAAGTAAGGAAGCATGGGAATGTGAATTGAGAAAACTCCAAAAGTTTCCAAATAAGAAAATTCATATTGTATTAAAATTAAGTTATGATGGCTTAGATAACTCCCAAAAGGACATATTTAGAGACATTGCATGCTTCTTTAGAGGAAAACAGAGAGATCATGTAACAAACATATTGGAAGTTTTTGATTTTTCTGCAACATCTGGGATAGAAGTCCTTCTGGATAAAGCTCTAATAACAATTTCAAGTGGCTATCAGATAGAAATGCATGACTTGATACAAGAAATGGGTTGGGATGTTGTTCATCAAGAATGTATCAAAGACCCTGGAAGACGAAGTCGGTTGTGGAAACATGAGGAAGTGCATGATGTCTTGAAATATAACAAGGTAAATTAAAAACATTTTTGCTTCTATTTATTAATACAGATATCTTTTAAGAATTTAGCTAGTATGCTAGTCCTTGCTAATGACTATTCTATTTTTCTTGTTTTTGTTTTAGGGAACTGAAGTTGTTGAAGGCATAGTTTTAGATTTGTCAAAATTAACTGAGAATCTATATTTGAGCTCTGATTTCCTTACAAAGATGAGTAACATGAGATTTCTTAAAATCCATGGTTGGAGCAAGTTTACCATATTTAATGTCTGTCTTCCTAATGGTCTCGATACATTGTCTCATAAAATGAGGTACCTTTACTGGGATGGATTCTGTCTTGACTCTTTGCCATCTAACTTTTGTGCTGAACAACTAGTAGAGCTTTCCATGCGTTGTAGCAAGCTCAAAAAGCTTTGGGATGGGGTTCAGGTATGAATGTGGTTATATATACTCCACTTTTTTTTTTTGTCTCAATCATTATGACACATTCAAGTTTTTTAATTTTCCAGAAAAATTAATAACAGTTGATTACATGTTATATGAAGATTAATTGTAACCATAATGGTCCTAGAATACTTAATAAATTCTACATGAAAGGGAGGTCTTGGATAGAAATCACCAGTCTCCAAATCATATCATTTTCCCTATTTCTTCAATAAAAGGTCATCAGATCATTTTATTAATAAAACAGTTAAACCCAATTGATGAGGGAAGGAGAAAGGATTTGAAGATAGATGATTTCTATCTGGGTATTAAGGGGTACTTATTGGTCTTGTGCTACATCAACAAAAGCTTAATCATAAGAGTCATCCATTGGATGATGTGATTCTGTGTATTCTTAAATTTTTCTTTAGTTGAGCTCATGATTTTGAATTAACAATTCTTGAACAGAACCTTGTGAATTTGAAGACAATTGACCTTTGGGGATCCCGAGACCTGATTGAGATTCCAGACTTATCCAAGGCAGAAAAACTTGAAAATGTTTCTCTTTGCTATTGTGCAAGCTTGTGGCAGCTCCATGTCCATTCAAAATCTCTTCGTGTGTTAAACCTCTATGGTTGTTCATCACTCAGGAAAATTTCAGTTACATCAGAGGAACTGACAAAATTGAACTTAGCTTTCACAGCTATATGTTCATTACCATCATCAATTTGGCACAAAAGGAAACTTAGATCTCTTTATCTAAAGGGTTGTTGCAATCTTCAGGAGTTAACAGATGAACCAAGAGTTTATGGTTCTCACAAACACTCTCTCACAACATTGGCATCTAATGTTGAGAGATTGTCCATGAACATAAAAAACCTTTCAACATTGACAATGCTTTGGTTAGATGATTGCAAGAAACTTGTGTCTTTGCCAAAGCTTTGGCCATCCCTTGAAAAGTTGAGTGCTAGTAATTGCACTTCTCTAGACTCATATGTTACTCAATGGCTAGTGTTACAACACATGTTACATAGCCGCATACCCTACATACGCAGACACTATCTAAAGTGTTATGATGAAGAGTATTTCTTTCCAGGAGACCATGTGATTGATGAGTGTGAGTTTTGCACAACAGAGAGTTCAATAACTATTCCTTATCTTCTGAAAAATGAATTGTATGGTTTCATTTATTGCATCATTCTCTCTAAGGGGTCACTCTTGCAGTTTGATGTTTCATGTTCTGTTTATCAAGATGGCATAAGGGTTGGCTGGCTCGAAAGATCCTTGGAATATGAAAGTTTAATTTCGAATCACGTTCTATATTTGTACCATGACATCAGTGAATTTGATATAATAACTGAAGTTCATGGCCCTTTCTTCAGCAACATAACATTTATATTTGAGAATACTGAAGAAAGCATAAAAGAGTTTGGCGTTTTTCCAATATATGGCTCAGAAGCTTGTTGGTAGCAAAGAAGTTTTTGAGTCTAAATCCATTACTCGAATCTTTAAACATAGAAAATAATTAGAAATACTCTTTATTCTAGACATTTATGTCTATGTTGAACAAGTTTGTGTTGAAAGAATATATATATATTCGTTTGAAATTAGCACTTACTTGATCATAGAGTCAAAGCAATATTTAGAATTGTTTCTTAATCAATTTGGTGCTTCGATTGTGTATTTATTTAAATATTGTTATGAAAGATTTGGTGGGGTTAATTATTTGCTTAAATAGTAAAAGAATGTATTAAGAAGTAAAAAAAAATGCAATGATAATATTATTTTATTAAAAATATTGGGTAAGTTTTTTAAAACATAAATATTTCTAAAATAAGAAATTTTTAAAATGTTTATTTTTCATGACAACAACCTACATGGTTGGATTTTTGTGGATCTCTATAATTATTTTTCAAATCCCTATTTTTCATGATAATAAAATGCGTTGTTCTATGAAGAAAACATTGATGTACAAATTTGAATCCTTTGATTCATTTAAAAGTTCATATTTTTAAAATTATCATTACTTAATTCACTAATTCTGGATTTAAGAACCCATTTTTAACTAAAACTATATATATTTATCTTTAGATGTAATTGGTGTTTTTATTAGAGTTGGTAATTAAAGAAAGTTTATGAAGGATGGAAAAAGGACTAAGAAGAATCTTATCGAATTAGATGAAAATAGTAAGTTTGAATTTTTATTTTCACAATATCAAAATGTATATAATAAGAATTCTAATTCATATGTGAACCACAAGAAGATGTTGTTAATTCAATGTATGTGAAGTAAAAAAAAAAAATATTATAAATAAATTTTAAGTTTAATTTATTTTTATAAAATTGACTTATGAGATGAGGTTTGTAGTTATATAGAATATCTAACCTACCTCTTATATCCAGACTCCCTTTACTCACATAAAATCAATTTATAAGATGAGTTTGTATCCACCTAATATCCTAATTTGACTTTATCTTTAGTCGATTTAGTCGGTGTAAGATCTTAAACACAAAATCATTTGAGATTTCTTTAATTCTTTAATTCTTGTATATTTTAAATTATTTATAAAATTTTGTGTTCAATTATTTTTGTTTATAAATTACATGTAATCTCGTTCAGAAAATATACTTTGTCAATGGTTTTGTTTAGTTGATCTCATGAATTGTTACAGTGATATTCCTGTTGTGAAAATGATTTGAATATAAATATTTGAAGGTGAAACTATTCAAGTTACTCCATTGGAAGATTATATTAACACTCAAATTGAATATCACACATTGTTCAAAGTAACAAAAAGAATTAGCTGAGGTTTACAATGAGTGTTGATAAAAAGGACTTCAAAATTTACAAAGATGGGGCTACTGTTTCCAATAAAAAAAATAAAAAATAAAAAACCTCAATATTACCATCTAATGCCAAAGAATTACCCCAGAATTACCCCTCCACTTGGAAAAGACTTTCAACAAAAGCATGAAAAAGATATACTCATAAAAACCTATACAATAACATATTTATTATCAAGAAATTTATTTTAAGATGACCTCTACAATATCTTATTATTTTCTCTACTCACAAACTTAATAAAAAAATTGCTTATTAGTATTATATAATTCCTATAACTTATTTTATAGATTATAATTTGTTTTCTACTTAATTTATAAATAAGAAAGTAAATCCAAGCTTAATTAGCTTAATAATCCCCGGTTTATGCATGTAAGAAAGAGAAGGGAAATTTGATTTTTACCCATGATTTAACCATTTCAATGTAGAATGACTTAGAAATTAATTAACAGTTTACATAATTATTTTTCTTGATTTGTACATACAACATTAATTAATTAATTGAGGAGGATATTTTTTTTTAAATTTTATAATCTCGTGATAAGTACACATTTCATAAATATTGAGTTAAGGTCATTTTAGATTTTTTTTTTAAATATTTTTACAAGACAAGGTTCATCATTCAAATTTAAACTAAATATTTACCTCTTTCTTTTATTCTCAAATAAGAGTGTTCGTGGTGCGATTTGGTTCGGTTTTTGTTGGAGATCCCATATCGACTAGAGATAAAGCCAAAGTAAGCTTTATATAGTAGTGCAAACCTCACCTCATCGAACCGGTTTTATGAGGTTGAGTTAGGTTTTAATCCACTACTAATATTGGTACTAATGGTACTAATATGGTATTAAAGCCAATCCTAGCGAGATTCTCGGACCATTATCGGACCACTTAAAAATTTCTCAGGCCGATAGCGAACCACTTAAAAATTTCTCAGGCCGATATCGGACCACTTCTATCAGACCACCCATAATTTTTAGTCCCACGTTGAGTTTAGGGACGCTCGACGTGAGGAGGGTGTGTTGGAGATCTCACATCGACTAAAGATAAGGTCAAAGTAAGCTTTATATAGTGGTGCAAACCTTACCTCATCGAGCCGGTTTTATGAGGTTGAGTTAAATTTTAATCCACTATTAATATTGGTACTAATAGTTTTTTACTAAAATATATCCGAACCAAATATAAAAATTATTTGTGGTTTGGTTTGAAATAAAAAAAAATCGAACCAATTCAAACCAATTTTAGCGGTTTGGTTTGGATCGGTTTTTTTTTTTTATTTTTAATTTTATTTTTTTATTAATAATTGAGTATTTTTAGCCTTTGAAACCCTGAACTTGACTCACAACCAAGTATTCAATTGGGTTAGAACAAAATAAAATTACAGTAATGGAGTTTTTCAAGAAAAGAGACAGTAAGATGTGTTTAACAAAATATAAGCTACAACAGATGAATATTACTAAAAATAATAATAACCCTAGTAAAAACGAAATTAATTGAAATAAGAACCCTAAACCTGAAACCGAGAATCCTAAATCCTAAACCCTAAAATGAAATCAGAAAATAATAGAACATTTATTTAATGAAAATCGAAAATGAATCATAAGACAAATTGATGTGGAATTAAAATTAAAATATGAAAAATGGAAGAGGAAAGAATAAGAAAGGAAACATATTAATGAGTGAATGAAATAAAAAAAAAAAGAACTTACCGCTTGGGATAAAAAGAATTATTAGACAGAGGGTGAAATGGTGTGGTGAAGATGGATTTGAATAAGAATTAATTATGAGATAATGAAATCAGAGTAAGAGAATTTAAAGTAAGGAACCCTAAGATGTGTCTAACAAAATTAAAGTTGTAATAGACAATAGTAGGTTTTCTTTGCAAAATAAAATTAAAAATAAATATAATATTATTTAATAATTGCGGTTTGGTTTGGTTCGGTTCGGTTTTAAAATACCAAACTGCAAACTGAACCGAACTGCGCGGTTTTGAAAAAAAAAATCCAAAGTGATCTAAAAATTTGTGGTTTTAATTGGTTTGCGGTTTTTTGGATTGATTTTCGGTTTTTTTTATCGGTTCGGTTATGAACACCCCTATTCTCAACTAACAACTAATAAAAAAAATATTTAAATTTCATTTTCATCTTTTAAATTATTATTTTCTATTTTATTTCTGTTGGAAAAATCCTACATTGACTAAAAATGAGGCCGAATTATAATATATATAGGTGAGGTCACCTACAATTTGTTTCTTATATAATTTGTGTTAGAAAAATCTAAATTAAGGAAAATTTATGTTGAACTTAGATTTTGACATTTATTGAATCCATTTTTTTAATTTAAATTTTAAAAAATAAACATTAAAACTATACATTCTAAATATATGAAAGTTGTACGGAAATTTTAAAAAAAATATTAAGTTAGATTTTTAAAATGATCGAATATAATTATTCTTATTTCGAATGCTCCAATGACCTTTTGAAAACAAAAGGAGTGAAAAAAGAAAACTCTAGTTCAAATTTTCTTTAAGAATAAAGGATAATAAATCTTGAGAATGAAGAAAAATTGGTGAGATATAAGTACAATAAAACTTAGAAGATAAAATTTTACTTTAGATAAAGAAGAAATTGTTGGGGAAATCCTACATTGACTAAAAATGAGGCCGAACTATAGTATATAAGTGAGGTGTAAACCTCACCTCTTGAACCGGTTTTGAGGATGATAGGCACCATAATCTATTTCTACATGGTACCCAAACTTTTCTAGAAAAATCGTCAGTGAAAGTAATTATATATCTTTTACTTCCATGATTTGCCACTAGGAAGTCATCATGTAAAAAGTGACTATGGTGTCTAACTCACCCTCAAAACCGGTCAAGAGATGAGGTTTACACCTCACTTATATATTATAGTTCGGCCTCATTTTTAGTCAATGTGAGATTTCTCATCCACTAATAGGGTATCAAGTGGGGCCATCTAGTGGGATCGCTAAGTGGCATCATCTAATGGGTTTTTCTAATGAGATCATTTAGTAGGGTATAGGATTGTCTAGTAGTGATAATGTGCTTAACAATTTTTCTATTTTTCTTATACACATAATGTTTTTGTATAAAGTTTTGTTGACAAAATTTTACAAAATTACTATAATAGGTTAAAAATTGTGAATTTAATTATTATGTGTTTATGTCTATGTAACATATATTGAGATGACAAAAAAATAAGGAAAAATATTTTTATCAAATTCTATGAGAGTGTGGTACCTAAAAATATTTATTTTATAAAGTTGTGAGATTTTTGTGCCATTAATAATCTGATTATGTGTAATGTGAAATATAGGATGGTACCTAAAGATATATTGGGATATGAAATATTCGAAACAATTATTATAAATTTAGGAGAAATATTGCATGGTAAAATTTATTATCGATCATTATACATGATTTATTGAAAGCAAATAAAATCACATGTGTCTTATTCTTGTTGTATGTTATTCTTTTAGTTTAAAAGATAAAATTTCTTTTAATTATTGGATATGAAAATTTAGAAAACATATTTGGTTAGATTTTAGTGATGAGGAAAAGACTCATTCATATACTTATTTTTCATGACAACGAAATCCATAAAAGTTATATTAGTAGAATTTAGCATGAAATGCAAAGATAACTTTATATTTAATTAATGACAACGAGTTAATTATTTTAAGTATGTTTATATCCCTAAATTAAACGAATGACCTAAATTTATACTTATTATATAATTAATAGACAACTTTAATATACCATTTAACTTTGTTCATAGTAAAAAGATTTGTCTCGATGTTTATTTAGTCAGTGTTATTATTATCTTTTTCTTTTAGAAAGTCAGTTTATCATTTTCTTTTTAACATATTTATAAATTTTAATTTGAATTTTTTTTTTACTATTTTAACATGAAAATAAAATATTATAAAATATTAAACTAATCAACTAATTGATAGAAAAAACAATTATATATATATATATATTCATATTTATATATTATTCACACTAACATATTATAATAGTAAATAAAAATTAAAAAAAAAAAATTCTTACCTTATTTTTTAATTGAAAGAAAAATAATTGTGAATATCTTTATTTTTTTAATTTTTTATCTTTTATTTTTTAATATTTCATAATTTATATATATATATATATATATAATTATTTAGATTTTTTTTTTCAATTATTTTTGTTAAAAAAATATATTATAAATATAAAATATATATTTTTAAAAATAGACAAAAAAAATTTTCAGATGATTATTATGAATTTGAGAAATTTGATTTAGATTTAAATTAAACTTTTTTTTTATAAAATTTTATATAATATTATAAGATAATATATTTTATTATATTAGATTATAAAGAAAAAATTTATTATAATTTTAAATTGATTTAAATTTATAATTATTTTTTTTATAATTTTATTATCGATTACATAGATTTTTTTTTTTAAAATAATAGAATTTAAATGTTGAAATTTGTTTATAAGAAAAATATTTAAAATAAAATTAAAAAAAAAACATGTGAAGTTAATTATTATTTAATTTATTTTTATTTATAAATATAAAAAGTTATATTAGTATATTTTATTTAGTTTTATTACTAATTATAAAACAATTATTTAAAAAATATTATTAGTTTTTATTTTTTATTTTTTAAAAAATTATTTAATTATTCTTGAAAGAAAGTGTAACATACCAAAACTATACCTATTTTGCTATTATAATAGAATAAAAATCTACTAATACATTATTAATAATTTCCAAAACATCATATAAGATGAAATATCTGAATACATGAATTTCACTTCAAAATAAAATCTTTACAAAAGTTTCGTGAAATTATTCATCAGGATAAAATTAATTCTCCCTTAGACAAAATTTGAAATTATTGTTTATCTTTCACCTGCATTGCTATCTGCTCCCGTATCAAGACACGATCATTGCAGTATCAACAAAACCACAAACAGAAACAGAAAGGGTAAGTTAATGTAAACAAAACCAATCAAAATATATATAATTCATAATTTCATCCTCACAAACATTTATCTAAATATATTCAAATATTCAAACCATCATAGTCGTTCTCAATCACACACATTCATCACACGCATTCATCACACCTACTCATTCACAACACCTAATATTCTAGACAGACTCTTCCGAAAAATTATATGGAATTCTTGACCTCTAAGGCTAGCACCTGAATATGTTTTCTTGGTTACCGGGCCATAGACGAACCCTAAGAGTCTTTTTCACCTCCGGATTACCCTGCCTATTCCCTTTTTCTGGTAGCGACACATCAGGATAACCCCTACATACACATATCAAAGAATTGATGGTTCAATCCACCCAGTGATAAATGTAGTAGAAGTCTCCATCAACCTCTCACCACATGGTACTCCTGTCTACATGACTAGAATACCATTAGAAGTCTGGATACCCCATCTGGTATCTCTAGATTTCCATATGTACACTAAAGTTATACCAAATAGTACATCGTGGTAACTATCTAGCTTACACACAAAAACGCACACAACCAATCCAAAAATCATATCAAACCAATCTCATTAACATCAATCAATGTCATTTTTATTTATGTTGACTCCCTATCATAACAAATTTCTTTGCACCTTTGCCATCACAATTCCTTATGACCTTAGTCACAATTCACAAAACAAAATTCACATCATTATCACCAATATCATCTCACAATCAAATTTCAATCATAATACATCACCAAATCACACATCACATAACTCAATAATTTAATTATAACCTTTTATCACATTTCACATCACATATACTCTTTTAATATAAATTAGAATGATTATCCAAAAAAATATAAACTTTCGCTCAAGTAAAAACACTTTCAAAAACGTTTTGCTCATCCTCGCAGCATGACCTTTAATCACTCAAAAATTCATATCTTATGTTTTACACATTATTTTCATGTGAAATAAAAGTCATTGATTAGCTAATATCTAGAGCTAAAATTTTTATGAAGGAAGCTTTCCCAAATTCGTAACCAAAATATCCCAAAAGGGGTTCGTAATTTCAAAGCGAATATTTTTCTAGATAGCTTGACCTTTAATTACAAAAAAAATCGTATCTTGAGTTATACATATCTTTTTTAGGTGAAATAAAAGTCAAGAGTTAGATAACATTTAGACCTACAACTTTTATGAAGAACACTTTTCGAAATTCGAAATAAAATCAAGCCGAAATACGGTCGCAATCTCAGAGCGAAACCCAATTTACATTTTCAAATATAATAATCAATATAATTTTTCATAAATCTCACATAATAACACAAAAACACACATAATAATCCAATAAATCATGAATAATTTTGTTTAATTAGTTTCTCTTATCTTTAAAGGATCTCAAAATGAAATTATGTTCAGATATCGTTAATCTACTCTTCACGCTCTTTTTCCCGGTGTTCTCGAATTTTTAAAGAGATAAGAATTGAAGGAAAATTCTTTAAAACAATTGAGAGAAATTTGAGAGAAGGAAAAATTAGAGTTTTCTAAAAGTAAGAGTGAAAAATGGGAGGATCAAGGTTAAATAGACTATTTATAATCTCTTCCCTTTCTAAGTAAATGGGCTTAAAGTTTACTTAAAATTGAGTTCTCACCGAAAGTCTATTATTTCTAATAAAGAAAAATATGTAATAGAGTAAAAAAATTATAATTTTTTAAATGAATTTTATTTATTTATTTTTAATATTTATTAAAAAATAAGATCTTGAAATCAATAATTTATATATCTATATATAATAAATAAAAATAAAAATTTTGGGAGAGGGACCAATGTCTCCGATCCCCTTCACTTCATTGTTGTAAATAAAAACTAAAATAACTAAAATTTTGAGGAGGTTATTACCCATTTATCCTTTTGGCTTTGCTCATAAATGCAAAAAAAATACTTTAAGTTAAGATATTTAACTTTATAACTTAAAGATGTTACCAAAATTAAAAAAGAGATTATGATAAACATATCCTTACTTTATTTTTTATTAGGTTGAAATCTTTTCAAGAAGAGTTTATTTTTACATAGCTTAATTAATTCGTAATTAATTTTGATAACGTTATGTAAATATTTTATATATAAATTCTAAATTTAGAGAATATTTTAATTTTTTTTTGTAAATATTGAATTGGTTATTTACCTATAAATATAAATATATTTATTATATATTCATAATTCAAAAATTTCTTTTTTTTTAACTATTATATTTGTGATGATGAATTTTAATTTACTTTTTAAATTTAATTATTTTGAAATCATATTTTAATTTCTAAGAAATAAATTATCCATTTTGAAAATTTTAGAATGTTAACATGTTTATTATTTACTTGTGATTCAAATTTTTCGTGTTTGTGACCATTTGTGATGCTGAATTTTAATTATGTTTTAAATTTAATTATTTTAAAATTATACTTCAATTTTTAAGGAATGAATTATCTATTTTGAAAGTTTTAGAATTTCATCAATTTTCAGTATTTTAAATTTTTATGTAAAAAATTTGAATACCAAGTAAAATAAAGTTTCATCCTATTTCTTTTAATCCAATGACAAATTTCTCTAGATAAGTATTGAATGTTGGTTATTTTAATTGATAAGTTTTAAAAATTTGTATATAAATAAATAAAAATTATTTTACAAATTAAGAGCATTACAAACTCTCATACTTCTATTCTTGTATATATATTTTTTTACATAAAATCTTAGTATATATTTTTTTTTACATAAAATCTTAGTAAGTTTCATCGATAAAATCAACAGTTGACTTGATGTCAAAATGATTAGAAAATTACTCATAAGAAATCAAAATTTGATAAAAATATTTAATGTTTACTATGATATGTCAATAAAAAATTTTCATAAGACATACTGATTATATTATATTTTGATATGAAGTAAAAGAATATAGAATACTTAAATATCTTGATGAGAAAAATTGTTAAAGAGGTGGAACATAAAAGACAACATTGATTATCAAACTTAAAAAACAAAGGTTAAATATGTCAAAAGAAAAACATTTTCACAAATATGACAATTATACTGGATAAATCATATTGATACCTACATAAACTGAATAGTTGACATGATTTGAGGTCATTCTCGATATATACTATACTTACTTTATCAACCTAATAATATTAACCTGATAATATTGAGTCTAAATGTAATTAAAGATAAAAAATCTCTACTAAATCGATTAAATATAGTTTGATGATATAAATCTATTTTTATATTATATTATAAATAAATAATTCCAATAAGATATAATTTATACTTTAAGTTAATCATATATATTATATGATATTTATACTATTTATATTATTTATTAATTTGAACTATTAAAATAATTATAATAAAAAAAATTATAATAATATTTAATTAATTAGAAAATATTTAATAAAATTAAAAAAATATCCAATAAAATCTTAATAATATTTCACTAATTAAACGGCATAAATGGCTGGGATTGAAGAGTTATTTTATTATAATTTTTCATAAATTAGTATTCCAAAAATATTTTTTTAATCTTT
The DNA here is from genome assembly GCA_016859785.1 of Macrotyloma uniflorum. Lineage (NCBI taxonomy): Eukaryota > Viridiplantae > Streptophyta > Magnoliopsida > Fabales > Fabaceae > Macrotyloma > Macrotyloma uniflorum. The sequence continues at coordinate 23,916 of BDMB01000103.1, forward strand.
TATTACATAAATTATTCCTAAAAAAATAAGACTCCCTAACTTTTTGCGTAACCATAACCTAATAAAATGAGAATGTTTTTATTCCTCAACTAAATTCATGTTTTTTCTCGTCAACGTTAAGATTTAAGAGTTTATATTAATGAATAAAAAATATAAATTAGCATAATACATATCTTATTTTAATATAAATAAAAATAAATTCTTTTGAAACAACAAATAAATATAATTGTATTTTTTGTAAGTCTAATTTTGTAAATTTTTTAAAATATTAAAAAACACTATCAAATCAAATAATACAATAAAGCTAGATTAAAAATACTTTTAATCTGTTAATAGAATACATCTTAAAAAAAAAAAAAAAAAGTCCGACCCTATGTAAATGTCTCCTTACAAACCTATATTTGGATTTGGATTTGGTTTTGATTTTGAATTGGTCTAAACGAGAATATACGCTTCTCTTCCACTTCTACTTTCTTTTTCATACTGGATTTTGGCGCAACGCAACGAAGACGGGGTTATTGTGAAACCCTAACCTAACCATGGCGCACAGGTTGCTCAGAGACCACGAAGCCGACGGTTGGGAGCGCTCTGATTTTCCTATCATCTGCGAATCCTGCCTCGGCGATAGCCCCTACGTTCGAATGGTTCGTTTCCTATCTTCTTATCTCCTTAGGTTTTTAATGGTTCTGTTTGGTTTTCGTGGGATTGAACGGGTTATTTATTGTTGTGTGGTTATTAATTGCGGGGGTATCATCGGTATGGCTTGCAGGTGGTCGTGTGTTTATGAATCTCTTGTCCTAGGTATGATAATTGCGATTGTTGTGTGTTTGTTGGGGAATTAAAAGGTTGAAGGAACAACTGAGTTTGATTTGGTATATGGAACTTCGTCATGTGTTTAGCAATTAAGAATTGAATAGTGACTGTATGGAATAGTTATAGGTTAGGTTGCTCCTTGAAGTTTTGCTATTGTAAGAATGGGGGATTCTAGATGCAAGTTCTAAGTTTAAACCTTTGTTATTAGTGAGCGCAATGATTTTTGTTTTCAACTATGTGAACTTGATATCCTGAAGTCTTGTAGGTTAATTCCTCAAGGGCTTTTTGGATGGAAGAGCCATTTTAGGTTTCTTTATGCTTTCAGATTCAGTAGAATTTGAGATTCTTGGAAATAAAATTGAGTAACAATATGTTTTCTTGCGGTCCATTCATTGTTTGGTAATTTAAAGCTAAGTAATCATTTTAATTTTTTTAGCTTGGTTGTATTGAACATTAAGTTTGTAGATCATGGAGTAGTTTGAAACTACCATTATATGAAATTGGTGTTTCCTGGTGAACTATGAAAAACCACGGTTTTGAGAGTGTCCATGTATGTGCATAATTGATAATTTTCAGATTTCAGCATGTTTTATTAAAGATTAGATTATGGAGGTCAAATTGTATGTTTATCTCTGTATGCAGACCAGAGCAGAGTATGACAAGGAGTGCAAGATTTGTACACGGCCATTCACTGTTTTTCGATGGAGACCTGGTCGAGATGCAAGATATAAGAAAAGTGAGATCTGTCAGACATGTAGTAAATTGAAAAATGTCTGTCAAGTGTGCCTTCTGGATCTTGAATATGGACTACCAGTTCAAGTTCGGGACACAGCTCTCAGTATTGATTCTAATGATGCCATTCCAAAGAGTGATGTTAATAGGGAGTATTTTGCCGAAGAGCACGATCGTAGGGTATGTTTTCCTTACATTAAGTCTTATTTATAGTTGATTATAGTTGAACCTAATAATTGATTAGAAAATAGTGGTGTTTTGACTCCATAATTAATTCAAGAATTAAGATGCTAGATGTTTGCTCCTTGTTTTTGATGACAAATGACCATCTTCTGATAGCATAGGTTAATCCCTGAACTTGTTCATAATCTGGGTGTGCTCTCTTGCATGATGCAGAAACCTAGTGTGTATGTTCAACTCTGACATTCTTTAATACTCTGTTTTGGTTTATTTCAATTCCAGTTTTGCATAGTTTCCACCTGAAATTATCTACCCTATCTGATCCCTGCCAGGATTTTTCTTAAAAGAAAAAGAATCATTGGAGTAATGAGTTTAAGGTCAATCTGTATGTAGTTGTGAGTGAATTGTTATTCTTGTTACATGCATGGGTTTTGTAGTATTGTGGAGTTTTTTTTGTTTATAATGTAGAATTCCTCAACCACATAACTCTGATTTTCACACTCATTTGACAAAAGCTACGGAAATTTCAAAATTTTCGTTATCATTTTAAAAAAAAAAAACTGTACTATTTTGACTTCTCTTTGGTCATTACTTGATTGAGATCTTTTACTAAGAATAAAACGATGATGCAGGCTAGAGCTGGTATAGATTATGAATCCTCATTTGGGAAAGTACGCGCAAATGATACTATCATGAAGCTTCAAAGGACAACACCGTATTACAAGAGAAACCGGGCACATATTTGCAGTTTCTACATAAGGGGTGAATGTACCAGAGGAGCTGAGTGCCCTTATCGACATGAGATGCCAGTAACTGGGGAATTGTCTCAACAAAATATTAAAGATCGTTATTATGGGTATGTATGGTTAAAAATGTCTTCTTTGTTTGCTTTTGACTTTTTTACTTGGAATTTTGGCTTTCTTTGTTTTCCTCTATATGTGGCATATATTTTACTGTTTGTGCCTTTAGTAAAATGAAACGGAAAATCTTGTCTTCATGGTTCGTAGCCTGTAATTTTTCACACTTTTAAGAACATTTATACACTTTGCTAGTTATCAATATGTAGTTAGAGATCTTTTCGACATGGACGAAGGAGATTCCTTTATCTTTTGTATGTTACCTGTATTTCTCCATTGTAGCAAATATTACCTAGCAGACAAGTCAGTAGACATAAAAATTATTTATGATTTCTATATTTTTGTCCATCATGGGTATAATATGATCATTCTTTTTGACTTTCATGGTAACCTATTGTTCAACTTATTCATAGTTTTCTCTGCATGATTTCCTTGTGACTACAGGCACTGATGTTATTTTATGGTTATGTATTTGGTGACATTTTAAATATTGCTTCATGCTTTTGACTCCGTTAATTTTCCATTTTTCTTTTAAATGTTCAGAGTGAATGATCCAGTGGCTTTGAAGCTACTTGGCAAGGCAGGAGAGATGACCACTCTGGAGGCTCCTGAGGATGAGAGCATTAAGACACTTTATGTTGGAGGACTTGATGCTAGGGTCACTGAGCAGGATTTGCGGGATCACTTCTATGCCCATGGAGAAATTGAATCCATCAAAATGGTTCTCCAACGGGCTTGTGCTTTTGTAACATATACAAGTAGAGAAGGTGCAGAAAAAGCAGCAGAAGAACTCTCCAACAAATTGGTTATTAAGGGCCTAAGGCTAAAGCTGATGTGGGGCAGGCCTCAGACATCAAAACCTGAGTCTGATGGTTCTGATCAAGCAAGGCAGCAGACATCTATTGCTCACAGTGGATTGTTGCCCCGAGCAGTTATATCACAGCAGCAGAACCAGGACCAAACCCAAGGAATGCTTTACTATAACAATCCACCACCTCAGCAGGAAAGAAGTTACTACCCATCAATGGATCCTCAAAGAATGGGTGCTCGTATTCCATCCCAAGATGGTCCTCCTGGTGGGCCTTCTGGATCAGGGGAGAACAAGCCTGGTTTGGAAAGGCAGCAGCAGCAGATGCAACATTATCCCCATTCATTGATGCCTCCGCCACCTGGCCAATATCATCATCAGTATTATCCTCCATACAGTTATATGCCACCAGCTCCCCCTTATCATCAGTATCCACCTCCATACAATGCTGCAGGGCCACCATCACAGCCACCAGCTGCAAATCATCCTTATCAGCATTCTATGCAACCAGGGTCTTCACAGACAGGGTCTGGACAGGCCGTGTCTGCCCCAGCTGAAACTGGAACATCAACCTCAGGGTCGCAGCAGCAATAAAATTGCCCATATACTGATTTCTAGTTATGTTTAATTATTGTCCAAAGTTTTTCCTTAAACTGACCATGCTGACAGGGAAAGATATTCACAATCAAGCTGTCAATTTATTATCTCTGCTAGCATTATATAGCTTGCTTGGTGGCTTGAACATGTTATTCTATAATTTGATTGTGCCCCTTTAACACTTGGCTTCCTGGTTAGATCATAGTCATGCCCAGGTTTAGTATTACTCTGCATTGAATTCTAATGTTACAAATTAATGTTTTGGTTATATAGCATTCAGTAAAAATGGTCAATTGATTTTATATACCATAAAATAATTCGTGAAGAATGTAGATAGATTGTTTTAGAACTTTGTATTGTTGCTGAGGATTGTTGTTTACTTCCTTGTATTTTTTAAAAGCTTTAATTGGTTGTTGGTTGATTGCTGTATTAGTTACCTTTATAAAACGCAGGATCAAAACCCAATAATCAGTTTCTCTCTTCTTTTGGGGTACACGCAGTGTGGGCACACTTATGTTAATCTTAATCATGACGGAGTAAATGAATGATTGAGATAATATGGATTTCTTAACTGTGCATTTACAGCTCACATTTCACATCCATCTTTCTGCATATCCCTATTACAATAAATAGTCTATGCAAAATGGAATTAACTTTCGGCCTTGGCATACAAATTTTCATTTGTTAAATTCGTAAGTTGAAGAGGCAATATTTTGTTTTGTCAAGTCATAATAATTTTTCTTTAGCACTTGTAAGCACCATGTTCACATTGGACAATTAAGCTCAACCTTTCAAGGGGATGAATTCAGTTAAAATGAAACAAAACCATAACAATTCATAGTCCATGCCCTTGAAGTGAAGATTTGTACATTATGCGTACAATGCACATTCGGCGTAGTTTATGTAAATCCCATGGCAAGAGACAAATAATACCTTGAATCTCACTTCCGGAGTCGTCGTTACATAAGCAGTAACACTTAATGCCAACATAAGAGCTTAGTATAGGCAAAAGGAACAAAATATTTAGCTAGAGCTCTCCGAATCCAAGAAATTCCAACCTACTAATCATATATATAAGAAAATTAAAATCAACCAATGGGATTAGCAGCTAGTAAAATGGCTGAAAACCATGTAATTGTTGCATTGGGTTTGTTGGTGTGTGCTTGGTCATGGGTGCAAGGCACAGATGGGGAGTACTTAATTGGGGTTGGGAGCTATGACATGACTGGTCCTGCTGCTGATGTGAACATGATGGGTTATGCCAACTTAAAGCAAAACACAGCTGGTATTCATTTCCGGCTAAGAGCTAGAACTTTCATTGTGGCTGAGAGCCTTGAAGGCCCTAGGTTTGTTTTTGTCAATCTTGATGCTGGCATGGCATCTCAGCTTCTAACTATCAAGGTTCTCCACAGACTTAATTCAAGGTACCAACTAGTTTGGACTCACTTTCTACACCAACTTCGCTACATTCTTAATTATCTCACCGTTCATTCCATTATTAGGTCTACCAAGTGAAATACATACTTTTTTTTAATAGTTAACAAGTGAATACTTAATAAATAGAGTTCATAGTAAATTAAAAGTATAACATAATTAATAATAAATAAATTTCAAAATAAGTAATTATTTTTTTATAATTAAGAAAAAAACATAATTTTATTATATAGAGAGAGAAATATAGATATAGATATCATAATATAGAAATATAGATAGAGACAAAAAAAAGTGAGTCAAAAGGACTTTAAACCTTACGCAAGTCACGTCCCAAAATTACTTAACTTGTTTTCATCTTTAAAAAAACTAAAAACTATCTTAAAATGGTTTTGAAGAAATTGATGTGTCTTCATTATTCAAAATTAATGGTAACGAGCATAAGGTAACATTTTTTGAAGTACTTCAACCAGTATTGTATCACAATCTATCAATTGAACACAAACATAAATCAATACTATGTAAAAATAAATAATGAAAACTGAAGTATAAGTTCCAGCTACATCATTTTAAACCCCTAAAAGCTAAAGGGCATGAAACAAAAACATTATTTTGATTTTTTAAGAAAAAGAAAATAACATGAGCTTTTTGTTTCATGGTTAACATTTTTGAAGGTTTGGAAATTTGTACACTGAAGAAAATGTAGCAATTAGTGGGACTCATACACATGCTGGCCCTGGCGGTTACCTGCAATATTTGGTTTATTCTGTGACTTCTCTGGGTTTTGTGAAACAATCCTTTGATGTCATTGCAGAAGCCATAGAACAAAGCATTGTTCAAGCTCACAACAATCTCAAGCCTGGTTCCATTTTTATGAATATAGGTAACACATGGATGTATATGAATTAGCGCTCAAAGTAATAAGGATCTTGAAATTCTTAGATCTTGGTTTGGTTGGTTCAAGCAGGAGATGTGAAGGATGCAGGCATAAACAGGAGTCCAAGTGCATATTTGCAAAATCCTGCAGAGGAGAGGGCAAGATATCCCTCAAATGTTGACACAGAAATGACCCTTTTGAGGTTTGTGGATGGAGCAAGTGGTGAAAATGTAGGAGCATTCAGCTGGTTTGCAACACATGGAACCTCCATGAGCAATGAAAACAAGCTTATTAGTGGAGATAACAAGGGTGTTGCTGCTAGACTTTTTGAAGATTGGTTTGCTTCTCAAAACACATCTTCAAACACCAACTCCACAATACCAGGTATCTTCAAATTTTTTACTAATTTTCTTAACCTCTCTTCAGCTCAATTCCCCTTTAAATTTATGGATTAAGATTTGGATTCTCTCCTGTTTAAGGTTAATGGGAGAGTTATCTTTAATAAATAAAACTAAGTAAACAATAAAAGAATAATTAAAACATGAATAACTAATTTAATAATAAATTGGTTAGTTTTTATTTTAATTTTGTGTATTAAGTAAAAAAAAAAGCACCATAATTAAGAGTGACTAACTTTATAGATAAGATAAATTTTATTTTATACTATAATGAATTAAATAAAAGAAATAATTCAGTAATCTATTTTAATTCCTAAAAAATTTAATTAAATATGATCTATTTAATAAAAATTCATTCTAATTTATGCATTATATTTATGCATTATGAACTTTATTATGGATGGATATCATCCATAAAATAATAAAAGAATTAAATTTTATAACAAAAATTTTAAATATATATTTTTGAAAATTTTAATTGGATTAATTATGATATGTTAAATGTTGATATAAGCATCAATGAACTTTTGAGAAATAATAGATGAATAATTTATCATCCATAAAATTAAATAGATGCATTTGATATGCTCTACTTTTTTACATATATTTTTATGATAAATGGATTGAATGAATTTTCTTATGAAATACCTAGATAAATGATAATTAATTTTAGCCCTACCTTCAACAAGTAATTTTAAAATAATGGAAACAAAGAATGTAAGTATATAAGCTTTCAATAAAAAATAAAAAATAAATATTTTTTTTTTACTGTTTAGACTTCAACATTTTTTTTATATTCTTGAAATACTCTTTCCCTCAATTTTTTAGAGACCTACCAAAAACTATTTTCCATAATATATTTATGTTTTCATGATATGTTAAAATATTATAAGCTTAATTTTAATTTGCTTCCTATATTTTACAAAATCTGTATTTTCGTTCTCCATTTTTTTTTACTGTAATTCAATTCTAAAAGGATAGCATATCAAAAGGTTCAATGTATTTTAAAACTAAACACTAAACAAATTACGAATAATTAAAAACTAAAAGATTAAATTTTCCTAAAAAGAAATTTAAGAATCCAAATAATTAAAAATTAAGAGACTATAGCTGTGAAAAAAATTGATACCCAACTTTTGGATTTTGTAAAATATAGAACTAAAACTAAAGATAATTGAAAATTAAGAGTAACATTATAGAAAAAAAAATTAAGACCAAAATTATGGATTTTGTAAAATATAAGGATTAAAATTACAATTAAGTCAATTAGTTTTCTTAAAATAGTATTTTTAAATATATAAAGAATAAGAGAGTTATGAACAACACGTTCCTATCTTAAAACTTCATAGCATTGGTTCAACAACTGTTAGTATTGCGATGATTCATTTCCAAGAATTCTTGTTTTAGATTTATATATATTATTGGACGATATATATATATATATATATATATATTATATTTTTAAAATTTATTGATTTTTTATCATCTTTAGTCCTATCTTTTTAAAAATCAATGTTATCTTTTTCTTATAACATTGTTAAATTATTTAACCATCATAAACTGATTTGATCATATTTATTAATATGAAGTTGAGGTATATGATGGTGCATCAATGCTACATTAATAAATATGATCACCTCAATACCATGTTCAATTCTTGACAATTTAACATACTAACTCACTTTAAAAAAATGTCAAATTAACACTAAAAATAAAAGTGAGATAAAAAGAAAAGTATTCAGTCATTATAATAATGGATGAAGCAGATATTGAGGAACTAGTGAAGAAAGCAGAATCAATTAAGGCCACTGGAGGAGAGGACTGCAACAAAGAAGCAAGCCAAGCATCAAAGGTGAGGAAGAATGATGGATCCTTATTTGTTGGAGCATTTTGCCAATCAAATGTTGGAGATGTGTCACCAAATGTTCTGGGAGCATTTTGCATTGACAGTGGAAAGCCTTGTGACTTCAAGCATTCTTCATGCAATGGCAATGATAAACTTTGTATAGGCAGGGGACCCGGGTAATGACTCTCTAATCAAACATCAGATCTATAAAAGCTTGTTTTCATGAAAACACAGACTTTTAATCCAATCATATTCAATAAATATGAGTGACTCTCTTGATCCCATCTCATAAGTGATCTCACTTTCTGAACCGGTTTTGGGATAATTTAAGTCCATAATTACTTTTTAAAGTCAGGTTAACAAAATTGTTAGATTTAAATTCAGTTATTTATTAATATATATATATATATATTGAGCCTTGATTGTAGATAGTTAGACCTAAATTGAGTTACTTGTTAACGGGTCACGTTGGGTCTCAATGTTTTATATAGATTTACAGAAACAGTTCTTATGGGTAGTATTATAGCTGCATAGTATCAAATAATTTTCAAAATTTACTATATCTGGATGTTTGTGTTGTATTGTATGTATCCCTTGAGTATGTGCTTTCTTATTGTTCCTATGCTTGTTCAAAATGATGTGATTATAATTTTGAATGGAGCAGGTACCCAGATGAAATATTAAGTACAAAGATCATAGGAGAAAGGCAATTCAAAAGTGCTGTGGAACTGTTTGAGACAGCTTCAGAGGAACTGGCAGGGAAGATTGAGTACCTCCATGTGTACCTGAACTTCACTGACATTGAAGTTGAATTGGACAGCAACAAAGTGGTGAAAACTTGCCCTGCAGCACTTGGTCCTGGTTTTGCAGCAGGCACTACAGATGGACCAGGTGCTTTTGGTTTTCAACAAGGTGACACAAAGGTAAGTGCCATATATATATATATATATATATATATATATATATATATTGCTTTGCAATGCAAATGTTTTTCGAGGAGTGATGGATTTGTATGTAAAACATTTGAAACCAATACCAAAATAAAACATTTTGTTTACTCATAGTAAAAAAAGGTTATTTAAAATATACATAAATTGACATTGTTCATATTTCTAAAATATATGAAAATAAAACATTTTATTAAATTCTTGTGGTTGCTGTTATGTGTGTAAATTGCTTTAAGAAGGAACAAATGTTAACTCACTTTCCAAGTAGATTTAGTCAGCACTTAGAATCCTCCCCTTTTATGTTCAATTAATTAACTGAGATGGAATTTCAAGAACACTTTCTTGAGAGTGTTTGCATTGTATTCTTGATTATTTTTGTGCCTATTCGCTATTACATATGATCCATTTGTTCAGATTAATCCGTTTTGGAAGATAGTGAGGGATTTCCTGAAAGAACCAAGTCAATATCAGGTGGACTGCCAAAATCCAAAGCCAGTTTTGTTGAGCACTGGGGAAATGTTTTATCCTTATGCTTGGGCAGTAAGACTATAATTATGTACTTGTTATCTATTTTTGTGAATAAAAAGGTAACAATCTACACAGTAAAGTACTGATATAAAAGGTTTTGGATGTTGGTACAGCCAGCAATTCTTCCAATTCAAATCCTAAGATTGGGAAATTTGATCATTCTTTCTGTACCAGGAGGTTTGTAATCTTTCCATTGTCCAGTCTTCAATTGAATAGGAAACTAAACTTGGGTTTTAATTGGATAGAACTAATACGTAGAAACTCTTCCAAAAGTTTAATTGAACTTATGTAAAGCTAGTTTCATTTTTTCTAGTCATTTTCTTTTTCCTCATAAGTGTTTTTGGAGAAATTAATCCAAACAAGGCCTTGCTTTTTTATATGAATAAAGGCTTCAAGATGATCTGCATAATTGTTAAGTACAGAATAAAATACAAACACATGCTCTAACTATTGAGTACTACAGAGTTTACAACAATGGCTGGCAGAAGACTAAGGGAGGCAGTGAAGGAGACATTAATATCTAGCAGCAATGGAGAATTCAATGACGAAATACATGTGGTTATAGCAGGACTTACAAATACTTACTCACAATATATTGCTACTTTTGAAGAATATCAGCAGCAACGGTATGAGGTAATTATGAATAGAAGTGGAAAACCAATTCATCAAGTTACTACAAACTTATTAGATATTTATATTAGAAAAAAACAATTGATGTTAAAGGAATATCCATCTTAAATTTCAAGAGTGGCAACAAAATCCACCTTGGGTAAAATGGGAAGGTTAAATAGCATATAAAAAAGAAAGACACACAAACTCTTAGCCTTAAAGTTTTAGATAAGAAGTGGAGTCGTATTCACTTATATAGTTGGTTTACCCTCATTGGTGAAAATATCTCAATGTTAACCCCCCTCCTTGGATACCTAACAGTGATTTAAGAGTCTGGTTCATCTGGCTCACTAGCTTGTATCGAAAGTCTTCATACTTGAGTGGGAGATTGTTGGAATCCCATATTGGGGAAAGGTTAAATAACATATAAGAGAGAAAAACACACAAATTCTTAACCTTAAGATTTTGGGTAAGAAATGGAGTAATATTCACTTATATAGTTGGTTACCTTATTGGTAAAAATCTCTCAATGTTAACCCCCTCCTTGCATACCTAAGAATTTAATTTGTTTGTTTCAGTTTATTTTGAAGAAATAATTGAAAGAGATTTTGGAAAAAATAGCAATTATTCTCAAAATTAATCATTGTCAAACATGAAGTTGTTCGTTATTACCCTGACATTATACCATTATCAGCATAAGCAAGCAGCACATGCTACCATAGCTTTTAGGCTTTATCTTGGGGACAAACTATATCTAAATTATTGCTAATAAGTAATAATATAATTTTCAGGCTGCTTCAACACTGTATGGTCCTCACACATTATCAGCATACATCCAAGAATTTAAGAAACTAGCACAAGCAATGGCTAAAGGAGAGAACATCACTGTAAAAGGTCCTTATCCACCAGATCTCTCATCTGCACAAATAAGTCTCTTACTTGGTCCCTTTGGAGACTCACCTCCTGAAGGAATCAAATTTGGTGACATAAAAGAAGACATAGCCTTTCCAGAAAGAGACTATTTTAGTAAGGGAGATACACCAAGTGCTACATTCTGGAGTGCTAATCCAAGATATGATCTTCTGACAGAAGGCACTTTTGCTGTAGTGGAGAGGCTGCAAGGGAAAACATGGGTTGCTGCATATGATGATGATGATTTAAGCTTGTTTTTCAAGTGGAAATTAGATAATAGTTCCTTGCATGGGTTAGCTACCATAGAATGGGAAATACCAGATGATGCTATTTCTGGAGTATACAGACTAAGACACTTTGGAGCAACAAGGATCACCATTATCTCCCCTATTAATTACTTCACTGGTGCTTCAAGTGCATTTGCAGTGCAGTAGGATAGCAACTTTGTTTTATTGAATATCCTTTATATAATACAAAAGAGCTAGGAATACATGTTCCATGTTGCAAATCGTTATTCAAGAGCTAAGAATACTTAACAAAGTACTCATTTATCCATCCAAATCACACATCGAAGACACTCTCCTTTACTCAATAAATCAAAGGCTTTGTTGATGTCCTTAAACTCCACCTCATGAGTGACAAATTCATCCAACTGCAATTCCTATCAATATATGGGGCAAAAAGTTAATAGACTAGAAATGTCCCAAAAGGTTTGTTATTTCATTATTTTGTCTTTACCTTGTCCACATAACGTTTAAGGAGAATAGGTACATGAGACTTGGGTTTGAGACCTCCAAACAAGGATCCCATCAGGCTCTTCCCGTCGTGAAGGACCTCATAGGAACTGAGATTTATCATGGCTCCTGGCTTGTCCACTCCTACAACAATTGTTTTTCCCCAACCCTGAAGGCAAAATCATCAGCTTGCAACTTATGCTTTCATGAAATATTGATTTGTGGAACTCATGTTATTGGCAATTTCAATCAAGCCTGTTTCTTTTTACCAAAGAGTACTTTTTCATTAAGTATATGGAATTTCAGTTTAGTTGGCATAAAATCAATATATGATTGTGAAGTGGTGATTGGTCAAAATATAGATTTAGTCACAATATCATTGTCTACCAAAGTATGACTGTTGGGAACTTTTGTAAGAGTCACATGTACCTTTCTACAAGCAGCATATGCTTCCTGCACCACTGATGCCATACCAACACATTCAAAGCAATAATCTGCTCCCCCACCAGTTATATCTATGATAACCTGCTTAGCAGCCACGTTTGATTACAGTGGCAGTCAAATAGTGAGGACATTGAACTCATGAATATATATAAATATAAGTACCAACATTCAGAAATTTTTTTTGATCTTTTCATCTCATACGAAGAGAAGGGAATTTCAACAAAAAAATTAAGATTGATGTCTTCAAGAGGGTAGACCTGGCTCACAGGTTTGTCCCCACATTCTCTAGCATTGACAAAGTCTGTGACGCCAAACCTTTTTCCTGATTAAAATAGAGAACAAACCCATCAAATTCAGAATTCAAGCATAAATAATGTCTAAGGGGAAATCATGACAACTATTAGAAAATAGATATTCATCTAAGTGAACCTTATAATATAAATTTTTTATTCTATTTATATATTATAATTTATAATCGATATAAATATTAAGAAAAATATATAATAGAAACTTGGATTAGATGAATTATTCTATATTTACAAATCCAAGATTTTCTTATATTAAATTTTAACTTTAACACTAATTAATATTAAATAAAGTTATTTAATAAATATATAAATTGAACTCCAAAAAAACTTAAGAGTATATATTATCTATCTCAATTATTAAAATATAATTTATATATTTATTGAATAATTTTACTTAATTTTAAAATAAAATTTAACATAATAAATTATGAATTCTTAGATTACGGTTGATATTACTAAATAATACAAGAAAGTAGAAAAATACATAACAAAAGGAAATATCACAGATTTTCAGTCTCAATAGTCAATACAAGATCTTTAACATAGCTTAATAATAGGAGTATGATTAATGTAGAAAGTAGATATGATTCCTAACTCACCCTATAAAATCAGCGTAAAAGGGAAAGTTTACACCCCATTTATATTAGATCTCATTTTTAATCAATGTAAAATCTTTAACACACTCTCTCACATTGAAAAGTAGATATTAATCAATATAGTCTATAAATTCTCTTGAAAAATAGATACCAATCAGATATAATTTACAAACCATCTAAAGAAATAGACACTAATTAGTATAATTAGATCCTATAAATTTTATTAACTTTGAATTCTAATATAATGTAAAAATTGATTATAATACCTATAAGTGTGATCTTGTAATTAATGTAAGATGTCTAACCATTAAAAAAAATATAATGGTGATATGATGTTATTAAACAACCAGTGCATTACCAACTTCAAATTTTTCTGTGTTGATATCCACACCTATAATCCTAGTTGCTCCACAAAGTCTTGCTCCCTCTGCAACCTATGAAGCCAATGAATTGCAATAAGCATTTTAGCACAGATAAGCAAACTCACGAAGACAGGAAAACAATTTTGAAAGAATCCATACTGCTAATCCAATAGATCCCAGCCCAAAAATAGCTACTGTAGACCCTGCTTCCACACCTGCACTTCTCCAAGCAGCACCTACCCCTAAAAGTGGAACCAGGATTTTATAACATTCAATAAAACCAATGTTGTTATCTTGTAATGTAACATAACTTCACATTCATTCACAACCAAGTAATTTGACCATAATTAGAAAACAAAACACTTGATGGTATGGATATGAAAATTTGAACCAATGATAAAGAATGTGTTTAAAATAGTCTTCTGTTAGCTTTCTTCCAGAATAATGTTTGTTCTTGTCTACACTATTTATTCAGTGTTTGAATTGTAGAAAGAAATTTGCCTGTTGAAACACCACATCCAAGAAGGCATGCTCTCTCAGGAGGAATTTCTGGATCAATCTTTATAACATTGGCAATGTCCACCACTGTGTACTCACTGAAACTCGAAATGAACAAGCAATGGTATATGATGTCTCCATTTTTGTCAGTGAATCTAGTGGTACCATCTCGAGGCATCCAAGGAGACACCTTGAAAGGGAAAATAGTGCAACGGTTGCTCTTGGTTGATTTGCAATCTATGCACTCCTCACATTCTGGTAGGATAACTGGAACAACCACATCACCTTTTGTAACTTCAGTCACATCCTTCCCTACACTTTCCACAACCCTGTAATCATATAAAATGATCAAAATCGGTTGAAACACATCATCAACTGCCTTATTAGTCTTCAATGTTTGAATATGCAGAAGAAATTAGAGGACGCTAGGCAGCAAATTATTTACAGCCAACATAAAACAAATGGAGAAACAAATATAGTCACAGAATTTACATCATAAATCAGTATTCAACTAATCTTGTTGAATCATTGACATGCTTGCATAATAGACATCAAAATCAGTCATGTAATTCTTTACTTGAGAATTACATATCTACAATTAACTTCTTGAGGACTAGGCTATTTAAAGCTATTCTACCACAAAATCTAGAAATGTCTCTTCAAAATTATACTACATTAAATTAAGAAATTTATATCCATGTATAATAATTTGATTTTTACCTAATAATAATTATATCCATTTTATGTATAATAATTTTTACCTACCTAATAATAATCTGATAACGGATAGTTCAATAACTCTAACAAATTTATTAGGATAAACTTTAATATCATAAAAGAAACAATGAACTTTAATGTAATTTATTCTCGTAAAACAGACTCAATAAGATGAAATATACATCCATTTTATACATATTAATTTTAATTTTAATTTGATCTTATTTATTTTATATATATTAATTTTAATTTCTATTTTATATATTAATTTTAATTTCATCTTATTTCTAATATATACCAAATATTTAAAAGGAGCCAAACAAAAATAGGCAACAAAATTTGGGAGAGAAACCACTTTTATTAGTCGTTCTTTACTATCTGCTACAACCATATCAGGCTGCAATTGGCCCAGAGAAACTACGTTTCAAAATCTTTCACCGTGCTCAGTTAGCTATTTTAGTAATAGAGGTTTTATTAAAAAAAATGATTTACCAGAATTAATCTATTGGTGAACATCTACGTAATGAATGTAAAGCTAAATGGTAAAAAAAAATAAAAAAAATGTAAAGCTCAAGTAGTTTATTTAATGCAGAAATATCATATTTGGAATTTTGCATTTCGTGGGAATAAGATAAATTTTCAGCAAATAAAACCATTATAAAAATGATAAAATTGTAGAAACTAACCCAGTTGCCTCGTGACCCAGAATCCTTGGGAAAATGGCAGGAGGGTCCTTCAAAACATGGAAAAAGACATCTTAAAAAGCCATTACCACTATAAAATCAATTATTTACCAATATTAGTTTACCCTTAACTTAACCTTTGATTAGTCTCTAAACTAACTACTATATATTATACTTTTATAATCAAATTATCAGAGATAAAATTATTGAAAGATAGACTTAGGACTTGAACGAACTTCTCCACAGATACTTATAGAAAAGAAAAATAAGAAAATAAAAAAGAAATAATTATGTGTTTGGTATTTGGAGGAAGAATTTTTAAAAGATAATTAATTTTTATAGAAAAATTAAAATGATTTATCACCAAATATGTTACTTAAAATTATTTTTAAGAACATTAAAACTCTAAATTTCTATCTAAATAGAGTATATGAAAAATTAACAATTTGATTGAAAATCAGTTGAAATTGTATGTATTTGACATGTTAGTGTTTTATTTTTTTAAAAAATAGTTATAATTATAACAGTTAACAACCTGAAGGTTCCGAAGAGTGATGTCGCTCTGGCAGAGAGAGGAACATATAATCCGAATCCGCACCTCACGAGGCATCGGTGGCGCCACAATTATCTCTTCAATCACCAATGCCTCACCAGCTTTTCTAGCCACGGCCGCTACAATTTCGCAATAAAAAATACACAGTGTTACTCAAATTTTAACGAGTGTGACTTTTAAATATAAATCATATGCGAAAAAATTTTATATTAATTAAAAATAAATTTAAATTATATATAAATAAAATATAAATTTTATTTTTTTAACTAGTTTAAAAAATAAGTTAAATTTATAATTATTTTTTTATATAATATCAGAGTTTATTAATATATTGAATTTTCTAAATAATTGTTACATTTAATATTTTTAAAAATATATAAAAAAATATCATAATCTATTAATAAATGATTCAATTTAAATCTAAAAACTTGTTAATTAAGATATAATATGTTAATAAGTAACTGAATCTAAACCTAACAATTTTGTTAACTTAACACTTATATATTATAATTCTCAGTATTTTTAGTTAGTATAGAATTTCCCAACAATAATTATTATATAAAATTTTGATTATTAACAAAATTATTAAAAGAATTAAGTTGTCTATTAATAAAATATATTCAAGTTAAAATTTTTTTAACTTAAAAGAAAAATATTAGAGAAATATAATATCAATTTATAAAATATTTATATTTATATTATATTATATATATATATTTAAACGTAGTAAAGTATATGAAATCTCTAAGAAATGAATGGAAGAAGGATAGATGAGATGAAGACCTTTGCATCGTATTGGTTGTCCTTCAGTTGTTGAAGGAGATGCTGAAGCCTGGTTGGTGCTATCATCCATAGTGAACGGTGGTAGTGCTGCTTTTTGATGACGTATTTGAAGGCTCTTGCATGTTATAAATAACTACATACTCTCCCATCTGTTTGGTAGATTTTTAATTAAGTGTCTGACAGAGTCAAATAAATCGGTGCAGCTACTCACTGACATCAATGTTGACATCAATGTTGACATGGACGTTCAGAAATAACATATATTTCTTATAATCAGCAAAAATTAAATAAATATGAAATTAATAATGGAATTCACTTAATTATATCTATTTTTTTATTGTTGCAAATTTTTTATAGATTGAACAAAATCATAAAATAGATTATTACAAAATACTTAACTCACAGTTCAAATAAATTTAAAAAAATTATTACAAAATACTTAACTCACAATTCAAATAAATTTAAAAAGTAAAATATTTTCTTTCCTTTTTTTTCTTTGTCGTAGTTGAAATATGTACTGATATATGGTTCATCCCTTAAAGTCAACACAACGAGGTCGAAGAGATCATGGTCCAGTAGAATTCACCCCTATAGCTAACACAAGGAAGCCGAGGAGATCACGGCCCGGTAGAGCTCACAAGAGTAGACCGGGGATTCCTCGATAGGGCCACTTAGCATAAACAGAAGAATTAGCGATCTAAGCAAGATTATCCTCGCCTAAGTACCATGATTAAGTGAAGGCTCAATAGAGAATCGGCCCAATAAGAAGACCCACCCAAACCACTATAAATAGAGGTAGTAAATGCGAGGTAAGTTTTGGTTTTTTAGCTACAGTACATTAATTTTGCTCTGATATCTTTACTGACTTGAGCATCGGAGCGCCTTCGCAGGTACCCCCACCTATCTGACCGAGGAGACCACGGTGCAAGGAAAGGACAATATCAGCCCAGTGTGAGGAGACCAATGACTAGTAGTTCCAGTAAAACTGTACCTTGGGAGTCACCGGTTCCAGTAAGAACAAAATATATTAGATAGTTATAACATCCTATTATTTATATATGTATGTAAAATTTCTAATTCTTATATTTTGTTTTTTTTCTTTTATATATTTATTTGATATTTTTTTTTCCAACAAAAGAATATAGATTTAAATTAATTTTATTTTAGGTGATCAAGTCTAATAATTGAAGATTAATTTCAATTTTCAATTTGCAAATAATTATCAATATATGTTTGTTGGATTCTTATTTTCTAGAATTTTCTCAATGTTATAACACCTTATCCTCAAATATATGGCACTCTGATTATCATTATGAAAAACAATAAATGAATCCCAACTCTGTTACCAAACCTTGAAACTATATCAATTTTTTACCAGCTTTTGTTACTACTGCATACTTTTAAATCAATAATCTTTTCTATCTATCACATCCAATTAAAAACTTTAGTACTAACAATGAAAATGTAATCGATGGTAATTTTTTTATTATCAACTTCACCTCCAAAATTTGTATACACGTATTTTAATTCTTCTTTATTAAAATAAAAAACCCTTATATTTGATGTACTTTGTAAATATCTTAAAATTCATTTAACTACTTCTAGATCAGTTTTACTTGAATTTAACATAAACTTGTTATCAAGTTCCACTACTTAGCCAATGTCTAACTTCGTAAAAATCATCACGTACATCAAACTTTCAATACCTGAAATATATGAAATTTTAGTATTAATTTTTTTTCTTCTTTTATCTAAGATGATTAGTCTTTGGATAGATGAAAATATTAACTAAAAGTGTGCTAATAAGCTTTGTTAAATATTTGTAAAACACGGTTGATGTACTTTATTTGAAATAATTACAAAATTTTGTTTTGTTTATCTCCTCATTTGTATTGTAAGGATTTTTTTTATTTGACATGTTAAATTCTTTTGACAACTACAACTTCAAAAACTTTCTACTAACGTATCATCAACATAAAATAACAAAATAATATAATTAGATTTATATCTTTCGAAGAAATAATAGTGTTCAACATTACACTTCTAAAAATCTACCTTATACATGAACCTTTCAAACTTTCTATATCATTGTTTTGGAATTTATTTCAAACAATACAATTTTTTCTTTAATACTTAAGACTGACCAAATAGTATTGAGGTTTATAATTAAAATAAAGACTTATGTATAGTCAATTCTTTCCTTTTTACTAAAATCCCTTGAAAATTAGTTAGACTTTGTACTCTCTTGGAGTCATCATGATCATCTTTTACTTGATATACCCATTAGTAGTAAAGTGTTTTTTTTTTTTTCACTAGGTAACTCTACTAGTTTTCATGTTTAATTGGATACTAGAGATTTTATTTCATCTTTCATGGCAAGTTCCAACTTACTAGTATATGAAGTTTAATATGTTTTCTCATAGTTTTTAGACTCCCTTTCAAAAATTTACAATATATAATTTAGGTATTTTCTATTAGGCATATGAAGATGAGAAGACTTTTTCAAAATAGAAATTGGAGTAGAAGACTTTGAAAGAACATGTTGGCTCTAGAAGCGGGGATTGAATAGAGTCACCACACCTTTTTTTTTTTTTTGGGTGGATACTAAATAGGTATTGTAAAGTATAAATAACAATGTAAGATAGAAAGTAAGGTTATGAAAACTCGAGTTATACTGGTTCACCCTAAACTCGAGTTATACTGCTTCACCCTAAACTTTTGAACTATGTCCAGTTCTTTCTTAAAGGGTTTCACTATTAAAAAAGAGTACACAATGTCACTCCTGGTTACAACGAGTATACAATGTCGTTCTTGGTTATGACAAGTATACTAAGTCCCTCTTAGATATAACAAGTACACTAAGCCACTCTTGGCTATGACAAGTACACTAAGTCACTCTTGACTATCCCGTTCTAATATCCCTCTAAGACTAAGAACTACAAGTATTCTTAACTACGACTCCTAGTTATAAAGAAAATAGTGTTTAAGAAAATATTATAAGAAAACTCTCACAAAGAGGGTATACAATAAAATGCTCTTGACTAAGATTCTAACTTCACTATGGAAGAATATAATTTTCTCTCTCTCTAAACTTTTCTGAAGCTTGTGTATGATTGTAATTGTACAAAAAATTTCAGCTTTAATATTTTTCAGATATTTTGATAATAATCTTCTAATATCTAGACTAGATAGGTCAGATTATTAAAATTTTTCTCTTAATAATTCTTATGTGGAAACACTTAATCTGGTGATACCTATTAAAAGGAAATACAGTACAAATATGAAATATATATTTTATATAATAGATGAAATATTTTCTTTTATTTATAAGATGATATATTTAATTATTTTAAATAAGAGAGATTTAATTTTGATTTAATCTGCATATAATCCATTATATAATTTTATATCATATTATAAGATAATATATTAGTTATATTAGATTATCTGTTGGAAGAGAGATTTAATTATAACTTTATACCATATTTCAAAATATATTTAATTTTGTAACTTCTAATTTAAATCTCATAAAAATATTTAAGAATAATATTTATAAAAAGATATGTGAATAAATTTAATACTTGATTTCCTTATTAAGTCAATTAGTTATTATATGATTTATTATTCATATATAAGCGACATTTTATTTACCGTTATTACCAATTATAAGATAATTATTTTATAAACATTTTTCTATTAACATTTAATTTATTCAAAATTTATTTTTATTTATTATCATCAAAACACATTGTGAGTATTGTCCAATAGACCGTCCGGGTTGTAATAGGTTCTAGTATGTCAAGTTGTTGATCATTGTTATTTTCAATTAATTTCTCTAGTTGAGGAGTATCAATTATTCACCTTTACATATACTAGCCATTTTGTTCTAAGTTGCTAGTGAATGTCTTGTTCTTGTCCTTATACATCATTTTTTCATTGAATATCACATCTTTACTACAAATCATTGTTTTCATTATCCCATAAGCGGTAGCAAAACTTATCCTCATCATAACCAATGAAAGTTTTCTTCTTTGATTTAGGATCAAGTGTTGATCACTAATGTAAACATATGCAACACAACAAAAAACTATAAGATGTGAGAGGTTTACTTCTTTTCCACTCATATCTCTTTTAGTATTTTCTATTTCGATGGTACCGTTGGACCTTGGTAGATTAAGTAAGTTATTGTGTTGACTACTTCTACCCAACACTATTATGGTAAGCTTGACTGCAAACGCAAGCCTCTGGCTTTTTCAGTCAATGTTCAATTTATACACTCAGTTACACCATTGTGTTGAGCTGTACGCAACACAAAGTCTTCATTCTGATTTCGTGCTCATAGCAAAACTTCTTAAATCTATTCTCTTCATATTTACCATCATTATCAATTCTAGGATTTTTTTTATCGTCAATCCAATCTTATTTTCTACCATGGTTTTCCAAAGTCTCAAATACTTCTAAGTTTTATTTTAAAAAGTAAACTCATATATTCGTAGAGTGATCATTTATAAAGTACAAACTATTATTTCCCACTAATGGATGGGATAGTCATTAGACCTCAAACATCAGAATAAACAAGCTCAAGTCTCTCTATCTTTGGAATTCTTCCACTTGTATGAAAGTTAACTTGTTTATGCTTTCCAAGTATACACATGTCAATTTCTACTGATTGAAGACCTAGTTCCTTTAAGTATATGATCTTCATCCCTTTCTCACTCATATGCCTAACCTATGGTGCCATAAAATGGGATTTTGATTTGTTGCAAATAAAATCAAATGACATGCTTCTATAGTCTTGTAAAGAGTACCACTCTTTTACCATGTGCAATTGTCTTTACATTCTTTGAAATCTTCAAATGATCTCTATGAAAGACTATTGTATAACCATCATTGGCCAACTTACCTACTAATATTAAGTTATTGGTCAAGTTGGAAATATGTCTAATATTTTTCAATTTTGGCACAAACCTATTTAATTTAATATTCACTACATCTTTACTAACAATCTCACAAGATTGTCCATTACCAAGGTAAACTTTATTGATGATTTTAGGGATATAATTCTTGAAAATTTATTTTTGTGAAATGGAATGAAATGATACTCTAGAGTCTAACACCTAATATTCTTTCTTGTTCTCTAAAGAACTTATCCATGCATAATCTCCTCCTGAGATTAAAACAAGTTTTGCCTCTACCTTCATCTCTTGATTCTCTAGTGCATTTTTGCATTAAATTTTGTAGTGCTTAATTTTTCCATAATTTCAACACTCAATTGTCTTTAATTTAAGTTATAGAAACTACAAGAATTCTTAGACCTAGACTTCTTTCATTGGATTTACCACATCCATATCTTTTGCTTTTATTTTTTTTCCTTTTAACTCTATATGTAAAGTTGAAGAGGTTGATGATTCATTCAACTCTCTCTATCATATCACTTCACTAAGAACCAAATCATGAACATCATCAAATTTTAACTTATTATTTCTTAATGAACTACTCACAACTATGACAATAACATTCCAAATTTTTTGTAGAGAAGAAAAAAATATCAATGCTTTTACTTCTTCATTAAATTCTATTCGAACAAAAATCAACTTGGTAGTGATTATATTGAGTTCATTAAGATGTTATGCTACTGATGCACCTTCTACCATTAGCAAATTGAACAACTGCCTCATCAAATGAACTTTGTTTGAGACTAAAGACTTTTCATGCATTCTAGAAAGAGTTGTTATAAGATTTGTTGTGGTTATTTCTTTTAAAATATTGAATGTAACATTGCGAGATAATGTAAATAGTGTAAGAACTCAGCGTGAGTTAGTTCTAGAAAGACAATGAGTTAAGTGGTGAAGGGTAAAATTATTTAATAAAGTTTTAAAAAGGACTATATTTCTTATATTTAGTCATTTAGGTGTTTGAATTATGAGAATTCTTGATGTGTGCATAAAATTTATGTGTCATCATCTCCTTGTTGTGTATTGTCAAACTTTTATGAGGTTTGATCCCTATTGCTCGAAATATAGTTTGAAGATTGTCCTATAACATTGATCTCAAGTATCAACCTTTATAGTTTAGTTTGCCCAATAACACAACGTTGATCATGTGTATTAATCCTTAAAGCTCAGCTTGGTCAATCACACAATGTTGATCTCAGATATCAACCCTTATAACTCAACTTAGCCACAATGTTGATTTTGAGTATTAGCCCTTACAGCTCAACTTGTCAAATACCTTAATGGGTTAGTCAACCACTTACACTACCGATATTAATTACAAAAGTCAATATCAAATTGTTAATAACTTGGTCAATACCTTAATAGGTTGTTCATATTTTTTAGTATTATTATTTGAAATATAACTTCCCCTTATCTAGTATTTTGTTTATTTAATTTCTTCTCGGGTATCCTTCTTCCAACACCCAAGCTCAACTTAAACTCAACTTCACTCACTTAAATGATCCAACAGGGCTCCATTTTCTCTCCTGAACTCCTTAGTCTCATTCTTTACAACTCTTCTCCTTTTATAGAGAGTAAAATCCTCATTTTCTTATTTATTTTTATTACAATGATGATGATAAAAGGGAGGGATTTTGTATCCTTTTCCTCATCTTTATGTATAACAGATAGCTCTCTTATCTCTTACATTAATTGGTCCCTTATCTTTTTGTATAGCAGATAGCTCTCTTATCTCTTATATTAATTATCTCATGTACGTGGTTGATCTATTACTAGATAAGTGATCTTCTCCATATTTTATCCCTGGTTACCTCCGTCGATTATGTTGAGTACAAGTCGGCCAAGGGGTCTCCCTTGAGGTTGTTGAGTATAGGTCAACCGTGAAGTCTTTACTGAGGTTTCCAAGCAAAGTTGGCCAAAAGAGTCTATTAAGTTGTTGAGTAGAGGTTGGTCAAACAAGTATAGTGAGTTGTTGAGTAGAGGCCAAACAAGCTTACTAAGTTACCAAGTAGAGGTCAACCAAAGAGTCTATTGAGTTTCCCAAGCATAAGTTAACCAAGGAATCTATCAAGTTTGTTGAGCACAAGTTGGTCAAGGAGTCCATTGGGTGTGCTGACTATTTCTTTTTTAAAGAAAAATCACTAAATTCTGTTTGTGAGGGAATGAACATATGTGAAAAAAAAAAGAGAAAAGCAATTTTTTATAAGATTTTAAGAAGTAATTGAATTTATTTTATTGTATTTTTCACATTGTTATAATAATCATAATTTTCTAATATCTTAATAGATAAAATTATTGTTCTATACTTTAATTTTTCCCTAATATTTCTTCTTTGAAAATATTTTATGTAATTATACCTATTAAGTAAGAAATATAGTAAAAAAATACAAAAGCATGCATAATAATTTTTTTTTTATATATGATATAATATATTTATTATGTTGTATTAAAAAAAATTAATTTAGATTTAATCCACATATTATACAATTTTACACCATATTATAAAATTTATTTAATTTTATAACTTTTTTATTTATATCTATATATAATATTTAATATAATTTTATTAATAGTTATATAGATTTTTTTTTTAAATTACAACACATTGGTATTAGGATTTTTATAAGAAAAAATTATTATAAATCATATAAAAATATTTAAAAATAAAATTTATAAAAATATATGTAAATAAATTTAATATTTAATTTTTTTATTATCTTGATTATTTATATATATATATATATATTATTAATAATATTCTATTTCATACTATTATTTATTATAAATTATAAGATAATTATTTAAAAAATATTTTATATTTTTAATTTTTTTAAAAGTTATTTATTATTATTAAAATAGAATGTGCAAAGGTTGTTAAATAAATTGTTCATTGGATTTTAACATATAATTTAAAAATTAAAATGAATAAAGAAGATATATTATTAATTATGTCTTTGACGAGAAAGAAATTGAGGAAGATATTATTAAAAAAATAATTTAAAATTATTAAAAATGAAAAAAAAAATTAATACATGTTATTGTTCAATATATTTTACTAAGATTAAATAAATAAAGATAAAAGAAAAAATATAATAATTGTAATAAAACATATCTAATTAATAAAAAAATTAATTGCTCTTATTTTTTTTAGTTATTATGTAATTGACCACATAATTTATACACCTACACTCAACTAATCAAGAAATTTAACTCACAATTTTTATATAAATTTCATGACTTTTACAAATCAGGATTAAAATGGGGGTAGACCAACCTCAATTCTCATCCCTAATAAAATTAGTGATAAGTTTTAGGTTGGAAAAAATTAATACGTTACTGACATGGAGAAAAAATACATTTGATAAAATTTTATATTTAAAAATGTTAATATTAATGTAATTAACACAAATTCTATGCATTAAATTATTAGATAAGAATTATCTTATAATATAAAATTAATTAAATATTTAGAATACAGTCAAATTATATTAAAAATAATAGCCTATTAATTATATATTTATTAGTTGTTTGAACACAATTGTATAAACTAAATTAGAAAAAGCTTTTAATTCACTCCCTAGAAAATATATGATTCAACATTTAATTTTGGGTAAATGATTATTTTGATGTTTGAAAATGTAAATTTATGTCAATTTAATTCTTAAATGAATGAAAATTTTTATCCAATCCTTGAATATCAAAAGTGTGAAAATTATGTTGTTGTTAAATTTTTAGAGACCATTTTGTCATTAATGTATAATATTAAGAATTAATTCGATATTAATCAATAATTTTTTTTTTAATAAATACTTTGAAATTAAATTATAAAATTTAGGTTCTAATTTGTACTTTTCTTATCTAGAAATTAAATCAAATTTTACGTTTTTTCAAAGACTAAATTACTACCGTTTTACTCATTCAGAGAACAAATTTATTATTTATCTTTTAATTATTCCAATATAATACACAAGTAAGATAAAAAAAGTTGGTATTTGAAAAATTATATGAACTAATTCATAAATAATACATGATAATTAATTATTATCTCTTCAACCTATATATACTTACATAGGTACTAATTAAACATACTATATATGCATGCTCATGTAAATGGGAAAGAGAAGGAAAAAATATTTAATTTGGTCTATGATTTTTATGGTATTTTCACATTAGTTCCTAAATTGAAGAAAATTAAAAAAAAAAATCTTAATTTATATGTTACCCTCTTATAAAGAAAATTAATATATATATATATAATTTAATTTATGCTATTCTTATGGTAAGTCATTGAACCAATATTTTATTGTAAATCTTGTAATTAATTATTATATACATGGATTCAATTACTAATTCTTATACTAAGTCAATGCACAAATTAGGTATGTGAGTCCAAAATAAAGGTCTCTATGGAGACTTTCCATAAACTCAATCAAGTAACAGCTCAAAATTATTGGTATAAATAACAACATTGAGAATGAGAAGAACACACCGAATTAGCAGTTGCAGAATTTCTTTCTTGCTCTTTTCTTTCTCTTTTTTATCATTGCCATGACAAGAAAGAAGGTGGAACTTACATACATAAACAGTGATTCAAAGAGGAAGACAACATTAAGCAAAAGGAAAAATGGTTTGAATTTTTTTTCTCTTTAAGTCTCATAGACAATATATTATCAGCCTTATTACATGTATTTTGTTTTCTCTTCTGATAAAATTTCAATTCCTGCAACTTTATCATACTTTATCAGTTTCTGTTAACTCTCTTTATGGATCTTGCAATGCTTCTGAACAGGTTTAGTGAAGAAGATTGATGAAATAGGCATTCTTTGTGGGATTGAAGCATGTGCTATAATTTATACTCCTGATAATCCTCAGCCTGAGGTTTGGCCATCTGATAGGGGTGTGCAGAGTGTGCTTTCTAGGTTGAGGGGAGTGTCTGAACTGGAGAAAGGGAAGAAAAGGTTGTGTCAAGAGAGTTTTCTGAGGCAAAGGATCATCAAATCCCAAGCACAGTTGAGGAAACTGAGGAGTGAAATCAGGAAGAAAGAGGTGACCCTTCTCATGTTTCAATACCTTAATGCTAACAACCATTTTGACAATTCTAGAATGATTGATCTGAATGATATCTCAAACTTGATTGATCACAATTTGGAGAAAATAGAAAACAAAATCAATGTTAGCCAGGCTGAAAAGGTGAAACCATTTGTTGGAAATGGAGGAGAAATCATGAGTCAAGAGCAAGCTCTTGTGAATCACTTCAAAGGGTCACATACCAATGCAGATGCCATGCAGAAATATAATTTTTCTGTGGACTTCATCAATGGCAATGGGGATGAGATGACACCATTTGCTGAGTTTATGTTTTAAGTGGTTGACATGAACTCTTGCTCCTTGGAAACTTTATGTTCTTTTGATTCAGCTTTGAAGAATGTCTTTTTATTTGAACCATCTAATGTTTGATTGTCATGCTTTTGTTTTTCAACCTGTCTATTCTTAGACACACAAATAATACCAATGAAATTTGAATCTTAGTCAATTTATTTTGAAGATCTAAATATCAATTATCTAATTTCGTATTGGTTCTCATTACTATACTTTTAATAATTTACATTCCCATTTATAAGTTTGCAAAGAAAACGTAGATATTTAGATTCAATATATTTTTAATTTCTAAATAATTTATAATTTTTTAATTTGATCACTAATAAATTTCTCTTGACTTTTGGATCCTTAATTCTTTTTATTTGGTTTTTGTCATTACGTTACTTGTATTGAGATAATACTTCACCATATGATTAAAAATATATTAATTGTTATGATAAACAAAATTGACCAAAAGAGAAATTTAAAAATATTTCATAGATCACTTAAAAGAGTCAAAATAATGGTCAAATTGTATTAAATTTCTAATCTTTTAAAACCTATAATTTGACTCATACTTGCTCGAAGATAAAAAGATTGCTTTAGAGATTGTATCATTGTGAATGTTATGAACTTTGGAATATAATTCACAAGATCTAGTATCACCCATCAAAAAGATTAACCTTACTTTACTCAATCATAATTCATTAGTAAAACAATTAAATAAACGCTATACTATGTGATGTATTTTGACCAATAATTTTAGGAGCCAAAATAATATATACTTAAAATTTATACATATTATAATTCTTATAAATATAATAAAATTAAGTACATAATTTAATATAATTATAACTATAAAAAAATTATATCCACTTAAAAAATTAATTTTCATTCCTGGGTCAATAATTGAATTAGAATTAAAATTTTTATTTATTTTTTTTAATATAAATAATTATATTATCGAGAATGTAATAAACAAAAAATATACTTATTTTTATATTTATAATAAATAATTGTCTATTAATATATTATTAATTATTTTAAAATATCATAAAATATGAAATATAGATTATTTACTTTATTTAGGTTTATCACTTGAAAATAAAAAGTCTTTACAAATATCATAATAAAACGAAAGTTACAAAATTATTTTTCAATACAAAATTAATTTTCTTCTTAACAAAACTTGAAAGTACTACTTAACTTTTACTTGCATTGTTATTTATTTTCGTGTCAAGACAGAATCATTGTAATATCAACAAAACCACAAAAACAAATAATAAGGGCACTACTAGAAGAAAGCGAATCATCGTCATAAAACAACGTCGGTTATAAATACAACCGACGTTGTTTTAGACGCGGTGACAAAATTGTAAATATAACTACATTTTTCACGTCGGTTACAAATACAACTGTCGTCGAAAATATAACAACGTCGGTTATTTATTTAAACGACGTTGATAGTCATTAAATAACGTCGTTTGTGTTTAACCGTCGTGGAATTGTTGAATATCCACGTCGTTTGATATTATAACCGACGTTGTATATTGATTTAACGTCGGTTTTTTTAGTAACCGACGTTGATGGTTATTATTTCAAACCTCTCAGCGCGATTTCTTCTATTTTGTTGCGCGCTTCCCCTATCTCCTTCTGTCGCGACTTTTGCTGCCATTTTTCCCTCTTCGCTCTCTCTCTCCCTTTCTTTCTCTTTGTCTCTCTAATCGGAGGTAACTTTCCTTTTCGTTGTTCATTTTTTCATTTTTTCCTCTATTTTCATTTTTGTTGTTCATTTTTTCCTTTTTGCCTTTGTTTTCCTTTTTGTATGAGCCATGATTTTTCAAAGCAAAACTAGAGAGTGGGTTTGTTACATTGTCGTGCTAATGTTACATTGTCGTGCGTTTGAGAGTGGGTTCCCAAGTGCTTGGTTGCTTATAAATTAGTGTTTGATTGCTTATAAATTAGCTTTTGAAAGGGGTTATCTACGAAGGAAAGGACTTAATCAAAGAAGTTAAACCTTTAACCAAGTGAGTTGAGTGTCCTATACACTTATGAGAGTACTTCCATGATAGGATTGTGACTAATATTGATTGAGTCTCTTTCTCCTTACTTTGCTAGACATGACTTGAAAATGATAAAGGCAAACATATATGAGAAACTTTTTCCACTTTTATCTAAATGATACGGGTATAGTATTCAAAAGGGGAGAAATTGGACATAAAAATACATTGGTTGTCCCTCTCAATAAAGGATGAACATATTGAGCAATGTGGGGGTTTTGGAAAGTGGAGAAGTGTGTGATTACTCTTAAATTTTCATAACATCTTCATCATAAAAGTTTGAGATAGATAGCAATATTGGTTTTTATATGAATGAATTGGTTGAATGAGGAAAATAAGTACTTTGGAGAGTGTTTGAGAGTGTATGAATGTATTAAGCTCTCTTAAAATAGGCTTGTTTAGTTTGATTGGTTACTTAAAGTCTACTTTGGATGTAAGGTATGAGAAGGACTACAAAAGGAGAAAATGTAGCCTATGGGTTGAGTACCTATAGTTCCTATGATAAACGACAGTAGGTTATGCTGCATTTTAGTTTTCTTTTATAACCATTATCCCTTATTCAAATATAAAACTTGTGCTATGTTTGTTTTCTCCTTCATGTGCAATTTCGTTGCATTCATTGATGATTAAAGTTTAGCATCATTTAATGGATTCCTAGAGTAGTGGGATAGGGGCAGATGACACTCATACTAAGAATCAAATTAGAATCTTAGTATTTGTCCAATTATGGTGGTAAGAGAGCATGTGATTGGTGTGTGCAACAGTACTACACTACTGAATGAATTTTATTATTCTTCATTTATAGTGTCATCTTGCAAGATGGATCGAAATTGGTTAAATACAAATCGCATGTCAAAAGAGTATGAGAATTGAGTTGAAGAATTTTTAGAATATGCGAAACGAAATAG
This sequence comes from Macrotyloma uniflorum, assembly GCA_016859785.1. Taxonomy (NCBI): domain Eukaryota; kingdom Viridiplantae; phylum Streptophyta; class Magnoliopsida; order Fabales; family Fabaceae; genus Macrotyloma; species Macrotyloma uniflorum. Next base: position 54,410 of record BDMB01000103.1, read on the forward strand.
CCCAAATTTTAATGGAAAATTGTATTGTCCATGCGTTAATTGTGTAAATGGGAGAATACAAGACATAGTACTAATACGGGAGCATCTTATTTGTGATAGAATGATGAAGAATTACACAACTTGGACTTAGCATGGTGAAAGGATTGATAGTTCAGCAAGATCACAAACTAACGAGGAAGATGTCACCGTTGAAGATCGAATAGAGGACATGCTGAGTGATGTGGGTGAAAAATAGCTTCCTTAAAGCACATGCACCTTTATATGATAGATTGAGGACAGATTCAGAGAGTTCATTGTATCCTGGATGTAAATCTTTCACACGATTGTCATCGACACTAAGATTGGTGAATTTGAAGGCAAAATATGGTTGGAGTGATACAAGTTTTAATGAATTACTCCATATATTAAAGGATATGCTCCCAAACAATAATACTTTGCCGAATCGTATGTATGAAGCGAAGAAGATACTTTGTCCGATGGGTTTAGAATATAAAAAGATACACGCTTGTCCTAATGACTGTGTGTTATACAGGAAAGAGTTTAAATTTCTGCACAATTGTCCAAAATGTGGTGTATCACGTTATAAAGTTAAGGATGAGGATAATGAGGGTCAGGACATTGATAAGAAGTGTCCTCCTGCAAAGGTTGTCTAGTATCTTCCAATAATTCCTAGGTTTAAGCGGTTGTTCGCCAATCCGGGAGATGCAGAAAATTTGTTATGGCATTCAAAGGCCAAATCACCTAATGGCCAGCTTCGACATCTAGTTGATTCTCCACAATGGAAGAAATTTGACTGTCTATTTCTAAGTTTTGGTAGTGATGCAAGAAACCTGAGACTAGGCTTAGCTACAGACGGAATGAACCCTTTTGGGAATTTAAGTACTAGCCATAGCTCATGGCCAGTTTTATTGGTAATTTACAATCTTCCACCATGGTTGTGCATGAAGCGTAAATATGTTATGTTGTCGATGATGATTACAGGTCCAAGATAGCCAGAAAATGACATTGATGTGTATCTAAGTCCTTTGATAGAAGACTTAAGGCTATTGTGGGAGAAATGAGTTGATGTGTTTGATGGGTATTTGCAGTAGAGCTTTAAGTTGCGTGCAATGTTATTTTGTACCATTAATGATTTCCCAGCATATGAAAACCTAAGTGGCTATAGTGTAAAGGGTCATCATGCTTGTCCTATCTGTGAAGAAGAACTAGTTATCTTCAATTGAAACATGGAAGGAAGACAATTTATAATAGACATAGGAAATTTCTATCAAAAGAACATTCATACCGTAAACTAAAGAAAGCTTTTAATGGTTATCAGGAGGATGAAATTGCCAAAGAACCATTAACTGGTGAAGAAGTTTATGATCGGGTGAGGAGTATCAACATTCCATTTGGGAAGATCCAAAAAAAGTCTTCGGACAAAAACTTATGGAAGAAGAGATCAATTTTCTTTTATCTTCCATATTGGAGGCACCTAGATGTACGTCACTGTATCGATGTCATGCATGTGGAGAAAAATGTTTGTGATAGTCTCATTGGCACACTGTTGAACATTAAAGAAAAGACAAAAGATGGAGTGAATGCCCGTCAAGACCTTTGTGAAATGGAAATTCGTGCAGAATTACATCCAAGACCTGAAGGCAAGAGAACATATCTACCACCAACATGTCACACTCTGTCAAAAAAGGAGAAAAAAAGTTTATGTGGTTGTCTTCATGGTATTAAAGTGCCACAAGGATACTCTTCAAATATTAAGAGCCTTGTGTCCATCAAAGATCTGAAGTTGGTTGGGTTAAAGTCTCACGACTGTCATGTTTTAATGCAACAACTCTTACCTGTTGCTATACGTGACATATTACCCAAGGATGTCAGACATGTCATTATGCGTCTATGTTTTTTCTTTAATCAAATATGTGCCAAGGTGATTGATGAAAAATTGTTGGATGAATTTAAAAATGAAAGTGTAGTTATATTATGTTTGTTGGAGATGTATTTTCCCCCCTCCTTTTTTGATATTATGGTCCACTTAATTGTTCATCTAGTTAGAGAGATTCGATTATGTGGGCCAGTTTGTATGAGGTGGATGTACCCAATTGAGAGATACATGAAGATCTTTAAAAGGTATTCTAAAAATTCATACAGACCTGAAGCTTCTATTGTTGAAAGGTATATTGCAGAAGAAGCCATAGAATTTTGTTCACAATACTTAGTACAAACAGAACTCGGTGTTCCTATTAGTCGTCATGATGATAGAATAAATGGTAAGGGTACTCGTGGGATAAGAGTTGAAACCAAAGATCTTGATTTGTTGAGTATGGCACACTTGTATATTCTGAATAATATAGATGAAGTTCTTCCCTACATAGATGCTCATAAAGAGATGTTGAAGGAACTTAACCCTAAAATGAGTGAAAGGTTGTTGGTTAAAGAGCATAACAACCAGTTTGTTAGTTGGTTTAAAATTAAAGTCTTTTCAGATCAAAAAGTCTCTGATACATTGAAATGGCTAGCACATGGTCCTAGACATAATGTCATCACTTGGACTGGGTATGACATTAACAAATACTCTTTTTACACAAAGCTGCAAGATGACAAGAGCACGGTCCAAAATAGTGGAGTATCTATTGAAGCCACCTCAATGCACTTTTCTAGTTCAAAGGACAAAAATCCTGTCATGGCATCCATGAGTTACTTTGGGTACATTGAGGAAATTTGGGAGGTCAATTACACTAAATTCAAAGTACCTTTATTTAAATGTCAATGGATTGATAGTAATACTAGTGTTCAAATTGACCAGATGGGCTTTACTTTGATTGATCTTAAGAAGTTAGGTCATAAAGAAGAGCCATTTATACTAGCACAATAAGCAAAACAAGTTTTTTACATCACAGACCCATGTAATTGTAGGTGGTCTATAGTCCTGAAAGGAAAAGTCAACGATATCACAATTGGGTACGATGATGATGATGGTGATGATTCCATTGACATCCCTATTTCACTACGAATGCCTACTACTATAGACTATATGGAAGACGACTTGGTCCATGCAACTCGGCTTGACCATGATGAAGGCATATGGGAAAACTTAACTATCTAAGTTATGTAAACCTTAGTATTTCCGTTATTATTTTTATTCTGTAGATTTGTTCATTTCCATGTTTATAAACAAAATTAATCAAAATATATATAATTTATAAGTTCATCCTCACAATCGTTTATCTAAACATATTCAAGTATTCAAGTAATCATAGTCGTACTCAATCACATGCATTCAACACACTCAATCATTCACATACATCTAATATTCTAGACAGACTCTTCCGAAAAATCATATGAAATTCTTGAAATCTAAGACTAGCGTTGAACATGTTTCCTTGGTTATTAGACCATAGATGAACCCTAAGAGTCTTTTTCACTTCTCGATTTTCTTGTCTATTCCATTTTACTAGTACCAACACGTTAGGGTAAGACCTACATACACATATCAAATAACTGATGCTTAATCCACCTAGTAATAAGTGTAGTAGAAGTCTCCATCAATCTCTCACCACATGGTACTCTTATCTACATGACTAGAATATCATAGAAGTCTGGATACCCCATCTGCTATCTCTAAATTTCCATATGTATATTAAAGTTATATCAAATAGTACATCATGGTAACTATCTAGCTTACACAAAAAAAAAGCATACAACCAATCAAAAAATTATTCAATCTACCAAATCAATATCATTTTCATTTTCATTGACTTCCTATTATTACAATTTCCTTAGCACCATTGTCATCATAATTTTTTGTGACCTCAATCAAAATTCACAAACATGATTCACATAATCATCAAAAATATCATTTCATAATCCATCACAAATCATAATTAATAAATCTTAATAGTTTAGCGCAACTCAATTTCATATTATATTGCACAAATTTCATAATTATATAGAATGCACAATTCAATACTCAATAAATTTTATAATTGGGGTATTGACCTTTCAAAATTGTTGGATGGGAAATCCAAGGAAGTGAAGGCAATGAGAATTGTAACCATACTTAACTGTCAACCTTTGTTAGTAATTGTAACTGAATCCTCATAAGTTCGCACACCAATACCCTCCAAGATATGAAAAATTATATGATCTATTATAAGTGGTGACGGATGCTATAATTTTAGCTAACTTCATTTGTATCTCTTCATGGTTTACATCTACAATTGGATATGTGAAATTCACAAGATTGAAGTCATCATATAGATTAAAATTTGGATGACCAAATTGTCTACACATATCTTTATCAAGCATCAAAGTTTTCCAACTTAGTAAGAGTGATGTTGGTAATGTACCATTGAATTTTTTTTGGCTAAATTAATAATTTGAAGTGTCTCTCAATGGCCAATGTTATTGGAACATCTAACATATTTATACAAACTTTTTTTACCTTAAAATCATGACTTTAAGAGAGGAGATGCTATTCAAGAAGCATGGAAATCTATCAACTAATTAATATAAATCAAGATGAATGAGTTTAGAGAGATTATCAATTTTAGGTGGGATACTCTTTTTCATTATACCTGACTTGTAGTTATTCTAAATTCTTGAAAATAAAGAGGATTTAGGTTAATTATATGATAACAAAGGATTTAGATTGAACTAAATAAGGAAAATTATATGTTAATTATATAATAAAAAAGATTTAGAAAGAAAAAAATATTGAAGCCTTTAGTTCCATCTCATACCAGCATGAAATAGGAAAAAACTTGGTTATATAAAAGTAAAATGGCATGAGTGCTCTTGTGTGAATGCTTCTCTAACTTACTTGTTCTTTGCACAACTTAAAACATGTTACACACATAGAAAAATACAACTTGAACTTCAATTTTTAATTATTTACATATGTTAAGTGATATTATCTATAACATTTTAAACTCTTGAGTTTACTTGGCATGATTCATAAATTTAAGATAAATAACTTTTAACACTACTAAAAAAAACACATTTTATATCGTTAAATTTACATCGGTTATTAGGTAAACCGATGTAAATATGAAAACAGTGGCATTTTTATAAATAAAATAAAAGTTGATCGCATATTTACATCGGTTCTTTAAAGAACCGATGTAAATGTGTTTCATAACCTTAACTCTTTCCCGCATTGAGCCCTCTCATTTCACATTCGTCCTCTCTATCTCTCAAGCTGCGGCGATCACTAATGCTCTCTTGTGCTTATGCTCTGGCGACCCCCGTGACGGCGTCTGCATGTTCGATCCAGAGCCGTTTGTTATGGCGGCGGACGGTTGGGAGGAGGAAACGGCGAAGGCGGTCGCTGACTGTGGGGAGAGTGGTGAAAATGTGGTGTTGGGTCTTGTGGTTTTGCCAGACGCGGATCTTGGAGTCCTAGTGGGTGGTGAGGACGAGGTTGTCGGAGAAGGTGATGGCTTTGGTGGAGTTGGAGGTGGGTTGGGTGTTGAACATGTGGAGGGTGGTGCAGGTGTGGCGGTCGTACACGTTGATTTCGTGGTCCGTTGCGGTGTAGAGGAGGTTGTCGGTGACGGCGAGGGATGTGACAGGACAAGAGGGGTGTGGGGTGAGAGAGTTGAGGCAATGGCGGGAGATGGAGAAGGTGAGGGTTTGGTTTTGGAGAGAGGGAAACAACCGATGTAAATCTGGAAGTAAATTTACATCGGTTATTTTATAACCGATGTAAATTTGTTTTTAAATTTACATCGGTCTTATTTACATCGGTTGCATAACCGATGTAAATAACCTAAAATAACCGATGTAAGTTATCAATTTTCTAGTAGTGTGATTAATTATTTAAGTATTCTTTTTGTATAAAATATGTCTAAACATGTGTTCCACCAAATTAAGTCTAGAAATCAAGTTAATGTCTACGTTTGGATTTTAAAGTTGCCTTTACAACTAATATATACACTTATTTTCATAATGATAACTCTAGAAATTAAGTTAATATTTGTGTTTTGACTTTGGAGTTGTCTTTACAACTAACATATACACTTATTTTCATAATGAATTTGTCATAATTGTAGGTATTTACTAGTGTGGGAAAGGTTGTGAAAGGGCCTAAAATTGGTTCAATTATCAATTATTTCTCTTACTTTTGAGTTATTCATAGTATTTATATGACAAATGTTGTATTTGAAATATTGTATGGATAAATAAATCATGACTAAGGGGAAAATAAATTATGTATGAATACTTGTTTTGATTTATTGAACTTTTTTTATACTTTTAATTTTGTTTGAATTTTTTTATGATAGTAAAGTTTGGATTTCAATTATATTTGATATATTTGAATTATATTAATAGATATTTAATTTTACACCTGTTACATATCAATATTATGTCAAGAAATAATCTTGCTGATATCTGAATTTACACATATGTAACATGACTAAGTAAAATGTAATTTAAACAATAAAAGAAAAGGAAAGGTTAAGAATGTTGATTTTATTTACAAGATTTACTTATGGATACCAGATTATAGGTAAATTTGACATATGTTTTACTTATGGATTACTACTCATAAGTAATTTATCTATGGAATACAACCCATATGTAAATTATCTATGGGGTATTTATTACCTATAAATATAGGCAAGTAGGTAAATTTTCTATATACAAGAATCAATAGGTATTTTACATACAAATTGTTCTCTATAGTTAATTTATCTACTCATTAAAATCCGTAAATAATTATACATGGATGACATTACCTACAAACGATAAATCTGTAAATAATTTACCTACTATTGAATTACTTACAAATTTTTAATCATAGAAAATTTATAGGTAAAACTAAATTATTTATGAATTTTTTACAATACTTATGAATTTGTAATGTAGATAATACATTTTTTTAGTAAGGATAATATTTTGTATAATTGATGAAGAAAGTAATAAATCATGTTCATTTTTAATCAATTAAATAAAATCGTAATGTTTAAAGAAGAAAAATAAAACATACTTATGGATTACATTATCTATTAATTGAATACAATATTATTTCTTAACTTTCAGAAGGGAAAACTTATTTATATATTTGATTAATTCGAGTTATAATCAATTAGATAATGTTATCTTATATAAGTTGGTTAAATATGCTTTACAAATTAACATATTATAAGAATTTCACAACAAATTACATAAGGAACAAAGGTGAAAAGTGTAAATGGTAATAGATTATTTTTGAACCTTAATTGATTAGATAAAACAAAATGGGTTAAGTTAAAAATGTCCTATTTCTTTTCATAATCAATTCCAATTCCAATTAATCATAAATTTAAAATGAGTTCTACAAATTATATATGAACATGAAGAATAAGAAAATTGTTTACATAAGCAAAATACTTGATTATATTTTTTTTTACGAAAATATACTTTCATAAATAGGTTATTAATCTTCCTAATTAACTAATAAACTCATACAATATAAATTAAAGAGATTCAACATATGCTCTAATTGTTTAAGATATATGTGATGAAAGAGGAAGATAATGTTTGTAAGATTCAACTAGAAGAAAGCTAGTTTTTCTTCAAAAACTTATTAAGAAAAGGATTATTTTAGGATTATTGCTTCTTTAAGTTTTCTCTTTCTTGTTTTTTCTTAAAAAATTGTGTTAAAAATTAAGCGTTGATTCTTGGTTGTTCCAACTAAGGAGATGGAATTTTTGAGGTAGGATTTCTCATTGGGTGTTATTAGATAATATCTATAAGTGGTTTCTTGTAATTAAGAATTTTTAACGAGGTGTTAAAGAGCCTATTGATTTAGTGTGAATCAATTTTAAGTGTATAAATAATCTTACTTATAATGGAATCCTACAATTTATGTTTGATTTTAAAAGATTGGATGAAAATTTTGGGGTGAAAGTAAACCAATATAAATCTTTGCGTGATTTTTCTCACTTTATCTCTTTGCATTTTTTATGGTTCTTTTAATGCTTTCTATCACAATTGATGTAATTTTTTAAAGTTCTTTGGTTTCTTGTATTCAAACTTAAAAATCAATTATTTTGAAAGAAAAAAAAGGTTCCAAAAATTTTTAGTTAAAAAATATTTTGAGAACTAAAATTTTAAATATCATCAATTCAAATTCAACCTCCCTCTCTTTGGTGAACACATATTCCAACATAAAAAATATTACATGAAAGTTATTAAAGTTATTAAAAGAAAGTGAGTCCTAACAAAGATGTTTTCAAATATTCTAGAATTTTGTATTTAGTAGCCAAAGATTCATTTATTTTGATTGAAAATATAAATAGTGTTTACATGAAAAGGGAATGAAAAAGTGAGCTAAGGATAAAAGAAAAAAATTACAATTTGATTAAAAAAAATATTATTACATTTACGCTATTATTGAATAATTCTTTAGATCTTCATAATCTCAAATTAAAGAAATAAAGAGAAAATCAGAAAGGAGAGAGGGTTGAATAAAGTTCTTATTTTTTAAAATATTTTTTTAAAAGAAATTATTAATCACTTTAACACAAAGGTTCGACGATATGTATTTAAAGTGTTTAATATTTTATAAAAAATTTTAAGAACTATTTAGATAGATCTATTATGTACCAAAATAAAAGAGTACGACAATAAATTTTTATACAAGTTCATTACAATTAACCTATGTTTTTTTCTCCCTCAAAAAATTTTGAGAGATTCCACTAACCAATGAATGATTATAATTTGTTTTAATCACTCCTGATTTTACAAGAGTATACAAATATTACTCTTGACTAAATATTTAACTCTCTCTAAGTTAAGAATTGAGTACACAATATCATTCTTAGAAAAATATAAGAATTGAAATAGAAATTTATACATAAATCAGCTCTTAAAAGAGAGATTAAGTTAATAATTGACTACACAATGTCGTCCCTAATAAAATATAATAATTGAAATAGAGATTTACACATAAATCAGCTATCAAAGAAAGGATATCAATATAATGTTTTTTGTCAATGAGATTATTTCTCAAGGAAAAATATATAAGTAAGTTTTTCTCATAAAAATATTCAGTAAAAAATTAATTTTAAATAAACAAAATAAGAAGAACTCTAAGAGAGATTATAATATATTCACTTGAAGAGTACTTTGTTTCCTCTGTAATTTCTTTTTCTTGTTCCCTGTCTTCTATATGATAAGTTTCATCCAGTTTATAACTTTTTCTTAAAAGTTAGTCATTACTCATAATAAGAGTAGGTACTTTTCACTGTATTTTCTTTTTGCATGGATTGGGATAATAATGAGTTTCTTGAAAAGCAATTTCTTTCCTTAACAAGAACCGGACATTCTTCTAATTTTTCTATCAAATATTTTCTTTAGGTTGAGATATATGAAATTAAAAAGTTGACTTTTAAAAGTTGAGATATTACTCGATTGACATGCAATGTATTGAATAATCAAAACAAATATTGTCTATTCAACAAATAATATGAACATACACACACACACGCACATACACACATGTACACAATACGCACACGCACACACACAACATCTATCATAAACCTTTGAGTAGATCATTTGATGATTCGATCTTAACACAAAGTGATAAAGAAATATGGAATATATGATTGCACATGAAGAAACCAATAAGGTGAAAAGACTAAAAAAGAATACTTTGATATAAGAGCATGACATGTTCCACATGCAAACTAGAGAAGCCATAGTTGAAGTTCAAAAAAAATTCTTCCACATCATCAACAATCTTTTTGGCTTGAATAAAATTTTGATAAAGAGTTAAATGTTAAAGTGCTTAATTATTTGTACAAGACATGGCAGCCCAAGGTGGAAGTAATGGAAAAATGTAAAGATTCATCAACCTTATCTCTTGATGCACACTTTGGAAGTTTGATATAGTATGAGCTATAACTCAACAAGCTAAATAACAATAAAGAAGGTGAAAATAAAAAGAAAAGCTTAGCTCTCAAAGTCAAGCTTCAAGTGTTGACTCAATGAAGATACAACGAATGAGGAAGAGAATTAAGACTTATTCTTGATGGTCTAAAGGTTTCAAAGAAAAAGGAGAAAAAGAAGGCTAAATCTACCTCCACAACTTTTGAATAATTTGAATGTAAAAGAATAAAAAGGATATATGAAACAAGATTTTCTAAATTTATAAAGAAACAATTTATTGAGAAAATGGGAAAGTCTCAATGTAAAGTAAAAAAAAAAAAAATCCATATATAGTTTGGGAAGACAATACTTCCGACAAATCTGAAAATGAGGAACAAGTAACATGTGTTTGATTAGATAAATTGATAAGAATTAGTAATAAGTTACAAGCTAATTATGATTCATTACAATATGCTTTTATAGAGATTCATTGTAATATCTTGTTTTGATGTAAATATTGTTATGATTGCAAAAATTATAAATTATTATTATAATAATAATAATAATATATTTAATTTATTTAATTATAAAATTTAATTAAAATTTATTTGGTGTAAAACAAAATGATGATAAGAGTTATAATTGGCCTAAGCCCAATTTATTTAAACCCAATCCATGTTAAAAAATAAAAAGAGAAAATAAAAAATAAATAAATAAAAAAGAAAAAGAAAATAAAATAAAGGAGTTTTCTAGAGAAAGTTAAGCCTAAAACAAGTTTTAATATTTTTTGAAATACCTTTTGTCAAGAATTCGCTCAAAGAATTCTACTGAGCTTAGTGGATGATTTTTAGAATAAATTCATGCGACGGATTTAGGACAAAGACTCTAAGTTTGAACTTTTTTTATTTAACTGAAGGAAATTGTTGGATGCTCAATGAATATTGCTGTATTTTAAATTATAATTTTTAAAGTTCTAAATTAGATTTATTTAAGTGAATTTCGATAATAATGATGGTTGAATTATTGATAGTTATTTTATAATATTTTTTTGTATTTTTGAAAAAATGGAAATGAGATAAATATAATAATTATATTATTGAATTTTTTTGTCCAAAAATTTATTTGAAATTTTGTGATAGAAAGTGAATTGTCATATGAAATAGTTGTGATGGATGGAAAATTGAAAAAATAATGAAGAATTTTCATATGAAGAAGATATGGATTTAAATAATATACGAAAAATTATGATATTGTGATGGTGCAAAACTATTTATTATTGAGAAATTATGGTACCGTTATAATATGAAATATGTGAAACTTTAAACTCATATCATCCAAAAAGTTTAAGGAGTGTGTGAAAGAGTTACAAACATACACTAATTTAGTGTAAGAAGACTTGAAGGGAAAGTTAGAGGTGGTAAAAGTTCATATAGTCTTGATGTACATAATGTGTTTGAAAATTTCACAAGCCTTACACTCCATCCTTTATTAGCACTCTAGTCCTGTGGAGTTTATTACCAACTAGTGACCATTCATAATTGCGTAAGACCAATATCACCTACATGATGAGTTAGCAACATGTTTAGGATCCCAAAGTACCTAAATTACAGAAATTAATTTGATCATAATAAGGTGGATTATATGAATGAATTACATTAATAATGCATGTGTGAGAAAATTATTTAAATGCTTAGAATAGTATTATTGTGAATAGATAATAAAAATTTGTTTGATATTGTCTCATACTGTCTTAATAAAATTTTATTGAAAACGTGTTTAAATTTATAAAATTAATTTTTTTTAATCACATCTTATTCTTTAAAATTCTAAACTATAATTTTATTTGATTTTATAAAATTATATGATTCAATTATAGAAAATGATTAATGAAATTTACTATGATAAAATTTTGATACATATTTTTTATTTAAATATTTTTTAAATAAATATTATATATAAATATATTTATTAATATTATAAGAGAAATTGATGAAAAATATATTCATTATTAAAGTTAATTATTTAAGGAAATTATTTTATGATACTTATTATATATTCATTTTATAGATGATAATTAATTTTTGAGAGTGTTGCTAATCTGTTTTGTTATGAATTATTTTAGTTAAATTATATGGAAAGAAATATATGTATTTATTTTACTTTTTTTTAAAAATAATATTGTTTAATTATGATATTATTTTTATTTTTATGAATGATATTTGATTTAAATTTAAAAATTTTATCTATTTTATGAATTTATTGTCTCTAGGTAAATAATATTAATTTCTTTTATAATTATATTTAATTGTGTTTTAAAAAAATTATCATTTATACCTAAATGAATAAAATTTCATATTTAATCTATTTTTTAATAATAGTATTTAAATTAAGTTTAAGTCATGATATATTTATTTTAATTTAATCATAAGTTAAAAAAAAAGGGCAATATCCTTTTTATTTAATTAATTTTGAAAATTTTATTTAAGTTTTTTTTATAATAAATATAGTAATTTGAGGCGTCAAATGGTATAAAATAATTTTCCTTAACAATATTAGAATATGAATTTAGTCATTACTTGTATTGTATGTTCTTATATTTTTGTGAAAATAAAAATATATAATGAATATATGTCTATAGTTTTAATATATATGTTTCCTTGTAGTTAGTGAGAATAAAAATAGATATAAGTTATGATTTTTTATGAAATTAAGATATTAGTTTTATATTATCATGATAAATGAAACAGTATAATTATTGACTTCTAATGTGAACAACATTTTAATACATGATCAAGTCATTGAATAAGCATAATATAAGAGTTTGTGGACCTTTGCGAAATATCGTGTGATAACTTTGAGAGTAACATTGATCTTAGATGAAGAGAAAATTTTCAACTCTATGAATGTTATAAAGAACACATTTTTGTCCTAATTATATACTTACAATAAAGAAAAGTATTTATCTCCTTAAGATACAACATTAGTCCTTTCTTTTAAATTAGTAAAATAAGATTATATCAAAATGTAGAAAACAATACATAAAGAAATAAGAATTTCTTAATAATTGAAGAATTTAAGTTGAAAGTTATATAAAAAAAAGAAAGATAACTTATACTAATTCTTTTTTAAAATACATCCAATTTAAAAAAAATTTGATGTGTCTGGGAAAGTAAGTGCTAAATAAAATAAGCTAACCATAAATAAAGTTATTTTTTTTAGAAACTATTATAAATTCCTATGAATAAATACTTGGAACTTGATCTATGTTAAATTGTGAATTAGTAGTAAATATTTAAATCCTATTTTTAAATCATGAAATTTAAATTATTTTCTTAATCATCCTTGCATTTGAGTAGGTTGAAATTTTTTTGGAAAAATGAATTTTGGTAAAATTATAAAAGTATACACTTAAAACTTAATTAAAATAATTTTTTAGACTTCTTTAGAATAATTGTCTAAATTTTATTGTTAACCCTATGCCATGCCTAAAGTTGAAAATGTCACAAAAGAAAAAAAAAACTAATTAAAAGAGGTTTATAAAAACTTTAGAAGATTGAAATTAGGTGATGAAGAAGAATTAGTAAAGATGTTGAGTATAATAGTGAAATGTCTATAATTAATAAGAAAGAGTTTAATAATATTAAGATACATGTTAAAATAATATTAATTTAACAAAAAATTAATATTAATAATTATGAATTAATAAATCTTACAAATTACTTGAAGATTATGATTATAAAATTGAGAAATACATTTTCATCTAGGATAAACAATAAAATATTTATTAAAAACATTTTTAATTATTATAAGAGTGAAAAAAATAAATGTATAACAATTAAGAATTTTTTATATAGTCGAAAAGAGAACTAAATCTTAAATGTTAAATTTGGTCTAATAAATAAAATTTTAGATATATACAATTGGAACTATAATAGAGATGAAATAGTTACACAATAGTACAGATGTACTATATATATTAAAAAAAATTTGAAGATAAGTGAAATAATATAGAAAAATCGTTAAGGAATTTTCTTTATAAGCATCACTGCAAATTAAGTTAGTTTGAAAATATCTAAAAATTTAATTAAGATAGTTTGAAAAGATAAAAGAATTTAGTTAAAATTTTGTAAAAATGAAGAAAAGGTTCATGTGAGTATATATTTTAGTAAAATATATTTGTAGGTCCTAAATATTTAAATTTGAAAGTCTTGAAAATTCTATTTTAATTGTTCAAATTTAATATTTGGAGATTAAAATTATATATTCTCAATTTTAAGAAATTAAAATAAAATCTTTTAAATTTAAAGAATCAAAATTAAAATTATTCTAAATTTTAAGAACTTAAATATAATTAAAAAATTAAAATTAAATTGTTAATTTCTTCTCTTTATTTATATATTTTCTTTTATGTTATATATATATATATTATCACCTTAAAAAAATTAATATTGTGAAGAAAAAAAAATAATGCATTAAATTTTTTTTTTAAAATTCTCGTTTGAAGCAGTTCAATTTAATATTTGAAAAAAAAAATTACATAATTTAGTCATATATTAATAGTATAGCATGACAAGGTCATCTGATTTTGCGTTATATTAGTCATTAAAAATATATTTTAATAATAAAATAGCTTTATAAAATGTAAATTGTTGGACTTTTACTTATTCAACTTTTAATTCATATTTTTCATTATTTTAAATACTAAATTGATAGCTTTTTTAAAAAAAAAAAAAAAAAAAGGAATTGATTTTGAATTTTTAATAATGAAGAACAAAATTACAATAACTAAATAAATTGAGTAAATAAATTACAAACAACGGTAATTACAAGTGGCTGTTAAAAGGTGCATGTTACATTATCTTCTACAATTCAACCGAACAACAAACAACTCTACCATTCCCAGAAGGTTTAGTTTCCAATTTATGCTGGCATCACCTTAGCACGAACACCCTCAGCAATTCTTGTAATTTTCCTTTTCCCTTTCTGAATTTCCCTTGTTTGGGTTTAATGTTTTTCCTCAAGCCGTTGCCTTTTTTGTTTCTCATGTTGTTTAGTTTCTTGCTCTCTCTCTATTTCAAAATTTATGCTACAAATAGCTTTTACAGTTCAAACTTTTCGTGGACAAGTGATTTTATTTTTTTCATTTCGTTTTTGAATCCAAGCCTCTGCTCTACAACATGCTTACAAAAGTTAAAGTCTTAGCTAGGGATACATTTGTAGACATGATGGGTGGTTTAGCATTTCAAAAAGGTGGCATCTTTGGTGTGCTTTGATTCCTTGGCCTATGTTTCATCATTATAACGGGGGTTAATGTAATGAACATTGTCTTTTGTCTAATTGAAATATCAAGTTCATAAGCTCGGCAAGTGCTTGTTAAATGTCTAAATGATTACAAGCCAGACTTACACTAGTTCAAATTTTAGCTAGTATTATGGGATGCTTTGGTAGACACGATGGGTGATTTAGCATTGCAAGACAGGTGGCATCTTTGGTGTGTTTTCATTCCTTGACCTTTGTTTCACCATTATATTGGCGTTAATCTAATAGGCATTGTTTTTTGTCTCATTGAAATGCCTAGTTCATATGCATGGAAAGTGCTTGTTTAAATGTCTAAATGATTATAGTCTCAAACTCACATTCTTTCTGTTCTTGTGAACATTTTTAACTGTGCTTCACAACCTTCTTTCAAAGATCCATGTTGTTGTTATTGTCTTTTAGGGATACTTCATCATATATTATATGTCTATATGCTTTTTTGTGTTTTTTTTGAAGTCACAACAGTTTTTAGTTTTACATTATGAGATTTTGTGATGTTGTTGCCCGGTCTATTTCCAATTGCCATGACAGCCCTCATGCACTAAGGCACACCCTGTGTGAAGCTAAATGACTGAGTGTTTACAAAAAAGAGTTAAATTACAATTGTTCAAGAGCAATCTTTTGTAGTAGCAATTATGTGTATCTTTCCTATGTATATAAAAGGGGAAGATGCACTATTAGGCTATTAGGATTTTAGGTCTAACTGAAACTTAATAATTAATAGCTGGTGGCAGGTGAATCCTTGGGACAAGGTCTGTTCAATTGGGTTCTTTTGTCTATTTGTTGTTGTCCTATGTGGGAAAGGCATGTGCTAGGTGGAGGCTCTCGTCAATTTTGTTTTGAAAATGCTATGATCACTTTCTATTCTCTCCACTGCATTGTTGTTCATCTAGAATGTGAAAACTAAAGTCAGATGTGAGAATTAAATCATTACTGCACTGAATCTACATTTTGTGTTATAATGGTTGTTTTCTGGGAAATAATCCACTGCTAACCGATGCATTGTATGCTTATGTAAATGCTAGCGAACAAAGTAGCAATGGCTTCGTGTTATTTCAATCCTATCCCTACTAGCCCTCATCTCGTTTCGGCAAACTTATCTAGAAAGTTCAAGATTCCAAAGCTTCTTCATAGGGTAACTTTCTTGGGCTGATATTTGTTGTTTCATTGTCTTGCTGATTAGTTCCCTTTTAAAATTATTGTAATTTCTTAAGGTACCTTTTCTGCAGATATACTTAAATAAACATGAACATGCATTTCACTTAAGGTTAATTGTCTGTATCAATTTTTTTGGTGTCACGTTTGTCTTTTGATTACTTTTGATAAATGAAGTTACATACAAACAGTAAAATAAATTTAATTTTTATGTAAGATGTGATAAATCAATGAATTATGTGAGCCTGATGTTTTGCATGAAAAAGGCATGGGCTATTATTCTATTTCATAGAAATGGAAACAGATAAAGCTACAAAATTAAGGCCTGGATTTGCAAAGTTTCCATTGCCTTTAGGTGGGTTTCCGGTATAGAAATTCACATTTTTTTATAGAAACAATATATGAATGTTAATCCTTCAACAAAAGTAAATGAGTAAATGACTAATAGGCATAAAGTTGGAAATAGTGAGGCTCTGTAGTGTTGATTGCCTGTAGAACATATGTTTTGTCCATTCTCTATATATTTTTAGTGTAAAAGGTTTTTATGACAACATGGTGTAGCTATTGGGAAGTTTTTCTTCTAAGTATTTTGGCAAGCTAACGAGTTTCACTCTCAGCCATGGCCTGCTTCTCTAGATTAAAATTAATTTTGTATCATTCCTGAATCCTGATTCCTAACAGGAGATTTGTTCCCCAAGACAGCTTTCTGTTCTTATTTGTGCTGACATGTTTCCCTCTTTACATTTTAAGCTGAAAAAGAGGTTTGATGGCTCACCTAGATCCTCAAAAATCACTGCATTTTATGGCTTGAAGACCCCTCCTTATGAACTTGTAAGTGATTCACTTAGTTGTCTGAATCCATGTCTTAGTCTGGAGATAATTGTACTGTTTTGTCCTATATGCTTGAATTAGTTGAGTCATCCAATGCAGCATTAAGCTCATCTGAGAAATAATTGCATTTGTAGGTAAGATTGTCATATTCATTTGTGCTCAAGCTAGTTCTACTTACAATGACCATTATTGCTTCAACCATTCGAATGATCAAGAAAAAAAACTAGGAATTGAGAAATCATTGCAATGCTAAGGGTTGGTGGCATTACATAGAACTTTAAAATTTAAAATATTTTTTGAAATAAATTTTACATGAAAATTTATTTCTCGTCATTGATCATTTCTTTTTATTACAACCATCTTGTTTATTGAGACAAAGAGGTATGTCTTATATTAGAATATCTGGAAAATATCTCATAAGTCTTTATTGTATCGTATATTTTAGAGAAGCTTATATGATCTTATAAGAGTTATTTCCAGATTTCAGTATCTTTTCTAATTTATTTCCTTATTTGATTAGGATTAGCAGTCTGACTGAGGGGACCCAAAAATATGATTAGCAAATCTGGGATTAATAACACTAAATGAGCGAAAACAGGGGTAAATCCCTGTACAATGGTTGGAGCACAGCTCCTTACAGAAATGTAAAATAGGAAATATAGACCATGGAATACTCTTTTCCCGCAGAAGACCTGTTTCTTACTCAGCCTGGTTGAACAGCTTACACTTCAAAATGAATTTTCCCCCAATCAGTCCCCCTCCAATATACCATCTCTCTCCTCTTTCTGCATGACTTTCATACGCTGACAGGCATTGCTTCTTGGGTTCATTTTACCCTTCTCCTATTCCTTCAGCCCCTCTCTCCCTTTCCTTCTATATATACTTGCATAATGGGCCTATCACTAACACTAGTATAAATGAGTTAGTGCTTTGCCTTCATATGATGTCGTTACCCACCAATGTGAATATAATCTTATTATTTTTAGTATTCCTTTCCTGTCTTTTTCTATAATTGAACACCTCAATTAATTTTTCGTATTCTATTGTGGAAGAAATGGAAATAAGGTACTGGTTTATTTTGGTACATGTGAAATACATATAACCTTTTTACAGAGAAAAGAGTTAGAGAAATAAGAAAGTTTCCATTCATCATATAACCCAACGCTGGTAGATTTACAAGACTTAATAGGAGAATACTAGAACTGTTTGGTGGCCCTCATTAATCGGATGTTCAACATTACTCACAGCAGCCACTAATAGGCCATCTATATCAAATTGCTAATTTTAACTTTATTTTGCTTCTTCAATATTTCTTAGGATGCCTTAGAGCCGCATATGAGTAAGAAGACAATTGACATGCACTGGGGTGAATATCATCGCAATTTTGTAGAAGGTTTGAACAAACAGCTAGAGAAGGATGATATACTATATGGTTACACCTTGGATGAACTAGTCAAAGTGACATACAACAGTGGGAATCCTTTCCCTGAATTCAACAATGCAGCTGAGGTACTTGTTAGATTGACTGCTCATTGGCTTTGAACATTTTAAACTGATTCTGAAATTGCATGCTTATGCATAAAACTACTGAAAATGCTCCGTTGTATATTATATAGGAAAATTAGGATGTATACGATGCTCACAATATTTAACATCGTCTAAGATTTGCAAAATTACACTCACCTCTCATCTTTCTTCAGAAATTATTATACTCACTCCCTTTTATTTTTTGTCTTTACACAAGGCTATATAAATGGTATATGTTAAAATAAATGATAAAAAGCATAGGTTGAATCACTTATGTGTGTAAACCACATAGGGATATACGTATATAAAATATAAGAAAATACAAAGAGATGGGTCTAAGCCCACTACATCTAACAATGTATATGACTGGAAAAGAAAAATTGAAGAGGGAAGGTGAGATTAATTTAGGTAAATCTCAATTAAGTTTAATTAAATCGAATTATTTTTTTTCAAAGAAATAAACATAAATTTTCTGTTATTTATGAAATTATGATTATAGAGAACTCTAGAAAATTCAACTACCCAAGTAATAATTATAGAGAACTTCAAACTATCTTAGTAATAATTTCAATAATTAATAAATACAACTCTTTGTATTCTATAATATCATTAAAATGTTTCTTGTAAATCAAATAAAATCTTTTCGTAACTCAACATATAACAATTGAAGGTTGAAACTAAATAAATATAAATGGGAAGCTGAAATAAATTAATAATTTGTATTTTGGTGGTTCCTTTACCATTTCCTTTTCTCCCTGTCTTTATGAAATAATTTTCTCTTCTCTAAATTGTAGTTTTCTTTTTTCTTTGAATATTTATCACTATTTTACTTAGTTGTTTGCAGTTTCTATAGTTGGCATGATATTGAGAGTAATCTGTCCTATCTTGTGATGAAGCTAATCTTGTCTGGTCACCTATAATAATGATGAAATTACAGTTGTGATTTCTATGTGCTTTTATATTTAAATGTTATCTATGTCAACAATTGTCACCTATTAATTCTGCCCCTTCCACACAGGTTTGGAACCATGACTTCTTCTGGCAATCCATGCAACCAGGAGGGGGTGATATGCCCAAACTAGGTCTCCTTCAACAGATTGAAAAGGATTTTGGGTCATTTACGAATTTTAGAGAGAAGTTTGTATTAGCTGCTCTCACATTATTTGGTTCTGGTTGGGTTTGGCTAGTTTGTAAGTCCATTTCTGATTGACATCCCTATCTTGCATTTACGAATAATGTTGTAGTTTTTCAAATTAAATATTATCTTCTTAAATCCTTGGATTTCCCTTGTAATATATGTGTCACTTGGATAAAAGATACCAAAATATCAATGTGTTTTTTAACTATTGATGTATATATGTCTTTATATAGGAGAGAGTACAAGACAAGGGTTAGGCACCTACCTCAAACCCTAATCCTAAAGTGGGTACATACATAAGAAAAATAAAAAATACAATATTATTTTTAATACTCCTCCTCAAGCTGAAGCATATAGATTATATGCATCAAGTTTGGAACATATATAAACTCAAACCTAGGTACTCTTAGAGCTTTAGATAGAATGTTTGCGAGTTGATTATTAGAACCAACTAACTGAATAATAAGATCCATACAAAACAATGTCTTCTTAACAAAATGATAATCGATCTCTCTATTTATGAAGAGCTGTTTGATTGTCACAATACAACTTCATCCGCCTATCTTCACAAAATTTCAACTCTTAAAGTTGTTTAATCCACAAAACTTCATAAGTAGCTAGAGCCATATAGATCAGTATTTGATTTCCACATTAGATCAAGAAACAACTTTTTGTTTCTTACTTCTCTAAGAAATAAGATTCCCTCTAATGGATACATGATATCCTATGGTGGATCTCCTATCAATGGGACAATTAGCTCAATCTACATTGTAATACCCTAAGATTTGAGTATTTCTCTTCTCCTCATACAATAATTCCTATCTTGGAGCCCCTTTAACATATCTAAGAATATGAATCACAACATTCTAGGGATCAATGTGAGGATTCTTTATGAATTGACTAACAACTCCAACTGCATAAGAAACATCAGGTCCTGTGATAATGTGATAAATGAGTTTTCCCACCAGTCTCCTATATTTCTGGATCCGAGAAGATTTCATCTTAGTCTCTCATTAGTTTTTGATTTGTATCCATGGGACTATGAATAGGCTTGCAATTTGCCAAACTTGTTTCCTACAAAATATGAAGAGCTTATTTTCTTTGAGAAATGATAACACCTTCATTTGATTAAGTCACTTCAATACCAATAAAATATTTTAGATAACCAAGATTTTTTATCTGAAAGTGACTAAATGAGTACTTTTTTTAATTGAGCGATCCTAGTGGTATCGTTTTCTGTAATAGTAATATCATCTACATAGTAAAAGGCTATAAATTTGAGTATATCCCTTTGCTACTAATAATAATATCATCTGTAAACACACTTCTTTAGAGAAGTATGATAGTAAAAGGCTAACATTTGAGTATAACAGTAAAGGCTATAAATTTGAGTATATCCCTTTGCTACTAAGTGAGCTTTGAGGCAATCTACTTTACCACTAAGACCAACCTTAACTACATAAACCCATCTACAACCATTAGTTTTCTTCCCAAGCAGAACAGAGATAACCCCTCAAGTACCATTGCGTTCAAGAGCCTGCATTTCATCAATGACAACCTACTACCAAATGACATGACTTGATCCCCAAATATCAGAATGAATGTTAGAGAAAATAGAATTACATCGTTTTTCAAGCAAATTAGGAAGGCAAGATCTATGTTTTCCTAATTGACAAGATTCACAATCTAAAACTTGAAGTTGTTTGAGACTAGGAACCATCATTTTCAATTTTCATAAACTTGGGTGTCCCAAATGATCATGCAAAAGTTTTGAGGTTGGAGTTGCAAAACAGGACACAGTTGGACTCAATATTATCTAATAAAGACTTCATGGTTCATGTTCTTCAATCAGACAACCCTTACCATGTTCTTATATGACAGAGAAATTAGCATCAAAAGTTACAAAACAATTTAATGAACTAGTCAATTGACTTAGAAAGATTACGTTATAAGGGCAATGAGGAATGAACAACATAAAATTTAGATTTAGTGAAGGGGAGAAAGAAACAGGGAAACTCCTTGAGATGAAAACTTGGATTCATTTGCAACAATAATAAGATGAAGAAATTTTGGAGGAGAAATAAAGGAAAATGAAGAATTGTTAATAGAGATGTTATCAGAGTGAAGAAGTTATGCACTATAACCTTTCATAGATTGAGAAATACATGCTCTTAACACGCTTAGCACCGAAGAAAATTCAACTTGATTGTTAAATTTCTCAAATTTGAACCTAAAAAACTCTTGGTACATAAGAAATCTTGAAGTCTAAAGGTTTAGACACATGATCAACCTTGTCTCGAAAGCCATGCAAGGAATAATAATTTTTTGGGTATGACTCATTTTTTTACAATATGAACATTGAGAATATCCACTTCTACTACCACATCTTCCTCAAATGTTGTGATCCCCTCCTCTTCCATGAGGTGCTATCATTGTGAAGTTTCAATAATTTTAGTTTGATTCTCATCCTTCTCCAGGCTAGGTACATGAAAGAATCTAGTAACTAAGGTATCCATTTAAGGGATTTGATCACCAGCTAAAATTTGATCACATAGTGATCAAAGTCTCAATGTGAACTTCTCAGAATCAAGATCATACATAATTTATCAACTTTCTTGTTGAGATCCTCCAATATGTTAGCTATTAGAAATGTTTTAACTTATTCTACCATAGCCCTAGCTTTTGCAACATGTGAGGCCATATCATGGTTGGTCTATTTGAGAGAAATTACTTTTTGGGTTGCATCAAAGAGACTTTTGAATACCATTAGCAAAAATATCTTGTGCTTTCTTTAAAAAAAAACATGATTTGAAAGATTTGAGTATTTCTAAAACCTCAAGTTCAACTGATTGCCGCAAAACAACACAAAGTTGGGGAGTTTGGCAAAGGGGAGTCTACTTGCTTCAAACGTAGACCTGACTTCATTTTTCAAATGGTTATAATATCCTTGATCGAGAAACAATAACTCCACACAAGTGGACCAAGACAAGTAGTTCTTCTAGTTAAAACTTAGAATAGTAGGCGTAGTAAAAAAAGAGGGAAAAAAACCTTCTAAACCCATTTGATAGACAAAAGAACCACCAAATATAAAGAGAAAGGAGGACAAACCCTAACCCTAGAAAAACAAAACTTGACCCACAGTCCAAGAACCTTGGAACAATGAATCAACCACAAAACCACGGGCTAATGATGCTGATGAGACAAACCATGGTGGCATGATGGGATTCTAGCCACCTGTAGATCGGTGCATGGGGCGTCGATTGGTCACATGACCACCCAAATTAGGTTACATTCCTCGAGGTGCACCTCACCCTGCCTTTGTATGGTGAAATGGTGCTAGACAGAGCAATGGTAAATAGGGGCCAAAAGATAGAGGATAATGGTGAATGGTGATGGGCAAAGATAGAGTGAGATCTGACTTGTTCTGATATCAACTTAAATAAAAGATACTGAAAAATTAGTGTATATTTACCATTGATGTATATGTATTTATGTAGGAGAGAGTACAAGACAAGGGTTAGGTTCCTGTCTCAAACCTTAACCCTAAAGTGGGTACATACATCAGAAAAATAAAATATAAAATATTATTTCTAATATATTAAATGTAAAATTTAAAAATAAGAGTCATGTTATGTTTTATCTAGTTGTTAAATTCTAATTGAGAATATTTAATTGTTCTATGATTGAGGTAGTAACTGTCTTTCCTGATTAGCCGGTTTAGTTCCAAAACAGTTGCATTGTAAGATTTCTTGGGTAGAGTAGAACTGTGCTGCTATATATTATCATAAATGTTTAATATATTGCTCTAATAATGCTGGTGATTGATGCTAATATTCATTGGTTGTTTTAGTGAAGAGAGAAGAGAAAAAACTAGAGATAGTCAAAACTTCAAATGCCATTTGTCCAATTGTGTGGGATGACATAGTAAGTTAATTTCCATTTTCGTACATAAAATTAATTTGATTTGATATTGTAAATGAAGCTAATTATATTTTCTCATGCAGCCACTTATCAATTTGGATTTGTGGGAGGTATGCCCCCCCTCTCTCTCTAACTCTAAGAACTGAAACAACGCATGCAAATTACTTAATGAACACTTGTATATAGGTATCACTAACTAACTGTTTTTATCTTTACTGCAGCATGCATACTATCAGGATTACAGGGTATGTAACCATCATAAATTATCTGATATCTTTCATAAAGGCATTAACTTAACGATTATTCTGACTTTTGAACAGAACGATAGAGCAAAGTATGTGGATGTATTTATGAACCACCTTGTATCTTGGGAAGCTGCAGCAGTCCGATTGACTAGGGCAGGGGCTTTTGTAAACTTGGGAGAACCAAAAATTCCTATTGCATGAAAATATTGAAATGCTTAATGATTATAGTGGTGGCTAGGGCCATTTGGCATCTTAGGTGGAGTTGGTGAAGGAATGAGTTTGTTTCGGTCATTATTTGAGTACAACATTCCTAGTGCCCCAAGTGCTTCTTTCTGGTTGTCAAATTTTGCAGTGTTTAGGATTGAGGACAACTTGTCATTTGGGGAAATCTAGTGAAGAGCATGAGGCAACTATTCCAAGTATAACAAGACATGTGTTCTTGCACTGATTATAGTCTTATTGTATGAAAAATATGAATGTTATTATTAATGTGGCAATAGCAAGAGGCTATTAAATTTTGAACCAAAACACCACAATATGTGGTTAATCTTGTATAAGTAGAACAAAGGGGTTGTGGTAATTACTAAATAGGAAAAAAAAAAAAATTATTTGATTCAACTTATTTTAGAGAATCTTATAGTAACTAGGGGAAACATAAGCGAAACGCATGTGTCCATATTTTTGTCATAAAAAATAATTAATTTTTTATATTTAAAAAAAAAATATTTTAAAGTGAATGCAAAGAAGAAGAAAAGTTAATGATTTTATGAATTATTAATAAGAATTTATAAATAAGTTCTTTTGTTTCAACTTCTTCGCATGTGAAACTGAAGTGGATTGAGAAGTGTGAAATAAATATTTTCAAACTTTTTAAAAATATATTATTATTTTTAGATAATTTTTTTATAATAGTAATTATAAAAAAATAAAAAATATGAATTTGTGAAATAATTATCCAGAAATTTTTAAAATATGTTACTTTTTTCACATAATTTTTTTTATGATAATAACTATAAAAAATAAAAATATGAACTTGTGAAATAACTATTTAATATATTTTTAAAAAAATTATTTTTTTAAATTAATTTTTTATACAATTTTCTTATATGATAATAACTATAAATAAAATAAAAATATGAATAGATGAAATAATTATTTTAGAAATTTCTAAAAATATGTCAGTTTTTTTAGATAATTATTTTATGATAATAATGATAATGATAATAAAAATATAAATATAAATGTGTAAAATAATTATTCTGAAACTTTCTAAACATATGTTAATATTTTTTACACAATTTTCTTTTATGATAATAACTAAATAAAAAAATAAAGATATGAACATGTAAAAATCAGCAGATTGTGATAAAAAGTTATTATTGATGACAGATATCTACAACAATTCATTTATAAAGTTTTGAAGATTTAAAAAAAATTAAGAGATTATTTTTTAAAATAAAATATAATTTAAATATAAAATAATTATCAAACGGTTTTTTTTTTATTGTTAACAAAAGATAGATTTTAGGATAGAAAGAAAATTGATTTAAGCTAATTTATAAATAATTTATTTGATTTAAATTATATCTTAAATTAAAATTAAATTATTTTTTATGTGTATATTTGATTTATATGATTTTTAATAAATTTTGCAAATAATTTTTATGATGACACATAATGATGAAAAACAAACATAAAAAAAAAAAAGTCAAAAAGAGTAAAAAAGAAAATGAAATTTTAACAATAAATTTTTAATTTCCATCATTTAAAAAAAATAATACACCACAGAGAAACACTCAATTTTAAAAACTATTTATTAAACAATAAAATATATTTTAAAAAAGAAAAACACTAACGATAACAAAATCCTATAATCATATCTTTTTCTCTCTTCCCGCCATATTTCCCTGTCTTTTGTTCCTTTTCATTTTCATACTCCTTTCTAAAGTTAGAACTTCGCACCCAACGCTGCGTTTCTTCTTCTTCTTCTAATGATGTGAGTTATTTGGTAAATCCAAACCCTATTTCGGAGCTAAATCCTCTATTTGTTAAAAATTTCCCAAATCCTCTTATTTTACCTTCAAATTTCCAGTCTTCAGAAACCCTAGCCTTGTTTCTCAGCACACTTTCCCAGACTCAGAATCTGCATTAGGGTTTGGGAAAAAACAATGTCGAGCGCGTTAAACTGGAGACACCATGTCGTGATTCAATCTCTTTTGTCGCGGGGTCCACTTAGCGAGAAGGACTTGCACACCATGTTTGAAGACCTCACAAAGAGAAACCCAGGTTTCGAAATGTTTTCTCAACCCAACTGCCGCCTTATTCAATTCTTATTTTTTTTTATTTCTTGTTGAAAATTTGTGCTTTTATTGTTTAAAATTTTAGTGTACACTTGAGTTAGGTTTTGAATTATGATTGATTGTAGAGTCAAACTGTGGCATGATGAGTACTGAGGGTGAAATTTGTCATGGTTTGATTTTGAATGCGGGTAGTAGATAATTTTCTTTTTGAAATTAGAATTTGGTTTGTGTGTTTCATGTGTCCGTGATGGGTTTTTATTGTGACCTTGACATGAATGTGCTTGTTTTTCTTAGGCACTGAGCGGCAACTGTTCGATAGTTTTATTCTGAAAATAAACAAGGCGCTTAGTTGTGCTAATTTTGAGTTGCGTGCCTGCATAGATCAATATGATGGCCAAGTTTATTATGGGGTGGTGAATACTGTTTCAGACGAACATTCCAAGTTAGGGACGAAGTATACTGTTCCGCAAATTGCCTTTTATAAGGCCATTGTAAGTTTTCCTCAGCTTGATTGTATTTATCTGTCATTAGATGCATAGTGTGATTTCTTTGAAATGAGAGAAATATTTTTTTTTGGATACATGGGATTTTGACATATGAAATAATTTGTGTTTTTCTATGGCAAACAACAGATTGAAGCAATAGTACAGGATGCCTCTGCAAACGGTGTTATCTTCAACCTTCATGCTCTCAATCTTAGTTTGGATAGCCAGGTTATAAATTTTTTCACCAACTACATATTTCTGATTGTAAGATAATGAATCTTGTTTCAGTCTGCTTCTAGCCAAGTTGTTAAACTCAAGGATTGTAAGAGGATCGAAACGGGGGAAATATTGTAACTCGAGGATTGTAAATCAACTAATAAGAGTTATGCATGCATGCAAAATTTCCACAATATATTCCAGAAACTCCTATAGATAGAGACTATCTTTGTCTAGAAAAAACTATCAAACTCTTGACTTAACTGTCCCCAAGGACTACCTCAATACAAACAAAAATACATAATTGTCTCCACAGACATTAAACCTGCAATTATTATTAAAACTAAGTCCTACATGGCAGTTATTAAAACTGCAGTAATTGTTATAATTAACTCCCATATTTCTTAGAAGAGACTTTTCAAATTTCTTTTCTCTCTGGGTGGCCTGGCATCTTATCAGACTATTTGATTATGAATCCATTCTTCAGTGCTCAAGTTTAGTATTTACTCATAATTCAGATCAATAAGGACGATGTCATTTTGAAAATGCATGCTTTGAGGTACTATTTTCTGTTCCTTGTTCTGAAGCCCAATAAAATGATACAGTCATAGGCTCAAAGTTATAAGAGAATCTTCTGCTCCACTCCATTAATTTGCTTACATATCTTTTATGGTTCGAATTCGCTCAATACAAACTCCAGTATGGGCTGGAGCTTTTCTCAAGACTGGTGGTCTTGGTTCCATATCGTAGGCTTTTTTCTGAATCATTGAAACTATCTGCTGATCTTATAGGTAATATTTTAAATATCTATCAAAACGTACAATAGATATATAGCCTCCACGACATAAGACTAAATAGATTATGTGATATTTAAGTCTTTTATCTTAATAAATTATATATAGTTTTACTATAGTGTCATCGTGTGACTGATATGTTATGTTTTAAGTTATACCTTGCCTAAACATGTCCTATGCATGTCATCTGATCCAACTACTCTAATATTTCCACCAACTCTTGCTCGTCTTTTACCTCTGTTGAAAGGATTAGTGACAAAACATGTCACAGAGGATGGTGCTATTTTGATACCATGTTGAGAAGAGAGAAACCGAGAAGGAATATAATGAATTTTATGCATTTAGACCACAACAAAGTTATTCAATTTTATAGGGGAGAGAAAATAATTACAAAATATAGTTACCCTATTTTAGGCTAATATCATGAATATAGAACCAATCTAATTGATCCTAATATCACTAGTTACTATTTTTAGAGGATTCTAACATATCTACTAGATTCTAACACTCCTCTGAAATTAGAGCATATGTATCATTAGAGTCATGTTTGTTACAAATGGTCGGAGGGCATGTTGGAAAAATGTCGACCATGAAAGTAGTATGCATCAAAAAAATATTGACAGTGAACAACACCTGTCGGAAAAACATAGATGACAAACAATACACACCAGAAAGACTTCAAGAATGTACAGTAATTGATAGTGAACAGTAATTGTAAAAATGTCGAAAGTAAACAATGATGGCAGGAAAACAAAAAATAGAAATTGGAAAATGTACACGGTTTCTTAAATAATTTACACCTGTGTAGTGGCCCACAAGTAAAGCACGGATTTGGGTTGCTTTCTCATTAGGCTCTTGATATCATATTGAAAGGATTAGTGATAAAACATATCATCAAGAATGGTACTGCATTGATACCATATTGAGAAAAGAGAAATCAAGGAGGAATATAGTGTGTTTGGACCACAACGGAGCCATTCAATTTATAGGGGAGAGAACATAAGTACAGCATATTCTATTACCCTATTTTAGGCTAATAACATAAATATAGGATCATTCTAATTGTTCTTTATATCATCAACTGATCTTAATATCATTAGTTATTATATTTATAGGATTCTGACATATCTATAAGATTCTAACACTCCGCTTCAAGTTTGAGCATATGTATCATGAGACAAGCTTGTCACAAATGTCATTAACACAAGATCCCTTGAGAGAATCGTGTCAGCAAGTTGGTTGTTGGAGCTGATAAAGTAGATAGTGACAAATGATAACTTTAACAACCTCCATTTTAGAATTTTGCAATAAATTATATAAGCTTGGTCATTTTTTCTAATGGTTAAACTTTCAGGTCCATTTTTGTTTCTGGTTTTTGGTTAAAGTGTAATTAAAGTACTAGTTGTATTTCTCTAGTGTATTACTATGATTTGATTTGCTGTCCACAAAAAAAAATCTGTTTCTGTTTATATAAATAGTGGAAGAACAAGATACACTTTTGGATTGCAGGTTGATTATTTTTTGGTACCAAACTATATATACACATGGAGAACAAGATAATCCGATATTCTCTTAGATAGATTTTACCCCTTCCATTGTGGTGGGAATGTTTTAGGATACTCGTTGAGACAGTTGATACTGTTTTCAAAATGAAAATGTATTTATTCTTTAATCTATTGCAAATTTAGACTAAAATGTACATTCCTGGTATAAATGTTCAGGTTACAAATATGACAAATCAACAATCTCAAGGAGACCAGCCAAATGTACCATCCGCATTGAAAAATTTCAGTTTGTCTCAGAAAGAGAAAACCCTGCATGAACTTGTGCGGGACCAGTGGCTTAATTTGACAACAAATGGTGTTATTAAACTTGGTCTGAAGTCATTTCTTGATCTTCGTGGTTGGTTTCGAAATAATGAAGTTCCATCCTGTCATGTTTGCAATGAGGCTGGAATAAAGGTTGTTCTGTTGCATTGTGACATTTCCTTTTTTATTCTTTTCCCATCAATGGTAGTGGTTACTTTTAATCAGTGTCAGGCTTTTTTTTTTTTACATTTTCTATTGGGATTTAAATGTTTTGTATATGTTCTGGTAGATTTTTGAAAAAAACATACTTATTGGTCTGATTAGAAAATCTTAAACAAATTGGGTGATTTTTCTTAAATTATAGCACACCTTTAATTATTTTTCATGTATTCAAAAATCTCTAAATATTATGACAACCCAAGGCAAAAAAGTCACTTCTTTTGTTTGTTTTAGAAGGAACAGAAGTGGAAATTCAAATATGCAGATAGTATTTGTTATACTTACGACACATTGCTGCTTTGTTTGAATCTGATAATTCATTGGCCAATGTTGGACAGGCAGCGGTATGCCAAAATGAAAATTGTACTGTGCGAATTCATAACTACTGCTTGAAGCAACTTTTCTTGCAGAGAAAAAAGGTATCAATATTATTATTCTTATTTCATTTTGATATTAGAAAGGAAGAGTTTCTGATTATCTGCTACTACTAATTGCTATTTAGGTTGCCAAAGTTTGCCCAAGTTGTGGCACTTCCTGGCCATATACAGTACCCAAGGAAGAGGCCTTGCAGAACGAAGATAACAATGAACCTAGAGAAAGCCAACAGGTGACTAGATCTGATCGAAAGAGGAGAAGTGCTAATAGGGTTGTTGTTGATGATGAAGTTGGATGCAGTAATCAGGATGAGCTGAATGAAAATACAGAAACCCAGAATGGTAATGTATTGGTACGGAAAAGAAGAAGAGGACGCGAAACACATAATGCAGATACAGGAGGATCTGGTGCATCACAATCTTCAGCAGCTATTTCGGATTTGAGAAGAGTTACTCGAAATTCTGCTCGTCTGATGTAAATCAACAATGGTGCCTTATAATGCCTCTAGGTGAAGCACTGTATATTTTGCTGCTGACTACTGTAATTTATGCTGAACTTTAGAGGATATTTAAATGCATTTTTGTTGTAATGCAGTTAGCTAGTTATACTATTTCTAAATCAGCTATCCTCTAGCAATCAAATCCAATGTAAATTCGTCCCAAGTGTCAAAGGGATCATCAACTTAGAGCGTGTTGACTGTCGAGGTAGTGTCATGATTATTTGCTCAACTTATATTTAATTGTTTAGAAGTGTTGTGTTTCTTTGATCACCCACGCTATCGTTTCATTATAAACTTGATCATAATACTATCTGTTTAGCATGGCTTCAAATTCACATGTGGAATTATTTTAGTGAAGCATACTTAATATTGAAAAGAGAAATATTTTAGAAGGCATTATCATGCCACTTTCATCATCCCATATATATATATATATATATATATATATATATATATATATTATGATGCAATGAAAAAAGAATGACAAAGTTCATAATATTTAAACTTAATTACCACTTACCACCTATGTGTAATAATATAACATCTACCTGTAATAATCCTAACTGTTACTTAATTACAATAATTCTAACACTCTTCTTTAAACTAGAGCATACAAATCGTATGTTCCAAGCTTGGAACAACAAAAATCAATTCGGGATTCCTTTAAGAATTTGGTTAGCACATCTGCAAGCTGATCATTAGAAGTAACATATTCCGTACATATTTTTTTTTTTATAATAATGGTTATTGAAGAAAACTGACGGTGGCGGTGGTGACGGTGGCCAGAGACAGAGATTGACCGGAAAAAAAAAAAAAATCAGCAGAACGGGATTAACCTAGTTCTAATACCAACTTAAGATTGAAAAGGAAGAAATATTTTAGAAGGTATCATCACGTCACTCTCATGATTCTATATATATATATATATATATATATTATGATATAATGAAAATAGAATAACAAAGTTCATAACATTTAAACTCAACTACTATCTATTTGTAATAACGTAATATCTACATGTAATAATTCTAATTACTACTTAATTACAATAATTCTAACTAACATCAATGTTTATACGAAGAATACAATAACGTTGTGTAATTGGATATGTATGTTTTAAATAAAATCTATTGTTCGAGTGAATGAAAAAAATGTGATTAAAATTAAAAGTCTGGTTAAAAAGTAATGAGCCAAAATTTTAAGTGAAAATTAAATATTAGCAAAACTGATTGATCATTTGTACTAAGATTGATTCAAATGCTAAAGATTAGACTTATTTCACAAGGGCATGAGTTTGATTTTTCTTACTATGTAAGAACATTGTAGGTGGACCAAAATTTTACAGGACCAACATAACAAAATTCAATCATTTTATATTGACTATAATAAGTTAATTAAATGAACAAACAAGTTAATTAAGAAATATTTTACGATTGCATGCCTTCTCAACTTAATTTACCGGACAACATTTTTCTGACTCACTTATTCATCTCAAACCCAAAATTTGGGCTACAATAACTCATTTCTTAATCCTTATTTATATATTCGTAAAATGAAGATATGGTAGAATTTTCTATGTTTGTCATTCTATTGATTATTTTTTTTTTACTAAAATACGACCTTGATGCATAATTTAATGTAATTTTTATGTGAGCTGAATTTATCTGATGGGTAAGTGTGTTGACTTTTTTTTAAACCATGATATTGGAACAAATTAATTATTATCGAAAATAATAATTAATAGAATTGAGACCCTAAAAACACATAATTAATAAACAAGTGTGTTGAGTTTGTGTATTGGGTTTAATGAATTTATTATATAATAATGGTTGGATATTAGATTTTCTATCTATTTAAAAACAGTAGAATTCTCACATGAATCGGGTGTTCTTTGATGATTCATTGTTCCATCTAAGGGTGAATAGAAAAAGAAAATAGAGGAAGTTTGTATTCTTTATATATACATTTATATAGCTTGTGAAATAAAATGAGTGTTGTCAAAAATATGTCTTCAAAGACCACACAAAAAATTGGGGATTAAAAAGAGTGAAAAGTCAAAATTTAGATAGAATAGAATATATTCAAAATTGAAGTTGTAGATCAAAATAATAAAATATTCTATTAATAATCGTTATATATTATCAAGACAAACTTTAAAAAATTGATTCAAGAATAGTATCAATAGTATAAATAAATTTTTGGGTTATTTAGACTAAGAAAAAAAACAGAGTTAATTTTATTATTTGTTAGTTTGATCAGATAAAAAGGAAAATAGACCAAAAAAATATAGTATTTTAATTTGTCCTTATCTTGAAAAAGGTTAATTATGTGACAGGTACGTAAATTTGATGCTTGAAAACAAAGAAAAAAAGAAGAGCTTTTACATGTTTTTCTTTTCTCTGATACAAAGAGTTTTCTTCATGGGCCCAAATTTTCTTTGCTCCCAAATGTCTTATTAGAAATACGAATATGCATATATTGTAAATTTATTATTTTTTATATTTTTTGGAACCCTAAACCCTAAAAGTATGAGAAATGGTTGAGAGGTAAAATGTGAAAAAGTGGCCATATTTTTTTATATAAAAAATATTCTATGTAAAGGAGAGATAAAGGTTGTACTTGGTTGGCATCATTCTTTATGAGTTGGCTTTTCACCATTAATATAATTAAAGTACCAACTTAACAACACCTTACTTTATAAGTAAGAACATTTAATTATTTGCTATAATTAGAAACTGATGGCAAAAGCTGCTTTTTCAGGAACAAAAGAGAAGAAAGAGCATCTTAAAAAATATATCTTTTAATGTATGCATTTATTTATGAAATACAAAACAACATTACATAGTACTCACAACATTCAATATGAAACAAGATTACAATTCCACGTTTACATTCTTCAACAACAAAGTGGCTTTCTTATCCTTCTTTTGCATTTTTTATTGTGAGCTTCAAATTTTATGATTTTTGTTGGTTTAGTTAAATTTTTTTTATGGTAAAACACTTTATATTGTCAATTATTAAGATTTTAAAGTTATAGTTATAAAATTTGATGCATTTAATTTACTTTGTTTGTTGGGTTGTAACTTGAAGATGGAAAGAAAGTTGAGAATTCCTTTGAAGAGAGTAGAAGAAAAGAGAAGAAGAGAATGAAAAGTTGTTACTTTCTTGGTCATGCATTTACTTTCAAACGTTGAAAAGTGATTCAAAGAGAAGTGGAAAATAGGAATAATTGATCTCTAGCATAAAGATATTCTAAAGAAATCACTAGAACGATATAAAACATTATATAATAAATTTAATAAATTATATATATATATATTACACATGTCTATTACAAAATAAAATTTTATTAATAAAAAATTTAAAGTTAAAAATATAAGAAATATTATATATATATATATATAAATAAATAAAAATATCTTTATAATATATTCTTGAACTATTTTTATAATTTAGATAATTTTTTATTTGTAATATTATTTATTTTCATATAATAAATATAATTATAGTGAATAAATAAAAAAAATTATTATTAAAAATTAATATTGTTTAACATTATATCATGAGTAAAATCTTATTATATCTCACATTTTTATATATTATATACATCATCTCATATTACATATTATATTATGACCCAAACATCTTTCAAAAGATATTAATTATTATATTTAAATTTAAAGATTTACAATTGTATATCACATTTTGATTATACACCATAAATATAGCTGGAGTGTTAATTTAACCATCTTACACAAATGGTAGAATTATTGACATCCTCTCATTCATCTCAGCATATTTTTTATACCCCCAGGTGTACCACCAATATTTCTTATCTACTCTTCACCACTTGATTACTAATCAGTTAAGTCTAGAATTTCATTAAATTCGTACTAATATAGCTACCATACTAACATATTTCTCTCAATACCAATCATTTTCATACATTACTGATTCTGAATACCAACCTTAATGGTTTAATCTAGCCACACATAACATATCACATAGTTGATTGGATACCAACTTGATCACACATCACACAACTAATTTTAGAAAATAACTCTAAGGACTCATTTTAATCACACATCACATAACATGTTATAACACAAATTATAACTTTTCTCATTTAATTCCACAATTTTCACTAATCTTAACATTCTCCACTAATCCATTTTTAGTTGAAGAAGCATATCTCACTTTAACAAAAATGAGATCTAGTTCCACTTTTCTGTCCTTTAATTTTTGTTTGAACTTTATGATATTTAAAGTTATTGTCTTAATTTTTGTTTGAGCGAATTGTCATTATTAAAGATATCTCTTCTATCGTCATATTTTCATTTAAGATTACTCACTTGAGAGAAAACCATTCACTTGAACAAAAA
Organism: Macrotyloma uniflorum; assembly: GCA_016859785.1. Classification (NCBI taxonomy): domain Eukaryota; kingdom Viridiplantae; phylum Streptophyta; class Magnoliopsida; order Fabales; family Fabaceae; genus Macrotyloma; species Macrotyloma uniflorum. Next base: position 89,470 of record BDMB01000103.1, read on the forward strand.
CCATTCATTTAAACAAAAATGCTAAAAATAATAAAGATGATATTAGAAATACATTTTCTAAAAATTTTACTTCACCCATTTAACATCCACATATCACAATTCATAATCTCATCATTCTCAATTTAATCCATATATCATACATGGTGTAAAACTAGAAAAACATAATTCCAAATCATAAAATATTTGAGAAAATCATTAAAACTCATTTTCATAATATTTTCATTATTCACACACATTCAATATTTCCCAAAATCATATTTTTGACACAACTTAGAAAACTTTTCCAAAAACTTAAAAAATACATTATTCTTCAATAATAATCTTCTTTATTTAAATATTTTTTCTTAAACTCTCTTTTTAGGTAGTCTTTCTTCACATCTCTAATTCAATTTCTTAAAAAACTTAGGCAATGTATCAGACATAAGGATTAATCAACAACTCTCAAAATAGGTTCACATAATCAAGTATTTTTTTTTTATAATTTAAATTTTTTATTAATTCTTTCTAATCTAAAAATCGACAAAAATTTCTTAACTTACTATTTTTTTTTGTCAGTTGTTCCAATTTTTTACCAATTAAAAAATTAATTTTTTTTGTTTAAAGTTATAACTACACCAATTTTAATTTTAAAATATACTAGTAGAAATTAGTGTCTATGAAAAAGGAATTCAATATAATAACTACACCAAATATGAGTTGCTTGCAGCATTAACAATATTATAAAGTGCATAGCAAAATTGAATCCCTTATACAGTCATGGTTGCACTAAATTACTTATATCTAAAGAAGAACAGATTTAAGTTGCAAAACTTTATTTTTTTTATGAAGTAAAAATAAAAATAAAATATGATTTAATTTAATTCGATTTAATTTAATATAAAATATGAAATTTATTAATTTTTATTATTATTATAGTTTTTTAAAATTATAAAATATTTATTTTGAAAATAATTATTATAAACTTTATAATGAAAAATTTTAAATATAAAGATATTTTATAAATTTTATTTCTATAATAACTATTTTATTTATAATTTTAGTTTTTTTTTATATTTATAAATAAATTATATAACCTTATAATTAAAAATTATAATACAAATTTATTTATTATGTAAAAATATATTATAAATTCTAACAAAAACATATATATTTATATATTTTATTATTTTTTTAATAAAATTTTTGTATTTATTTTAATTAACACGAAATATTCTTTCTAAATTTAAACGAAAAAAAATAAAAAGTGATTAAAAAAAATAAAAATTGATTAAAAAAATTAAAAAATAAAACATTAATATAAAAATGGAAAATTATAAATATAAAATAATATTAAAATATATTTTAAATAAAAATTACAAATTTTTTTAAATATATATTAAATGAAAAAAATTATTAATTTTTTTTATATTATTTTAAATAATATAATAAAAAATAATTTTTATAAAACATATATATTTTTATAAGTTATTATTTCATTTTAAAAATATAATTTACATTTAATACATAAATAATTTAATTTTATTTAATTTAAATTTTTACTTGAAATTCATTGGAATTAAATGATATGGTTTGAGAAAAATAATATTTAAAAATTTAAAATAAATTCAATTTTAATGAATATTATATTTTTTTAATTAATTTTTATTTTTTTTATTTTTTTATTACATTTTTATGGATTTGATTTTAAATGCATTTAAAGTCAAGTATTTCTTTTCATTTTTTTCTCTGTTAAATAATTTTATTTTCTATTTTTTTTCTAAATTAAACACGCATAAATTACTGTTTTCCTTTATATTTAAGATTTTGTTGGGTGAAAAGAAAATGAACAAAAATGAATAAGAGAAAAAAATAAAAAAAAATTACTGTTTTATTCTATATTTAATATATTATATTATCTGAATAATTAATTTTTTTATCAAACCAATTAAATTACACTATTTTAATTTGTTTTTATTTCTCACATATTTCCACTTTACCAAATAAATAGTTTTTTTTACCAGATTTTTTCTTAATTTTTTTTTCTATTTTCATTTATGCTATCTATCTGTTTAAAACTAAAAAAAAAATTATAAAATGACAGTATAGAAAATTTCATCTGTTAAGAAATCTAATATTTTAATAAATGGTAACCACTATCTTAAATATACTGGTTTTCTTTTTGAAAGCTCTTAAATATACTGGTTAAGAAATTGAAAAAAAAAATTATTAAAAGTGTCATTAATACTTTTTTATTATGATTTTGAAACATTCTTAATTTGATGTTTAATGAAAAATCATTTTAAAATCTCCAAATATGTTTTCACCACAATGGTTACAGCAAGACCCTATTTTTTTCTTCAATTTTCTTGAAACTGAAAATGGTCAATATTTGTTCAAACATGAGTGGGCCCACAATCTTAACTCAGATGGTTTGTCCTTTTTTATGCCTTTTGCATGGAAACGTCTAATGGGCCGATCGAGATTCGTCCTCCACTCCCTCTCTCTCTCTCCTTCTCTCTTCTCTCTAGAAAATAGAAAATAAAATAAGTTCTGTTATTCTCTGTTCACGATTCTCGCTGAAATCCAAGTTCTTGCCGTGCACCACTGATTCACTGTACTCTAGGTACCCCAAATTTTTCAACCATATCAAATTCTATGCACAGTCTCTTATTTTTTTTCTTTTGGTTTATTGTTTTATGTTTACTGTGCCATTCGGGTTGATTGAATTTTTCCTGAGTTTTTTGACAATTACCCTTTTTAGTTTTCCTCTTTTGTAGGTGGGGTTTTCTCTTACTTCGCTGAAAGTTGTTTCCTTTGTGTTCAAAATTTTTCCTTTCAAGTTTTTTACTTTCTGCACCTCCAAGCACCGTGTTTAGTGTTTAGTATTGGATCGTGAAGTTTGCTGTATATTAATTTGCTGTATTGGTTTGTCTTCTTTTTTCTGTCCTTTTATTATTTCAAAGGCTTGGTAGTTTTAGTGGGAAGGTTGAAGGGTTTTAGATTGAGGGTGTGATGTAGTTTATGTGAATTGGTATGCTAAATTGGGAAATTTTGGCTTTGATAATATACATGGCGTTCTCTTGTCTCTTTGCCCCCAACTTTGGTTTTTAATTTATTTTTTATGATGTCAAAATAGTATCACCTGTTTTAGTGTGTATTGTGCAAGGGTAGTTTGAGAATGTAATTTGTTTTGTTTGCTCGTTTTCATATGGGAACAAAGTTGCTTGAAAATTTGTTTCTTTGGGAGAGTGGAAGTTGTTCTTTCTTTGATTGGTCCTGTTTTCCTTTGGCAATTGCTAGTTTGATTTCTCTGCTGGATTGCTGGATTTATGGTAGTGAGTGTCTACTGTGCTATACTAATCAGCATCATTTTTGTATTTTTTACAAATTAATGATTATGATTAAATAAAATTAATCTGTTGAAATTTCTTTTAGTATAACACAGGACAGACTCAATACCATAAATCTAGAGAGAAGTCACATGTGCTGCAGTTGCTGAGACTATTTTTTGGATTTGTGGTTGTATTAATGAAACAGTAAATTAATTATGTAGAGGAGAGGAACATAATATGTAAGAGGCAAAGGAACATTATATTGCAAACGAAGAACAAAGTGATAGCATTCCCGTAAAAGAGTTTTATGAATGCTTAAATATCGATCAAATCAAATGCAGAACAACCTAAATCATGAAACAGAATTCCAATTTAGGAGAACAGAACGTGGATGAGGATGAACGTAATCTAGGTGAGAGAAAGAGAACTAGAGTGAGAGAAGAGAGATATAAACCATATCAGCCAAAAGTGCCCTCCTTATTTGGAAATACCTTAAAAGTGAACTCTTCTTGCGAGGACGAGTGCTTCTTCGCGTGAACACTATTTGTGAGTCACCTTCTACATGTGCTTTTATCTGTTATTTTTCTTTTGTCGTTGTGTTAGTTAGAGTTATATATGTTGTCGTTATGTATGATGGAGATATTTGGTAGTTTATACTTGAATGCTAGTTAGTTACAATTATTATGTTTCATAATGTGGATATGTGCTTTTAAACTGTAATTTCTTGTGTTATTTACTGTGTTTATTGTTATTACTATTGTATATTATAATAAATTGTTGTTTCTCTAATAGATTTGATGCTGAATTAATATGCAGATAGAAGTTATACACCAAAATTTGCATAAAGGGAAAACTAAGACTTAGATTTGGGCAAATGGGGGCCTCAAGCTCCAAAATGGATGATGATAAGGCACTCCAGCTGTGCCGTGAAAGGAAGAGATTTGTTAGGCAAGCACTTGATGGGCGCTGCTCTTTAGCGGCTGCTCATGTTTCATATGTCCAGTCACTGAAAAGTACAGGAACAGCTTTGAGAAAATTCACAGAACCTGAAGCACCAAGTGATTCTTCCTTATACACTTCTACCAATGCCCCACTTGAGAAAACCCTGTCCCAACGCATTGATACAAATGAAACCTTTTCTCCAATTCCCTCTCCTCCAATTCCCTCTCCTCCTAGCTCTAGTAAGTTCCAAGCAAATCATATGAAATTTAGCACCAGTTCTTCTAAAAAGGTTGAAGAAAAAGTACCTGAACCTGTTATTGGAACAGTAACATCATCAAGTACTCCACACGATGTTGCTCCTCATCCGACTAGAAAGTCAGAAACATCAGCATCTGAAGATTCTTCTCTTCCAGTTGAAACTCCACCATGGGATTATTTTGGTCTCTTTCATCCTATTGATCACCAATTTTCTTTTCAAGAAGGGAAGGTCATGCACCAAGATATTGTGGGGAATGCTGATGATATAACACAAGTTATGGAGGAGGAAGGAATTCCTGAATTAGAAGATGATGAGAAGGTTTCTTCTCATGGAAGGGAAGACTCTACGGACTCTGAAGATGAATTTGATGATGAGCCTGCCACAGATACCCTAGTCCAAAGATTTGAAAATTTTAATAGAGTTAATGATCATGTTAAAGCCAATGAGTTACCTGCCACAAATAAACCTCTGAAAGGGGATGATTCTGCTTCTGAATTTGAACTTGTGAATGGGGAGAAGAGGAACTCTCCTGTTGTATCACCATTAAAGACAGCTTCTACAGAAGTTGCACTTCCAGCTGAATCAAATAAATTGATGGATGAAGAAAATCACAGCGAAAAAGTTGTTCCTAAGGATTTCTTTTCAAGCATGAAAGATATTGAATTCCTCTTTGTTAAAGCCTCTGAATCTGGTAAAGAGGTTCCAAGAATGCTCGAGGCAAATAAGTTGCACTTTCGTCCTCTATTGCCGGCAAAAGAAAGTAATTTTCTAGCTCTCTAATCTCCATGTCTTTCCTTGTTAGTATAATTTGGATAATTATTAAATTTTAGAAATTTTTAGGAGGATATTTGACAAGATCATGTGGATAGAAATATTGACAAAGATTCTGGGTACTGTCAAAATTGACGGTCCTTTAGCTGGGTCTCTGTTAGTCACTCTTAGTCATGTGAAAAGGTCACATGAGAGCATTCAAATCCATTTATAGAAGAGACAAATAAAAAAAAAAATGATGTTTTCCCTTGTTTTCCCTTGACTAAAAAATAAAAGATTTTTTTACCCTTTAGGCTAGGCAGTTCCTGTGTAAATGTCTACAACCTAGATCATGATACTTTGAACAAGATATCTTGTTCTTCTTTGGGTTTACAAAAAAATTCAATTTCAAAGCGGTTTCTGAAAGTTTCTTTACATTATTCATTTCAAGATTAAATGCTTTAAACCTTAAACAGAGAATTATTATTATAACAGATCATTCGGTGGCACCCTCTCTTTTAAAGGCATGTTTCTCATGTGGGGAAGACCCAAGTCAGCTTCCAGAAGGTAATTTCTAGTCTTTTGCTGTTGATCTCTCACGTTACCAGGAATTTGCAGATAGTGTGTTGAGCAGTCCAATTTTTGGTTCAGGCTTGCGCCCTTTGGATTACATATATGGGCCAGTAAGAAAGATAATGTCCTCTAATTAAATGTTTGTATTGTTGGAATTGTGCATGAGAGTATTGGAAGTTTATAATGAATTTCAACAGTAGCTGGTCTGGTCCACTTAAATTGTTAATATGTTTCATGATCCTAATCTTTTTTGTGCTTATTTTGGTCTCTAAGGACTCTCCAATGTTCTGAAATTAGAAGCTTTTAAAATTCTCTCTATCTATAGTGACTGACTTCAATTTGTTGAAAGTTGTTTCCGGAATCCTATATATCTAATTTTTTTTCACTACATCATCTTAGAGCCTGCTCAAAACTCGGTTAAGTACTTAACTTGGCAAAGGACAATGTCATCTCGATCCTCTTCATCCATAAACCCTCCAGGGCCAAACTCAAAAGATGATATAGAGGATCTTACAAATAATCTCTTTGATAGTTTATGCATGATCTCTGGAGGTCATGCTTCAACCTTGGATAGATTATATGCATGGGAAAGAAAGCTCTATGATGAAGTGAAGGTACTGTATACTATGCATTTCTTAGCAACATTTAGACTTTTCTTTATTTTGGGCATGTTATGTTTTGATAGTAGGATGTTGCAGAAGTCTTGGTTTATTAAGCTCTGAAGTTATTTTCTTAACAAGTATTTTAAGCAATAAGGTGCATGCCGCATTAGAAAGGATATAAACTTTTTCTCAGTGAAACAGTTTATTGGTTTGATATAGGTCCTTTTAATTTTTCAAACAAGGTACAGACCATTATTATCCTAATTGGTAGCATTTCATTCTTTATGGTCTGCCTGGTACACTTATAGTATATACAATTGTTTGCCGCTCTAGAAACAGTATGCTATCCTATCTAGCTTTATACAACATCTGGTACACATTTCTTATTATAAAAGCTTATCCAATAGTAACTTTTGTTAAGCATTTTCCATATATATAAGGCTCTATAAGAAAACTTGTATTACACTATTTCCACTTTCCTTACCACACCATATATATATATATATATATATATATAAACCTAATATTTATCAATGAAAAATCAATAACTTGACCACACAATTTGTCCAGTTATAAATAATATAAACTAATTTCATATAGCCACTAGTGCCCTCTGCATAGCCACCACCATCAATGTGACGACTAGTATTTGTCTGCATCCACCTGCTAGCCTCACTACCTCCTGCTGGCGTTTCCTTAACTTTGAACTTTTGAAGATCGGAATTTTCTACGTAAATATTTGTTGTTGCTTTAGAAATGTTTATATTGTTGTCGATTGTGGACCAATAAATGGATAGTATAGAATTTTACTATGCTTACAGTGTTAGATTAAGCAGTTATTTGACTAGGTAAATGATATTAGTTTATAGTTTGTCAAATTCTTTAGATCAAGAATGTTTATCTAGGATGTTTATGAGATCAAAATTTGAAGAGGGTGTGGATATGGTCAAATTTGGGGTCACCAAACATGACTTTATGGACTGTACTAGGCAAGGCTATATTTCTAATATTTAGGACAAATGTGAATTGAAATCTGACAGACAGGATGAATTAGAGCAGTAGAAGGTCTTAGCTTGTGCGAGGTAGTGTGTGATTTTGGAGGAATGATACAGGAAAGAGATGGCAAACAGTTGGCTGAGTTCGAAGATAAAGAAAATTAAATTTATGACTTTTCATCCTTCATATGATTGAACCTTCAATGATGCATGATTTTTCATTATTCCCTTTACACATCATGATTTTTATAATTTGTGCATGTGTGTGATTAATGGTTTAGAGTATGCACAGGTCACAGAATCTGAATCTCAATCTTGTTGAGTCTTACAAAAGATTTGTCTCTGTCTATATTAGTTCTGATTCCTTTTGTGTTCTTAATCAGATTAAACTGATTCTCAACCTATTTCTACTAATTGCAGGCTAGTGGTATGATCAGAAAGGAATATGACATGAAGTGTAAAGTCTTACAGCATCTGGAATCAAAAGGAGAAAAGACTTATAAAATTGATAAAACACGTGCTGTAGTCAAGGATCTGCATTCAAGAATCAGAGTTGCAATTCTTAGGATAGAATCTATATCAAAGAGGATTGAGGAATTGCGGGACAAAGAGCTCCAGCCTCAACTTGAGGAGTTGATTGAAGGGTATGATTCTATAGATTCCGTCTTGATTTTACTAAGGCCCTTTTTCATGCTGTCATGTGTTAGCTTTATATTACACTATATTTTAAGGTTGGGATGAAGGGCGCACCATCTGAGAAAGCAGTTCAGAGTGCCTTTAATAAAAGGAAGCTTTTTGTAGAAAAAGTTTATTAGATCGAGCTTTTGTTTATTGTGACTGTCATTCTATGTCTCACTCACACAACTGAAGTATGGTTTCAAATTCTTATTTATTTATTTGTATAATGAAATAGAGTTTGAATGACATCTCTGTTATTGTTATCCTGGTGCAAAGGACACAGCTTTCTACCTGTCCTTTCTGCAGGCCTCTGTCAAATGATTATTATTATTCTATGCTCATAAGGTTGCTGTGATTATTGTCTTAGTAACTTACTGATGCTGTATAATATGGATCAATATTTGTTTTACCTAGTTATGAAGTGTATGGTTGTTTATACATGTTAATTTACTCATGTCTATAAATATGAACTTCTGCTTTTTTTATTTTTTTTGTTTCTTACGTTTCTATTTTGCTTTGATGGCAGGTTAATTCGGATGTGGGAAGTGATGTTTGAGTGTCACAAGCTTCAGTTTCAGATAATGTCAGCAGCCTATAACAACAGCCATGCTAGAATCGCCAAACACTCTGAATTACGCAGACAAATTACTTCCTATCTTGAAGGTGAGCTTCACTATCTATCCTCAAGTTTTACCAAGTGGATTGGAGCTCAGAGGTCCTATCTAGAGGCCATAAATGGATGGCTGTACAAATGTGTTTCTCTTAAGCAAAAAACAGGCAAGAAAAGGAGACCCCAAAGACCACTGCGAAGTTATGGTCCTCCACCAATATATGTCACCTGTGAAATCTGGTTGGAAAAGCTTGGCGAATTACCCATCCAAGATGTTCTGGATTCCATGAAGAGTTTAGCAGGTGAAACTGCCCGGTTCTTGCCACGTCAAGACAAGAACCAAGGTAAAGGTGCAAAGAAACCCCACATAACATCTTGGAATACTCATATACGCAGCGAATCATCGGATAATCTATTGAGAGATGACCCATCAGAGGACTGGGATTCGGGTTTTGATCGATTCAGGGCAAGCTTTCTTGGGTTTCTTGGTCAATTAAATAATTTTGCCGGGTGTTCTGTCAAGATGTACACTGAACTTAGACAAGCCATTCAGAATGCTAAGAATTATTATTATCATAGGTCTAATTCTCAGGCTCAAGAGGGTCAGTGGAATTCTCAATCTCAAGATGATAATTCCAAATCTCCATCTCAAGTTGCCAATTCTGAAAAGAAATAAGCAAAGGGTTGCACAAAACATGGTGGAGGAGCATCATTGTATGTTTACTTGATCTAATGAATGTTGAGTTTCATACAAAGTCCATTACATAATACATGGTGGAGTTGAAGCATTGTAGCTTTAGTTAAACTCATGAATGTTTTGTTCCATACAAAGTCCATTGGATGTGACATTTGTACATGAAAGAAAGAAAAAGGAAGGAATAAAGTATTTATAGGATGACCATACTTTATAGGATAGTTTCATCTTTTGAATAATACAGTACAAGGGAGTGGTTACAGGTTAGGCAAAACTGTAATTACTAGGTTATGTTGAAGTCTTGTGTATGCAAAGGGAAGGAACTTGTGAAGTGTCTCTTTTTGTAAATTTATTTTCAGTACCGAAGTAATTGTTTGAATTATGATATGCTGTGATGCACATGCACCCATGAGTTTACAAAACATATCTACGTCGAGACACATTCATAAATATTTAGTGTTAAGATTTTCAAAATAAATATTCAATTTTGCTATGTTTGGGAGAGAAAATAACTATTTTTATTTGAAGTGGAAGTGCTCGTTTTCCAGGAGTTTTTGAAGCATAAGCATCAATTATTAAGAGTGTTCTGCCTTCTTTGTTATTCTTAATCGACTATTTGTTATTTTTTTCTTTAAACGTAGATGCTTTTTTTTTGTTATTTTCTTTTATTATCTTGTACTTTTATTTTTTTAATATTGATCATTTGATACAATATTTTCTATTTGTGTTTTCAATATTTGTTATTTACTTAGCAACAATTATCAATGAAATATAATTACTTTATATCTATATTTTTAAATAGAGGTAATATTTTATTTATAGTAATTTTGTGAGCAAATAAAATGGGAATATTAATATTAATTTTTTTAATTCTAATTCAATATTTTTAAAATAAGTTCATATATATATATATATATATATTTTGTTTATATCAGTTTATTAAATAAAGTAAAAAAAATGAAAAACAAGATATGGTAGGATAATTTTTATCAATTTTTTTAAAAAATTTCTTATTTTAAAGTAAATATTTATTATTAAATATGTATGAGAATTGAAATTGTTGTCTATTCAAATGTAAATAATAAATATTTGATTTAATTGAAATTGATAGTTAAATTAGTTAAAAATAGAATGAAATTTAAACTTATTGTTTTGCTCACAAAAAGATAGATATGAGAATACTTAATTAAAAAAGAAAAAGAAAGAAAAGTGATCATCAGCTGTTTAACTTGAAAAATAAACACATTCAAAATTCTTATATTTATAATATTCTATTCTTATGAATTCCTTTTTAATTTTATAAAAAATCTTTATTATGTGAATTCATATTTATTTATTATAAATCATAGTTTTAATAATTTTCATTCTCTTAGATATAATGCTTTGAGAATAACTCTTTTAAATAAGAAAAAAATACATATGAAGAAATTATTTAAACCAATTAAATCAAACGTCTATTTTCATGTTGGACTACTAAAAAGATTTCTTTAAATCCTAATACATTTTAGTCATATCCATATACAAATAAAGTCTATTTTTATGACCTTTTTCAAAATTATTTTTTTAGTTTCAACATCATTAACCACACCCACCTTGTTTCTAAACCTCATAGCATCATCAGTTCTCACACTAAAATCTTTAACTTGATTAGTATCTAACAACTCTAAGTACGCTTTAGACTAAGATCCACCAATTACTTTTTCTTAATCATTCTAAGGAAATAATTATTTATAGTTAGAATGTTAAAACTAAGTTGGTTAGAGAATAACTAAATCTCCAAACTATTAAATCAATGTTAATTCTTTCACTTTCAAAGCATACATTTAAACTACCTTCCTACTTTAAGTATCAACCACCATTTTTGCCTTATCTAAATTGTGTGCATTAACTAAAAATAGTATTTTAGAAACTTTTTTCATCTCATTACCTCATATTCAACTTTTTATGATCAAATAAATACTTGAGATTCTTGTGATCACTAAAAAAATAATGCTTATAAATCTTTAAGGCAAACACCAATCAAATAAGCCACCACTTTTCTCTCTTGCATCAACACACATCCAAGCCCCTTGAGTGATGCATTACAATAAATCTCAAAAGGTTTCCCTATATCAAGAATTACTAATACAAGTGAACTTGTCAATCTCAGCTTCAACTCTAAGAAACTCTTCTCAACCAAGCAAAAAGTTTATCCTTACAAGTTGACTATGCAAAAGGTTTCACTATCCTAGAAAATCACTCAATGAATCTTCAATAGTAACCAACTAAGCTTACAAAACTTTTGATCTCGAATATTATCTTGGGATGTTTCCATTGTAGTATTACCTCCACTTTAGATAGATCCACTAAAATCTCTTAGTTGATATCATATGTTAAGGACTTCAGTTTAGCCACGCAAAACTCACAATTAGAAAACATTGATATATAATGTCCAACACTATTCTATGATGCTTCTCATGCTCCTCATGAGTATAAGAATAGACAAAAATGTCATCTACGAAGACAACAACAAACTTGTCTAGGAATTGATGAAAGATTCTATTTATGTAATCCATGAAGAGTTCAGACATTTGTCAATGTAACAAGCATCACCATATACTCATAATAGTCATATTTGGACTTGAAAGTTGTCTTTTGTACATTTTTAACTTTCACCAAAATTTGATAATACTCCAATCTCAGATCTATCTTTGAAAATATTGATGCTCCATTCCACTAATTAATCAATTCATCAATCCTAGGAAAAATATATTTGTTCTTGATGGTCAACTTATTTAACTGCTTATGTTCTACCTATAAGCGAGATCCACCCTCCTTCTTTTGATATGATTTCAATTTGAGTTGATGTATGGAAGGTGTTTGAAAGAGTGATTGAACTCACTAATGATTCCTATAGATACGAAGTTAAGCCAATTTGGATTAATTATGTTTGAAGGTTCACATTAGGAAGCAAGTCATAAAATGAAGAGAGATTACATGAATGTTTTCAAATCAAATAAGAAAATGAATATAAAAATGAAAGAAAGAACTTATGGATTGGTGAATTTATGCATGCCACTTGGAATGGAATCCAAGATAAGACTCAAGTCAAGAGAACTCATTCTCTCAAAATCAAAATAACCTCACTATATTTAGTATTTGAAAAGTGCATTTGCAAAGATTGAACTATCCTATTTATACACATATGTGCCATGAGAAATGATACATATGTGCATACCTTAATTTTCAAATTTCAAGATGATTTCCAAGGTCATACTAGATTCCACAAAATCTCAATTGATGATGTCAATTGATGCAATTCATTTCTTACATTAAGATTAATCCTCTAATGCCTTCGGATTTTCAATCAGATAAGGTACGATTAAGAACCCCTTAGACAAATTGAGAGGGGTTTGGAAGAAGTTTAAAGAGTTAGGATTTTTTTTGAAAAATAAGAGTGAAAAATACGAATATTAAAAAAATTAGACTATTTATAATTTTTTCTCTTTTTAAGCAAGTGAGCCTAGAATTTACCTAATACTTAATGTGTGTCTTCTCATTCTCTTTATTTTATTTTTTTCATTCTTCACCAAAACATAATAAGTTAGAAAAAAATGGACTTGAAATTAAATCATGCGATTTTTTTTCTAATTTAGATATTTATGAGTCTTGGAAATTAATTTAGATTGTAGTATTTTTTTTGTTATCCATAAAAAAATAGAATAATTTAAAAAAGTTTATTTATAGTAAAGATAATAAATTGGGATCTACTTAAAAAAAATAATATTCCTATACATTAACTTTTGTAGGTAGGTAATTTAAATTTAGGAGTATTAACAATTTTATTAGATTTTGGGAACTTAGAAAAAAAATATTAACACTTTTTTTAAATTATTAAATATTATTTAGGGTTTAGGATTTTCAATTTGAAATTAATTTAGAATATAGCATTTTATTTTTTTCATATCTATAAGAAAATTAGAATAATTTAGAAAAATTTATTTATAGTATAAAAAATAAATTGGGACCTATCTAGAAAAAAATAATATTCATTTGATTAGATTTTGGGACCTAGTTAGAAAAAACAAATATTAAATTTTTTTATATTATTAAATATCATTTACGATTTAAGGTTTATAATTTGAAATTGATTTTGAATCTAACATTTTTTTTTCATATCTACATAAAATTTAGAATAATTTAAATAAATTTATTTACAGTATAGAAAATAAATTTGGGACCTAATTACAAAAAATAATATTCATTATGATTAGATTTTGGGACTTGGTTAGAAAAAAAAAATATTATCAACTTTTTTAAGTTAATAAATATTATTTAGGGTTTAGAGTTTATATTTTAATTTGATTTAGAAGGTAGTATTTTATTTTTTTCATATTCATAGAAAAATTTATTTATAGTATAAAAAATAAATTAGACTTACTTAATTAAAATACTATTCATTATAAAATATCTAGTAGATATTATAACAAAATTCATAATTATCTACATATTAAATTAGTAAAAACATAGACAAAATTCATAAATAAAAAGATATTATTTATAGATTTTTTACTACTCAAAATTCATAGATAAAATAATTTTAGCTAATTATTTATATAGATCAAATTGTAGGTAATTTACCTACTAAATAATCTGTAAGAATTATCTACGGAATAATCCGTAGGTACCAAATGATCTATAAGTAATTACAACATATAGATTTTATTAAGTATTCAAACAACTACAATCATCATGCTACTTTTCAAGAGAAAACAACTCAAACAAACCCCACAAATTATCAACCTTTAATAAAAAAACAAATAGATAGATTTTATTAAGCATTTACAAACACAATAATTACGAAATCACACTATCTCACTTTTCAATAGTGGACTTCCACAAGTTGGTAGCAACACATACAATATTTTATCAACAGTGGTTGAAGAATAAGTTAGCTACTCCAAGTTTGGTTGTTCTCAGAATAATATCTTATACAAATCTTAAAAGACAGTACGAAACAAAATAATATAAAGATGACACTATATTATCATTTTTTTCTACTTTACATCCTATTTTCAAATTTGTATTAAAAATACTTTTTAATCGTTTTGTGTTTTTATTAATAAAAAAATTCTCAAAGGAGACATGATAAAGAAACTCATTAACAAGAGAAGCACTTATATAAAATTAAAATAAGGATTTATGGTGAACCAAAACATAATTTGAAATTATATGGCAAACACATGCGCTCATAAAATTCAATAATAGTGACAAAAATTAATATTTATATATACATAGAAAACAAAATCAAATACTACAAAAGAAGTTGCTATTAGTCATACCTCAATCAAATCAATGGCTTTCCTGACACTTTCTTTTCCAACTCGCATGCCATGAGTCTGCAAAATTCATAATGTCGTTTGACCAAACTTTCAAACACAAAAAAGTTGCGGAGCTGCAACAGAGAAATGCGGTTGGGAATAAAGAAACTCATTAACAAGAGAAACACTTATATAAAATTAAAACAAAGATTTATGGTGAATCAAAACATAATTTTAAATTATATGGCAAACACATGCGGTCATAAAATTCAACAATAGTGACATAAATTAATATTTATATATACATAGAAAACAAAATCAAACACTACAAAAGAAGTTTCTATTACTCATACCTCAATCAAACCAATGTCTTTCTTGGCACTTTCTTTTCTAACTCGCACGCCATGAGTCTGCAAAATTCACAATGTCGTTTTGACCGAACTTTCAAACACAAAAAAGTAGTGGAACTGCAACAGAAAAATACGGTTGGGAATAAAGAAACTCATTAATAAGAGAAACACTTATATAAAATTAAAACAAGGATTATGATGAACTAAAACCTAATTTTAAATTATATGACAAACACATGCGGTCATAAAATTCAACAATAGTGACATAAATTAATATTTACATATACATGAAAACAAAATCAAACACTACAAAAGAAACTGCTATTACTCATACCTCAATTAAACAAACGGCTTTCTTGACATTTTCTTTTCCAACTCGCACGTCATGAGTCTGCAAAATTCACAATGTCGTTTTGACCGAACTTTTAGACACAAAAAAGTTACAGATCTGTAGTAGAGAAATGCGATTGGGGATGAAGATGCGCAAACAATAAGATTGGGGATAAAGAGGGAAAGAGACAAAAAGGAAAAAAGTAAAAGAGGGAAAGAGCGAAAGAGGCAGAGAGGGGGAAGAAAATTAGGGTTCTAAACCGAAACTCTCTCCCCT